>WELB01000050.1:233450-256949 GCA_009602725.1 Spirogloea muscicola
GCGCGGCGCCTGCGCGCGCCATGGCGCTGCCGCCGGCGCCGCTGAAGCGGTACCGGGACTCGCTGGGGCGCTCGCGCGAGGGCGCGCACGCGCTCCGCATGCCCGGCGACCTGGCGGCCACCGACGTCGCGCTCACCTTCCTGGGCGCACTGCCCATCTCCGACCACCTCCACGTCCCCTACCCGCTTGCCGTGGCCGGCTTCTGGGGCCTCGGCATCGGCCTGCACCGCCTCTTTGGCGTGCGCACCACCATCGACAAGAAGCTCTTCCCCGACGTTGAGGACGAGCAGCTCGACGAGAAAGCCGTGAGCCACCTCGCCCACCCGGCTAACGTCCTCTCCTTATGGATGCCTGTCTTTTGGCATCGCCCCTTCAGCCACTTTGGCCTGATCATGCTCCGACATTTCGTGAGTTATCGGGCATGTTAGCACGGTCTCTCCAAGAGTCGCAGGACATTGCACAGAGCTGATGCGGCAGTAAGGGGACTGGGCATTGGGGTGTTTGAGCTTGCAGGAGAGGCTCTCCGGCAAGGACGAATGACTGAGGCAATGCCTCACCAGCCTTCATGCTGTCGAGCACATACTACTTACTCATTGTCAGATAATGCCCCACAATTATCTGCATCACTACCGACACAGTCACAAATCTTATCTTATGGTCCACCTTGTGGGGGTGTGCCATTCATGGGAACGCTGAGCTCGTTAATGAATGCTTCAATGTAGCACCTTGTGATAGTGAGTCTATCTCTGGGGATTGCATCACTGCCACCCCCCACTCATTCCACCAATCAGGATTGACAATACTAAAGCAACCTTTTTCGTAATATACAACACCTTCCCATGATTGACTGCAGATTGCAAGAACTGCACTGCTTCAAACAGAGAGCTTGTACTAGTACAGAGTTGGCCTATGTTCCTATCAAATTTGTCCTGAGTGTTGTAAGACTACCTGTATATCAAGTTTGACCAGCTAAAGAATGGTGCTGCAGGTCTCATGGTAAGACGAATGAAATGAGCTGACCAGAAGCTAAGGTTGGTGAAAGCTGGAGTACCTCACAAGCATAAGAACTATAAGCACTTTCTGTGAATGATGACAGGCCCACTTTCATCATAGTCGCCCTTGCTAATGTGCTGGTTTTGTGGAAAGACCACCTTGGCTAGGATAGCTCCACCCATCCAGGCTGCATTTCGAGCTGTGCTCTCCGGCATGTACTCTGGAGGCTGCCAGTCGCAGTGCGGTTTGTCAGTCAGTGGCACAGTGGCTTCAAGAGGGAGGGTGCCATCCTACAGCAGGCAAATGTAACTATGTCACAGCAGGAGAATGATTGTATCGAAAGCAAACCTTGACAATGGTGGGCCTTGTGGAGGGGGGCGCAAGAAGGGTGGTCTCTCTCAGGAACCTCTCCTCGAAGCCTGCACACGCACATTACCATGCAACCACACATTTCAATGTTGATGAGATTGAGGACCGCCATAATGATAGAGCATGTTATACTACCTGATACTCATGCATGTCCTGGCAATGACTACTGCAATGGTCTGGGTACGTACTCGTGTACCCGCCATACCTGTCATGCAGGAGGTGCCGCCACAGAGCACAATATTCTCCAGCATCTGGCGTTGGTTCTCAGGTGGCATGCAGAGGCCAACCCGATGGCACACCTGCTCTGGCAGGCCAAAGTCATCCACGCCCAGGAGCTGGGGCCTGAAGAGCGCCTCCCCCACGAGTTGCCTGTCCTTGCCCTCTATTACAATCACCTGATTCGTGCAAAAGGATGCTGAGGGGTCAGCATAGCTTCATGGCTTGAGTAGCCAATCTTGATCCAGATTGCATCAGAATTTAGGACCACCAGGTAGCAGTAGCAAGTACAAGCAACACGTCGCGGCCTGCATGAAAAGCGACTGCTTCATGGCCGGATGAAGTTACTCGGATTCTGCTCATTGAGGGTTCACTTGGTGGACTGACCTGGCCATCCGGCAGCGTGTGCTCACAAGGTGCAAACGCGGCACTCTCGTGAGCCTCAGGATCTGGTGAGACTGCAGCATAGGTCTCCTTGAGCTGGTCCAGAGTAGCGGTATCCAGCTTGGCAGTCGGGTACGACTGCATCAGGCGCTGGCCGAGCAGCGCGCTGAGGTCAAGGCCGCCCAGCTCCACGCGCTTCACAGCGCTGTGCTGCACGGCACCTTCCCAGATGGGCGCGATGTCTGCAGAGCCAGCAGCCACGCCGGCTGGCTGTTGCAAGTGGCACTAGAGAAAGCATGACCTTGGTTGCCCTGATCATAGGCACATAGACCAGATTGGTTGTGCATGATGCGGTACGTCACAACAAGGAACACTGTGACCCAGAAATGAGGCTTTTGGCTTCAATCATCGCATAAGGATCAGACAGGAGTTTGAGAATCATCATTACAGGGTCCCAGTACCGATCTTGCCATGGCCGACATCTATGGTGCAACCCATGAGGCGGCCGACTGCGTACAGCGACAGTACCGCCTGCTCGATCGCGTACAGCCCCGCGACGTTGAACGTCTCGAACATGACTTGCGTCATCTGCTCCCTGGCTGCCTGCCACAGAGTGCGGCTGCTGATATCAAAAGAGCGGCTGCAAACGCCAGCCAGATGCATGCAGAGGGTGTGCATACACACACATGCATACACAGCAGCAGCTCCAGATACAACACTCTGCACGGGTGTAGCGGCAGCCATTGGGTTGAGGAGGGCGGCGGGGCCTGCAGGGCGGCGCTGACCCTGGGGACGCCCAGCGGCTCGGCGACGAGGACCTGGCCCTCCGCGCCGAGCTCCCAGCCGAGGCGCGTGTAGAAGATGTAGTGCCAGAGGTCGTGCATGGCGTCCCAGTCGCGCACCGCGCCGCGCTCCACGGGCGCCACCGCGCCCGCCACCTCCACGCCCGGCGCCACGCGCAGCACGCCGCTCCCGCCGCCGCCGCCGCCGCCGCGCACGAGGCCGTCCTCGTCCAGCGGGCACAGCAGCGACGACATGACCTGCGACGGGCACGCCCCAAGAACCTCAGCGCAGCCTCGCCGGCGGCGGCGGCGGCGGCGGCGGGCCAGCGGCGCGGCTGCTTCGCCCGGGTCGTCCGCCGCGAACGGCGGGGAACGACCCAGAAGGCCGTGGACGCCAGTCCCCCGCCCCGTCGGGGGGACAGGGCTTCTCTCCACCACGTCGGCAGTCCACGTGGCGGAGCTCTCGCTGACACGTCGGCCAAGCGCTGCCGTGACCCCTGCTCATTTGGCCTTCGTTTGTTATCAATACACGAGATCTTCCTGCTCCTAGTAATAAGAATTGTGTTCCAAAAATGAGTCGTAGGACAATTCTGAAGCGACGAAAGTGCTACTAAATCTGTCAGAAGAAATCATACGCTTGTTGTTCCACGTAAAGTCAATTGTGCAAAGCATGACGAAGGAACTGCTCAATACAGCAGCTGAGGACTTTTCGAGCTGAGAGGACTTTCGTATNGCGGCGCGCGGCTGGCCTTCGGCGGCGGCGCCGAGGTCGAGCTCCGCGGCGCCGAGGAGCGCGACGCCGTCGTGGACGCCGTCCTCGCCGCGCACCCCGCCGTCGTCGTCGTCGACTACACGCTGCCCTCCGCCGTTAACGGTGGGGCATCTATCGACCTCTCCACAGCCACCGTCGCCACCGTCACTATACCGTCGTCTCGATGCCACTTGCTGGCGCGGCTCGCAGCTGCTAAACATGGACTCCGGTTGCTGCGGCGCAGAGAACGCGGAGTTCTACTGCCGCCGCAACCTGCCGTTCGTGATGGGCACCACGGGCGGTGACCGGAAGCGGCTGCTCGAGGTCCTGCGCTCGTCCGGGAACTACGCCGTCGTGGCGCCGCAGATGGGCAAGCAGGCGAGCTGCCCACGACGCCCACAAGCCTCCAAAGGCTCATGAGGAGGCCTGGCTCCGCTGCCGCTCGTCTGCCGCTAGTCTCACGCCCTCGCCGTGCGTTGCTGCGCAGGTGGTGGCGCTGCAGGCGACCTTGGAGCTCATGGCCGAGCAATTCCCAGGAGCTTTCTCAGGGTACGATCTTAAGGTCAGAGGAGGAGGAGACTAGCTAGACTCATGCAGTGTCCTGAATATTTGCTTATGTGGCAAAGTGGCGAGGTAATGTGCACCATCTCCTGTGCAAATGTGTGCCGTTGAAGTAGCTAAGGACCCCAGGTGCAGGGCTGATGCTGGGGCAGGTGACGGAGTCGCACCAGTCGACGAAAGTTGACACCTCCGGGACGGCCAAGGCCATTGTGGCATCCTTCCAAAAGCTGGGGCTGGACTTTAGTGTCGACCAGGTGCCAGCATGCGCCTCTCTGGACGTTGACGTTCATTTGCTTGCAAGCACGAGAGATCGGCTTGCAAGCACAAAAGAGGGACGACTTGTCAATGTCCTGAGAAATTACGCACAGCTATTTATAGATCAACAGTGGTGAGTCCGTCGACGTGCATGCCTCTTGGTTCTGCAGATTCAGAAGGTGCGGGAGCCTGAAGTGCAGATGTCGCGAATGGCTGTGCCAGAGGAGCACCTAAAGGGCCATGCATTTCACACGTACCAGCTGACGTCACCCGATGATACGTGAGTACATGGCCATGGTTTGCAGCAGCAACATGCGACTGGTGGCACCTGCTTTCCTTTCTAGCAACAATTGTGTTCACCATGTGAACTTTACTCTGCACTTGGGTCAATCGTCTGCAGGGTGCGGTTCAAATTTGAGCACAACGTATGTGGACGTAGCATCTATGCTGAGGGTACCGTAGACGCAGTACTCTTCCTGGCCAGAAAGGTGCGCACTACAAGTAGTACACAGTACATTCTTCTGCAAGATTATGGCCATATAATATAAGTGCTCAGTGTTTGTGTGAAGTAATTCTTGCTACATCAGCAGTTACAGCTTGTAGCTGCACTTGCTCGTGTTGCCTGCAGATATCTGAGAAGGCCGACAAGAAGCTGTACAACATGGTTGATGTACTGAGAGAAGGCAAAATGAGGTGACTGTCTGTGGATCACATGGCATGTGGATCACATGGCAACAGTATCATTCACAGACCAACTTAGAAGCATGCATGAGTTGGAGGGAGGAGTTCTGTGGGTAGCTACCAAGCTTCTGCATCTCCATGGTGGAGGTCATACACCCTTGTAAGCACTTGGTGAGGAGTACACGAAAACACAATTGCAATTTGGGCAGCCACTTGGCAAAGCAATAAAAGAGCTCATATAAGAGAGCTCACTTTGAATCAGCGGTGGCTGGAAACCACAACCTTGAGATTTCACCTAGAAGGTGTATAAATGCTCTATGCGGAGGTGTCTTGACAGCTAGTTCGGTGCAGTCCTTTTCCTACCAGTGAGGCCAGCTGTGAGAGGCGCTCAGCGGCTCTTGTCTCACCCGTCATTAGATTCCTCAAGCAGCCGTGTCCTGAGCTGATTCATTCTTAAGAAATTGCTTACTTCTAGCACTGTGTTTCTCCGAGGCTCCCTCTTCTGCTCTGAGCTTCTGCCTTTTGCAAGCCCCATGTGCACATTCAGTCTGTGATAACACCATTGGTGTAGCAGCTGAGAGCTGTCAAACTTGACTCAGAAGATCTAGATCCTCTCGTTTTGGAACTCAGCAACCAAGGGACTCAGCAGCAAGTGATCGCAACAAGCTGCAATGACGTACAATGTGCGTCAACTCCAAGAACCTGTAAGACTCAATGGCAAAATGTCGGAGGCAGCAGGAGAATCAGACTGACAATTTAGTGAAGCTCCGCTATCATCTATCCTCTTGCAAGACCTAAATATATACAAAGGCGTATACTGGAGATCACAGAAGGCCTCCGAATTTGAAGGTCAACAGAGAAGAGAGAGGAGTCAAAGCTTCTCGATCCCGGCGATCCTCATGGCCACCATGCTGCTCTGGCATTACTTGCTACTCCAGTCATGCGTCTCCGAGCCTTCAGGAGCTTTTCCAGTCACCATCTTGCTCCCGACATCCTTCCAATTGGTGGACAGGACAGTGCCATTGGACTCCACCTGTTGATATATGCACAAGGAAGCGGCATCAGCTCACAGATTACACTGATCAGGAAACCCTAAATTATATTACGCTGAGCACAAAGTACTTGCAGACTTTCAGATTGTAATGACACCCAAGGATTACCCCATGCATAGCAACCACTTATCCTGCAGCATCAGCTCCGCAGTATTTTGCCGTTTACCACTGTGGAAGAGGGAGCACTCAATCCTTGCAATTGACACTCACAAATGACTTGTTCATTGCACGCCTTGTGTCTTCATCTGCGTTGCAATAGATGTCCTGGAACAGCTTGTTGAGCGCTTGGTCACCTTCCAATTTCTCGCCTTTTTCCTGCGATCACATCTACGTCACTTCTTGTCAGCAGGTCGCAGACACATATTCACCTGACAGTAAGAAGCGCAGATTTGTGGCTAGACCAAGGACAAGCTGGGAAATGGAATGTGTTGCCTCATCTCTGACCACTTAGATAGCAAGCGGTAGCCTTCTGGTTCGGAATGCGGAAACAGGGAAGGGACCTGTACCTCTGCCTTCACCTCAGCCTCTAGCTTGTTCCAATCAACGTGCTGTTTCCTAGATGATGGGTAGCTGGTAGTAGCCTTCTCCTCCTTGACTGTCGGAGAAAGAATCAAAGGTGGTCGCATGTGTGCACCATTCACCAGCAGAAGAATCTCATCATCAGGAAATATCAGCTAGGCTCAAGTCAAGGAAGGGACTTCAAAGAAAAACTATTGATCGTCAACTGCTACTTGCAGACAGGCAAAAAGGGCAGTGCTTGAAATGGTCCGGGAGTGCATGCACATATACCTGCGACGTATGGCTGGTCAACACTTTGTTGTGCTGTGTACTCTAAACTTTTCCAGTTGATAGGTGCAGCTTTTGCCAGTCGGATCTCAATCTTGGTACTCATTAACGTGTACTTGCTTGCATCTGGCAGTATCTATCTTGCACAAGAGACACACATGGACATCAGCAGGAAACAATGTGCTAAGATGTGAATCTATTGCATGATAAAGCCAAAGACAGGCAGCCCCTGAGATACTCCAGCTAGCCAGTCACATGCGGGTCGCAAGCAACCATCAAGCAGACAATCGCTGAACCCTGTGTGTGACTAATAGTATGAGGTCTGGATTAACCTTGGCAAACAAACGCAGCTGCAGGGAGTACCCTTCTACTGGGATTCCCACGCTCAGCTGTCATTCAGAGCATCATGCATGCAATTGAGTCAATGTACGCTCCCTAAGATGCTCCATTGGTCATGGGTCTACAGCAAATGAGGCGTCTGATAAGCTTGGCTGCTGCATGTTGAAGTGCACAGACAGCGATGTGGGTTGTAATGGCAGCATACAATCTGCTCTCCAATATCAATATGAAGATCCTCAGCTCTGATGTTTTTGGCAAACACCGTAACAACAACGTGCGATGGTATCTGGTACCACTCATGCCTGCACAGTTTCAAGGACAAGCTGACGTCATTATCATCATCAAAATCATAAGGAGTTGCTACAGAGGAGCTGTTCATTTCAGCTCTTCTTAAGCAAACGCTGACTTCCATCTGTAGTACCGGTATTTTGGGGGTGGCGGTGCCAGTGCTGGGGGGGCAACAAGCTCTTTGGCCACAACATCCTCCACTGCTGCGAATTGATTGCTGACAGGCATTTCCTCCTTGGGCACAGGCAGCGCCCCTGCTGGTGCAGCTCCATTCGAGTGGGTGGCCCTCCCGCTGCTCCGCATCTCCTCTGGAGGAACAGCCGGATGGCCAGAAAGAGCACCGATTGAGTAGAAGGTGAGACGCACTTAAGCATGGTCAATGTCAGCACCTTATACAGCAGGTGCAACCAAACCAAGAGGGGAGGTGAAGTCACCTTCGAGCTCAACGTCACATTTCCGTATCCACATGTTGAATGGGCTTGAATGATCGCCGATAGCGGCTCCGGCCTCGAATGCAGACTTCGCAGTCTGGTACTCTTCCAACTCAAAGCAGGCTATCCTGCATTTTGCGGATCAACATGCGGTCCCAAATGAAAAGTGTTGCTCATACAATAAGGACTATATCGTACAGAGCAGAGTGGAGGGGAGGACGGCATCCACACCCTTTGCGCAGGTACGCCTTTGCCACCGTTGGTTCAAGTTGGATGGCCATGCTTGCATCCGACACAGCATCTGCAGGTTCACAAAGAGTCAGGCATTGGCTGCAGGCGCCTGGGTTGGCATGAAAGCCAGCAAACTTATCTGCTGAGGAGACCTCGAGAAAATGATTGCCAATTATGTTGACAATCTGACTACAACATGGCGAACCCACGCGCTGGGTATTCTGCAGCTTCGAAGCGAACGGGCCATCCTACCCTTACCTTTACCTTTTCCTCCAGCTGACAGGGGGGTACTAAGAGCGCCCTGTCTGCCTAGACTGTGGCTTCGCTAATATAGTCATGAACATCCTCTGTATGCATCTGGCTGGCTTTCACAGCCACTCTCTTAATTACAGCAGCCGCATTCCTCTCTTTTACCAGAACACGCGCATCCAAGAGTGGTGTGCAAGGAGGTGACCTGGGAAGTTGCCGAGCTTCGTGTGCGCCATAGCACGATTGGAGTAAATGTTGGCCGCGTAGGGCTCCAGCGCAAGAACCTTTCCGTAGAGAGCGACCGCCATCTCATAGTCCTCGTCGACGAACGCAGCGTTGGCGCGGCGCTCCAGGTCGGCGGCCAGGGCCTCGGCATCCATCGGCATAGTCGGGCGGCGGCGGGCGGGGCTGGCGGAGCGGGGGTCCGGGCGACTAGGAGCTCTCGAGGGGGCAGGGGCGGGGCGGGTCCGCTACGTATTGAGCTTCCTGTGTTTTCGTCGTGTTTTATTGTCTAGCTGCCTAGCTGTGTGTTTGATTTTGGCTTTCGACATTGTCCATTCTTTCTGGGCTGGCTTTGCTGGCACCCTTATTCTATGGGCGGAGCACTTTCTTCTTACGCCCGGGGTATGCCTCGGAAGACTTCTACTTATGGATTTCTGAAGAAAATGTCGTGTATTTGAAACAAACATAGGCCAATGGCCAAGTACAAAGGCAAGCAAGCACATCTAAATATCTACATAACCTACAGCAGGTTGACCCGCTCAAAATCCACGGGTCAAAACATAAAGGTCGCTAACCGATGCATGAATACTAGATGTCAGGTACGAAGCCCTTCTGTCACCAACTAGAGCTCGCCCAGCTTTCTGATGCAAGGCATTAGCCTGAGCTCGCTGCAAACAGGCCGAAACTCGACGTCGCAAGAACGACAAATATGCAGCTGGCAAGCCCATAGAAACAATTTCGTGTATTTGAAACAAACGAAGGCCAAAGGCCAAGTACAAAGGCAAGCACATCTAAGACCTACATAATCTACAGCAAATTGACCCGCTCAGTAACCACGGGTCAAAATATAAAGGTCGCTAATCGATGCCTGAATACTAGATGTCAGATACGAAGCCCTTCTGCCACCAACTAGAGCTCGGCCAGCTTTGTGGTGCAAGGCATTAGCCTGAGCACGCTGCAAACAGGCCGAAACACGTCGTCGCAAGAAAGACAGATATGCAGCTGGCAAGCCCAACTCAACCGGAAACACATCTGCACGACGTGTGTAGCCTAGATAGGCAATGTTTTGGAGGAGGGTGTGGAAACGAGGAAGGGGGCCAGCAAAGCCAGCCCAGAAAGAATGGACAATGTCAAAAGCCAAAAGCTCTCCCCTCTCCTAATAAACTTTCTTCTTCTAATAAGTGCTCCGCCTGGTTCCCATGGCATCCCTCTTTCCCTCGTCCCCGGCTTGCGCCGGCTTGCGCAGCGTGCTGTGTCCCGCAGGCGCGGCGAGCCGGCTGACTTCAACACAGCTGGCTCGTGGGCTCAGGTATTGAGATTGTCAGTGTCCCTCCAGCGGTCCATGGCCCATGCTCTACATCTGCGTGCTGGCCGTGCTCTCGCTGCGGCCTCTGGCTTTCGGCAGGGCGATAGTTTGCGGGCAGCTAGTCTGTCGGATCTGCGGCTCCTCACTCGTGACTACTGAATGATCCATCCTCCCCCTGTGCTGACATGACATCTCCAGGCCCCTCTGTAGCTGCTAAACGCTTGTCGGCCTCTCCGAACCCTTGTCAATTCTTTTTGGCCTGGCTTATCACAGCCCTTGCCCCCATGTGGAGTGCCACTTCTTTCGTTGCCTACATCTTGCCAGGCGGCTGGAAGATCTTGGGAGTGCCACTAGGAGAGATCGTGTATTAGAAAGAAATTTAGGCCAAATGGCCAGGTACAAAGGCAAGCACATCTAAAAATCTACAGAACCTACACTAGGGGACCCGTCTCTCACGAAGAAAGGGCTCGCCCATTGAGGATAGGGGCTGGAAAAGCCAGCCCAAAAAAGAATGAACAAAATACGAGAAGGGGGCCAGGGGAAGCGCTAAGAAGCGTCTCTCACGGAGGGAAAATGCGTGTATATTAAGAGATGGGGAGGCCATGTGTGGCCAAGTACAAAGGCAAGCACATTGGACAAATGTACGTCACCTGCTGCTAAGCTGACCCGCTCAGTAACCACGAGTCAGCACATAGAGGTCGCTAGCTGACGCTCGAATACCGGACGGCAATTGACTAGCTCTTGTGCCAGCAGCTAAGGCTCGACCAGCTTTCTGATGCAGAGCATACGCCTGAGCTCGTTGCAGACAGGTTGACACTCGACGTCGCAGAAATGACAGATAGGCTGCCGGCATACCCATCTGGGCTGGGAGCATATCCTCGCGTCGTGCATATCCCAGACTCGCTATGTTCTCGAGTAGGGTATGGAAGCGAGGACCCAAGCAGCCGAAAGTGTCGATTGCGGCCGGGAGGAGGTGGTCACTGCGGGGGTAGTCTGAGTAGTGTCGGAGCTTTTTCTGCTCAGCACCTCCCACTGCGTGGCCAGCAATGTGTGTGGAAGCGGAACTCTTGTATGCCTCAGTCACCACCACATCAACCAAAGCTCGTGGGCCTCCGCCAGGTTGTACACCCACAATGTCCAGGGTGCGACGGTGATGGCCTCCCTGGGAATCCGTGGTGATGGGCATTACATTGCTCACTTCAACGATGGCGCGGTAGCCGGCGTCGCGCATCAAGCCCGCCAGGGCGTCCCGTAGGAGATTGTGGACGCCCACCACCTCAGGGCCTGTGGGACACCGCAGCATGTGGGTGGCTAGGTCTCCGCCCTCCGTACGGAAGCCACACTCACACTGAGTTACTCCAATCAGGCAGGTCGGGGGCAGGCCCAGGAACAGCTGGAGAAGCGTCCGGAATGCTTCAGGGCTGATTTTGAAAGCGTTGTGGATTGCGTGTGTGGTGAGCCAATCCGTTGCCCCAGGCGTTGCGAGCGATGTGAGACGTGCCAGACTCCTTGGATTTAGAGGGGGGGGTCCTTACAATCAAACGAAGCATAGCTGCTACGCCAGCCCCTCTTCTCTATGGGCGAGCCCTTTCTTCTGCTACGAGTCACTCAGTAACCCCTGCTAAGCAGCCGCAGATCAGAAAGGCTAGGCGCCTGGAAGAAAGAGCTCGCCCATTGAGGATAGGGGCTGGAACAGCCAGCCCAAAAAAGAATGGACAAAGTACGAGAAGGGAGCCAGGGGAAGCGCTAAGAAAAACAAGCACAAGAAGAAACAAAGCAACTACGAATGACTCAGTAAGTCCTGCTGAGCAGCCGCAGATCAGAGATGCTAGGGTCCTGGAAGTGGGTCCCCTGGACAGAGCCAGAGGCAGCAGCTAGGGCTCTTCCGGCACGAAGGTGCAGCGCACGGGCCATGGACCTCTGCAGCGAGACGGCCTGGAAGGGGGTCCCCTGGCCAGAGCCAGAGGCAGCAGCGAGTGCGCGGCCGGCCCGAAGGTGTGCTTGCTATACTTAGCGCTTCCCCTGGCCCCCTACTCGTACTTTGTTCATTCTTTTTTGGGCTGGCTTGTCCAGCCCCTCTCCTCAATGGGCGAGCCCTTTCTTCTTTCAATCAATCTGGCCGTGCATTGTTTTCCTTCCCGTCTTCACGGAGGGTGCTCTTCTTCTCGTACTTTGTTCATTCTTTTTGGGCTGGCTTTTTAGCCCCTATCCTCAACGGGCGAGCACCTTCTCTCCTTGCTCGTCTCCAAGGATACATGCAGGTCCTGCCAGAGCTACCCAGCCTTGGGGACTCTCAGTTGGCAGTGGCCATTTTTGACAAGAAGTGTGGCACAGCGGCTGAATAACCTCCTAACAGACGTCCCACCTTCGGTCAGCTTTGAAGCTGTCTATGTCATCCATTGATGTCAAGCTTCAGCGTTGCTTGCTGATTTGCTGGCTCACCCACTCCTCGAGCAGTCCCCAGCACAGCAGCACTGGTGCAAAGTACGGTGCCCATGCGTCACGGTGGGCTTGGTTGTCGCCCCTTGGTCGGCTGGCCTCCTGCAGCCGCTCTTTTGCTATCAGCAGCCGCAACCTTTTCTTTTGTTATTTTGGACAGATTTACCTTCTTTTTGGGCTGGCTGTTCACATTCACGCCCCTTTTAGAAGTGCAGATTTCTTTCACAGCCCTCGCTTCATTGGAAAGAGCTGCTTCTTCTGAAACAGAGGAAGGCGTTAGTGCTTACGATATGGGAGGGAGGCCAATTTAAGCCTTCATCTGTTCCAGCAAAAGCCAGTGCGTACATTTGGATTCACGTAAAATGAAGGAAGGAGGCTCTTCCACAGCATGCGGTGGCTTCAAAGACCAGCCTTAAAGTTGTTCGACGTATCTAGGACGCCCCAATGCGAAAGCTTCGAGCCCTCTTACTCCTCCCAAGACTTCCGCAAGCAAAGCACCAGGTGGGGCCTCCAGAGCTTAGACATGGAACAAAACACAAGAAGCAAGATATTTCATCGTACTCATTAGCAGCAGTGAAGCTAGGATAGTCAACAGGTCATCTTGGCACATTCAATAATGTCTCTACTGCACCCTGGAATGGGCATCTGTGCTTGCCATTGGTGATTATCTTTATCCCATTTTGGCAAATGCGCAGGGCACTCATCAGCACTGTCGTCGCCTGGACGTGTGAAAGACCCACCGACCCACCAACTAAGTGTAAATCACCTTGGAGATGGACTAAGCTGGCCCCACCGAAAAGGCCGTAACCTTCTTGACATCCACCTCGACATGACTCGTGCACAAGGCCGCTTTCACTGATCTGAGTATAGGTGTGGAGAATACGGTGCCTGTCTATAATGTAGAGATTGTCGTTTGAACTTGCTGACGCACTACCCTCAACACGGAAAGCCGGCCCTTGCTGCCACTCTTTCGGCCCAGGATTGTAAATTTGAGCCCCAAAGCTTCGTAAATGAAAATTAGCCGTTGAATGCAACGTCCACAGTCTCCCATGTAGGCAGAAGGCTTCACCCACTCCGTATATCAAGGTATCCAGAAGAGGTGGCAGTGAGTGCCACGTACTCTCTTCCTTGGCACAGTCCAAGCTTTCCATTAGGCGTGCAGGACCTAGTTTATGGTGACTCCAACCGCCACCGACAACAATGTCATTTTCAAAGACCACTTTGAAGAAACTTGCTCTTGCCACTGGCATTGGAGCACATAACACCTAATTGTTGGTAATCACATCGTAGATCCAGACCTGCGCGCAAATCATCCAGCTCAAATCACTGGCATGCATCCACAACTAGATTCAGCCAAGCGGAGACGAACAAGAAGCAGATATCGTGCACAGCTAGTGCAGATGATGTCGAAGAAGCACAACCTCATCATTAGCGATGGTGATGCTATATGCTGGTGGTGGTCATACCTCATCTGTAGGGGGAAATCTGTCATTGTCACTTTGCGCATGTAGAACAACTGATCGACCACCCATCGCATACAATCTTCTCTTCACAACTGCTGCTCGGAAGCAGAGCAATCCTTTTTTAGCTGTTGGAAGAGGCGGCAAACGAGACCATCTCCTGAGAGCTACACATGGATCCACCAAAAGAAACAATTCAGTTAAGCCCCAGAAGCCCGAATGATCAGGCAATAGGTTCACGACTTAGCACATGTTTCCTGCTGATTCCATCTGTGTCTCCTGTGCAAGATAGATACTGCCAGATGCAAGCAAGTACATATTGATGGGTACCAAGATTGAGATCCGATTGGCAAAAGCTGCACCCACGAACTGGAGAAGTCTAGAGTACACAGCACAACAAAGTATCGACCAGCCATACATCGCAGGTATATGTGCATGCACTTCCGGACCAGTTAGACATGGCCCTTTGTGCCTGTCCACAAGTTGCAGTTTGACACAGTTCGACAATCTAGACACTTTCTTTGAAAATTCCTCCCTTAACTTGAACCAGCTGATATTTTCTGATGTTGAAATTCCTCTGCTCGTGAATGGTGCACAAATGGGACCACCTTTGATACTTATCTGACAGTCAAGGAGGAGAAAGCTACTACCAGTTACCCATCATCCAGGAAACAGCACGTTGACTGGAACAAGCTAGAGGCTGAGGTGAAGGCAGAGGTACAGGGTCCCTGTTTCCGCATTCCAATCCCATGAATAAGGCTACTGCTTGCTCTTTTAAGTGGTCAGAGATGAGGCAACTCTACTTCACGAATTAGCTTGTCCTTGGTCTAGCCACACAGCTGCGCTTCTTACTGTCAGGTGAATATCTGTCTGCGACCTGCTGACAAGAAGTGACATAGATGTGATTGCAGGAAAAAGGTGAAAATTTGGAACTTGGAAGGTAACCAAGCGCTCAACAAGCTCTTTCAGGACATTTATCGCAACGCAGATGAAGACACAAGGCGTGCTATGTACAAGTCATTTGTGAGTGCCCATACCAAATGTTGTATGCTCCCCCTTCCAAAGTCTCAACGGCAGAATACTGCTGAGCTGATGCTGCAGGACAAGTGAATTGTCGTACATGGGGTAAGCCTTGGCTGTTACTGCAACTTGGAAATGCTGCAGGTACTTCTTATTCAGGGTACCGTACTTTTAGTGTTTCTTGGTGAGTGCAATTTGTAAGCTGATGCCGTTCCTTGTGGCATATATTAACAGGTGGAGTCCAATGGCACTGTGCTATCTACCGACTAGAAAGATGTTGGGAGCAAGATGGTGTCTGGGAAGGCTCCTGAAGGCTCGGAGATGCTCGCAAGTGATGCCAGAGCAGCATGGTGGCCACGAGGATGCCTGGATCGACAAGCTTTGACTCCGCTGTGTTGTATGCTGGAGATCACAGGAGGCCTCCAATCTTGAAGGTCAACAGAGAAGAGAGAGGAGTCAAAGCTTGTCGATCCAGGCAATCCTCATGGCCACCATGCTGCTCTGGCATCACTTGCGACTCCAGTCATGCATCTCCGAGCCTTCAGGAGCCTTTCCAGACACCATCTTGCTCCCAACATCCTTCCAATTGGTGGACAGGACGGTGCCATTGGACTCCACTTGTTCATATATGCCACAAGAAAGAGGCATCAGCTTACAAATTGCACTCATCAAGATACACTATATGTATATTACCCTGAGCACAAAGTACTTGCAGATTTTCCAGATTGCAATAACACCCAAGGATTACCCCATGTA
The DNA here is from genome assembly GCA_009602725.1 of Spirogloea muscicola. Classification (NCBI taxonomy): domain Eukaryota; kingdom Viridiplantae; phylum Streptophyta; class Zygnematophyceae; order Spirogloeales; family Spirogloeaceae; genus Spirogloea; species Spirogloea muscicola. The sequence continues at coordinate 249,022 of WELB01000050.1, forward strand.
TAGCAACCACTTGTCCTGCAGCATCAGCTCCGCAGTATTCTACCGCTTACCACTGTGGAAGAGGGAGCACTCAATCCTTTGGCATGGGCACTCACAAATGACTTGTTAATTGCACGCCTTGTGTCTTCATCTGCGTTGCGATAGATGTCCTGGAACAGCTTGTTGAGCGCTTGGTCACCTTCCGATTTCTCGCCTTTTTCCTGCACTCACATCTACGTCACTTCTTGTCAGCAGGTCGCAGACACACATCCACCTGATATCTCGTCACTCTGAAGGAGCTTCCGCCACGAGCGGCAAACACCTCGAGCTTCTCTGCTCCATAGATGCACAGAGCAGCAATGTACGTAAGCTGACACATTGACCCGCTTCTGTGGACCAATCTGGAGCCCTTCCAAAGGCCGACCGCTGTGATTAGCCAGCCCAAACTCAGAAGAAGAGATCCTCTACTGGCTTCTTGCTCTACCACAATCAACCGCCGCAATCAGCTCTAAGAGCGTTGATGTATGGAGCCCGATGAGGAACACCATCGAGTATCCAAGACACTGAGAAAGCAAGCTATACTTCCAGTCATGTCCTCCACGTCAGTCGCCGCTCTGTGACGGGCAGCACATATCTTGGGCGACACCTGGCGCCCGTGTGGAGCTTGCGGCAGCGGTGTTGGTCAAGTTGAATGCCAGAGCTGGAGGCCGAAGGGGCTGGAGGAGTAGAGGTACGACGGGGCGTCCTGAGGTTGGCGAGTAGGGCGCCCAGAGTCGAGGGCTCTGGAAGCGCAGGCGCTCACAGGTAGTGGCCTCTGGGAACGAGCGCCAGGCAGTACACGGCGATGTCGCGAGGGAGGCCCGGGATGAGCTCCGCGTCCGCCTCTTGCTCCTCGTCGCCGCGCTGCTCCTTGGCGGCGGCGGCGGCGGCGGCGCTGAGGCGGCGGCGGCGGCGGCGGCGCTGATCCATGCTGGGCGCCGGACTCGGCCTCCGCTAGCCTGCAACTGGGAGGGAGTGTCAACTGACGGCGAGCCTGTGTGGCCAAGATCAAAATAAAAAGCGGCGCTGATATGAAAATATCGGCTGTGACAAGCCAGCCAGATACATACAAGTGTTCATGACAAAGTCGGAGGCTAGGCAGACAGGGCGCCCTTAGTACCCCCGTGTCAGCAGTAGGAAGTCAGATGAGCTGAGGGGAGGAAGAGCAACCCCGCTGCGCAAGCCAGCTGGCTGCTGCAATGGCGCGACCAGCCCGGCGATGTAAAGCAATCGCCTGGGACCGCTGTAGGCACATAGATAAACGCATTCGGTAGCTGGAAACAAGACCCAAAGGCACCGAGCCACCGGGAAGGGCAGCACCCTGTTCCCGGCGCCGCTGGTCAGCTTGAGAGGCCAGCAGCGAAATTAACGAGGACCACCGACCCCCGTAACACCCATGGATGTCCATGGCCAGGGGGCAAAGAAGAAAAAGCTCGCCCATTGGGGATAGGGGATCAAAGGCAAAGATCAAAGGCACGCACAACTGCAGCTGGAGCGGTTTGCAGTTGGCCACCGCCGGACAAGGCCAGCCCACAGCTGTCCATTCTTTTCTGGGCTGGCTGTGCTAGCCCCTCTTTTTCTATGGGCGAGCCATTTCTCTTATCTTATCAGCCCCTTCCCCCATTCGCACTTGCTTCATTCTCTATTACTGGGCTGGCCAATCACAGCCATCGCTCTCTACCGAAAGTGACTTCCTTCTATTTATAGCGCTTCCACATTGAGAGAAGGCGCGCGGTGCGCATGAGATTGACAGGGAGGCCAGTTCTAGCCTTACAATGTCTTGTAAACTGGGTTATGAGCTGGCTATGGGGGACACTAGTATCCCCGAGTGAGCACATGCATATCTGACAAGCTCTACTGAGGAGCCAAACCACCACCACGGACGCCACTAGCCAGGGCTAATGCACGACCAGCACGTTGGTGAATTGCGATGCCTGGGAGCGCTGCAGACTCAAAGATAGCCGCATTCTATAGCATGCAACGATGGCTTGCGGGACGCTAGAATGGCCTAAGCTACCCGCCCGACTACGTCGGTGGGCATCAACATGCAGTGCCAGGCGATGGAGGAGGGAAGACCACTTCGTTCCATAGCCGCCGCATATGTCCATGGCGCACGGGAAGAAGTGGTCGGCCCGGGGGTGGTCATTATAGTGCCTCTCCTTCTTCCTCTCCGCATGATGTGTCGCCCAAGCTGGCACAGTCGGTGTGGGTGCCCCTGGTTGGCATGCGTCGATGTGAACGACATCGGGGAGAAGACGAGGCCCACCACTCCGGGGGGTGGCCACCACATCCAGACGCCTGACGTAAGGCCTGCCACGCTTCTGGATTACCGGCATGATGCCCGGCACCTCCATGGCCGCATGATAACCTGCCTCGCGCACCAAGCCGTACATAGCGTCTCTGAGAAGATTGTGGGAGGCATTACGTTCGCTTCCCGCAACACACCGAAGCATGTGAGCTGCCAAAGAGATCTCATCCACCGAACGATGGCCACATTCACACTGTCGAATGCCTGCCAAAGAAAGAGGAGGGAGGCCGAGATGGTGATGGACAGCCGCCACTCCGACGCCCCCGGAGAGATGATGGAATGAAGACGAGAGAGCCCATGCCCATCCTCCTTGAGCAGAGCTGGAGGTGGCCCATGGCTTGCTCATTGGCTGCGCGTGGGCAACGAGCTTGAGCCTTCAAATCAGAGCATCTTGCCCACGCCGCAAAGTCGACCTGATCTGCCGTTAGTGATGGGAAGGAGCGGAGAAGGTCTCTGCGACCGCCAGAGAGGGAGGTTTGAAAGGGCAGGGTCCCATTTGCCACTCCAGCTATTGCTGGTGCCTGTACTGGCTGACCGCTCCTGATAAAGCGCGTTGGAAACTGTGGAGGCCACTTGCGCCCAACACCCCAGGTGTGCCGCGGGAGCCAGGTGAGCCAGTGAGCGGCAGCCAAGGCCGCCCTTGCCTACAGGGAGCGTCAATTGGAGGAGGGCGGCAGGCGATGTAGGTTGAGAAGTGGCACTCCCAATGGGGGCAAGGGCTGCGAAATGCCAGCCCAACAAGAATTGACAAAGGTTTGGAGGCGCCTACAAGCGATTAGCAGCTACAAAGGGGCCGGAAGATGCTAGGGCAGAACAGGGGGAGGATGGTTGACTCAGTAGGTACGAGTGAGTAACCTCAGATCCGACAGACTAGCTGCCGGGAAATTATCCCCCTGACGAAAGCCAGAGGCCGCAGCAGAGCATGGCCAGCACGCAAATGCAGAGCGTGGGCCATGGACCGCTGGATGTAGGGAGTGCCGGGTGGTCCAGCAGGCCGGGCAGAGCCTGTTGGAGGCTCTCATCCGCAGCGGCATATAATGTACGGAGGGCTCGCCCATTGAGGATAGGGGCTGAAAAAGCCAGCCCAATAAAGAATGAACAAAGTACGAGAAGGGGGCCAGAGGAAGCGCTAAGAAAACAAAGCACACAAAGAAAGAAAGCAGCTACAAATCACTCAGTAACCCCTGCTAAGCAGCCGCAAATCAGAGAGGCTAGGGTTCTGAAAGTGGGTCCCCTGGCCAGAGCCAGAGGCAGCAGCAAGAGCCCGGCCGGCACGAAGGTGCAGCGCACGGGCCATCGACCGCTGCAGCGAGACGGCCAGTCGCATGCGATACAATCGCGCCAGCGACCCTGCTGCAGGGAAGTCTACAGGCTCCCCATGGAAGCGACGGGCGATGGTGTGGCGGGCGAGCTGGGTGAGCAGCTCGAGCCACCGAGCGCCCAGCGCCCCATGGGTGTCTATGGCCAACGGGAAGCACTTGTCTGCCGGCGGATGGTCAGCGTACTTGAGCTCCTTAGCGCGAGCGGCGCCGGCGACCGCATACCCAGCCTTGGTGGCACACTGGGCTGGGTGGGAGCGGTCGAAGGCGTCGGTGGTCACCACGTCCAGGAGAAGACGTGGCCCGCCGGCCTGTGGGGTGGCCACCAGGTCTACGCGCCGGGCGTGGAGACCGTCGGCCCTGTCCTGGAGCGGCATGACGCCAGAGTGCTCCGCAGCCACCGAGAAGCCCGCCTCCGCCAGGATGCCATGCATCGCATCGCGGAGGCGGTCGTGGGCCGCCGTCCGCTCGCCGCCGTAGGCGCAGCGCAGGACGTGGGCGGCCAGCTCCCCAGACTCGGCCCCTCGCTCGCCGCATTCGCATTGTCGCACGCCCTGGAGACAAGGAGGCGGCAGTCCCAGGAGCCGGTGGACTGCAGTGCGAAATAATGTAACGGGCCACGCCAAAGGGCGGACAGGGTACCCCGCAGCGTGTGTCACCCGTCTAGTTCTCGGTATTTCTGGGGACCGTCTCTTACATCATCCGCTAACCTTTATCTCCTGATTCTGGGTTAGCCTATCCGCTACACTGCTCCCCTCTAATTAGATGGGAGCCTCCAGCCTCCGTCGCATCTCCGACCTCCGTCGCGTTCGCGGCCTCAGTCGCGTCTCCGGCGTACATCGCGTCTCCGCGTCTCCGCCGTATGTCGCCTCTCGAGCCTCCGTCGCGTCTCGGGCCTTCGTCTCGTCTCTCGGGCCGTGTGATCAGGTCGCTCACCCGCCAGGCCTTTCCGCCGCCATTGGAGGAGGCCCCTCTGGTGTGCTTTGTTTGCTTAGCGCTTCCTATGGCCCCCTTCTCGTACTTTGTTCATTTTTTTTTGGGCTGGCTTTTCCAGCCCCTATCCTCAATGCGCGAGCCCTTCTTCCTCAGGGACTTCAGCTCCTCGGGACCAGCTCCTGGCCGCACCCCACCCTGCCACCCGGCAAGACTTGCCGTCCGGCAATCGAAACCGCGACCTATGCCTCCAGGTCTTACCCCGGTTCTCCCACCAATGTAACGGGCCACGCCAAAGGCATCTAGACAATTAGACACGACGAAACCACAGGAAGCGGTATTGTGGGGACTGTCTCTTACATCATCCGCTAACCTTTATCTCCTAATTGTGGATTAGCCTATCCGCTACAGTATGTTGTCCAGAGCGGTAGTGGGAGAAATTGCCCGCTGCAGGTGGGTGGGGGCGTTGGGCCGCGCACCGGGTTAGGATAGCAACAGCCAGCTGGGAGTCATGCAAAGTGGGGAGGGCTGGGAGAGTCTTAAACTGTCGCTCGATGGTTGCCTGCACCTCCTGCACCACATGAGCTGCCTCGCCCAGAGGGACTCCAAGCACCACTATGCCTAGGGATGGGGTCTGGCACCCTACCGGAAGCTGAAGGGTGGGAAGGCTGGGCTCAGGTGGCTTTGTCCATATCTGGACGAAACCTCCTTGAGCGACAACGTGTCTTGGCGCCTAACACCAGTAACGTGGTTCAATGGAGTCTGCCTTCCAAACTCTCAAAGCATGCCAACAGGACCTCTTCGCCGCATAATCGCCTCTGTTGATCTTGCTGCCTGGGCTGACGTTTCTGATGTTAAGGCTCAATCGCCGTGTACTCGTGCTGCAGGCGAGCAACCACTGGAGCATCTCATGCTCCCAACATCCTTCCAGTTGGTGGACAGGACGGTGCCATTGGACTCCACCTGTTGATACATGCCACAAGGAAGCGGCATCAGCTTACAATTTGCACTCATCAAGAAACACTGCTTGTATCTTACCCTGAGCATTAAAGTACCTGCAGCCGTTCCAGATTGCAACGACAGCCAGAACTTGACCCATGTACAGCATCCCCCTTGTCCTGCAGCAGCAGCTCAGCAGCATTCTGCCACTGACACTGTGGAAGAGGGAGCACTCATTTTTTTTGGCATGGGCACTCACAAATGACTTATTCATAGCACGCCTTGTGTCTTCATCTGCGTTACGATAAATGTCCTGGAACAATTTGTTGAGCGCTTGGTCACCTTCCAGTTTTTCGCCTTTTTCCTGCAATCACATCTACGTCACTTCTTGTCAACAGGCACATATTAACCTGAAAGTAAGAACCGCTGATCTGTGGCTAGAACAAGGGCAAGCTGGCTTTCTAGGTGGAGTTGCCTCATCTCTGACCACTTAAGGTTAGTGCTTATGGGATTGGAACGCAGGATCGGGAAGGGGACGTGTACCTCTGCCTTCACCTCAGCCTCTAGCTTGTTCCAATCAACGTGCTGTTTCCTAGATGATGGGTAGCTGGTAGTAGCCTTCTCCTCCTTGACTGTCAGAGAAAGAATCAAAGGTGGTCGCATGTGCACCATTCACCAGCAGAAGAATCTCATCATCAGGAAATATCAGCTAGGCTCAAGTCAAGGAAGGGACTTCAAAGAAAAACTATTGATCGTCAACTGCTACTTGCGGACAGGCAAAAAGGGCAGTGCTTGAAATGGTCTGGGAGTGCATGCACATATACCTGCGACGTATGGCTGGTCAATACTTTGTTGCGCTGTGTACTCCAGACTTTTCCAATTCGTAGGTGCAGCTTTTGCCAGTCGGATCTCAATCTTGGTACTCATTAAGGTGTACTTGCTTGCATCTGGCAGTATCTATCTTGCACAAGAGACACAGATGGAATCAGCAGGAAACCATGTGCTAAATCGTGAACCTACTGCCAGATAAAGCCAAGGACAGCCAGCCCCTGAGATACTCCAGCTAGCCAGTCATGCGGGTAGCAGCAACCATCTTGCAGAGAATCACTAAACCCTGTGTGTGATTGAAGGTGATGGGGTATGGATTTACCTTGGAAAACAAGCGCAGCTGCAATGTATACCCTTCCACTGGAGTTCCCACGCTCAGCTGTCATTCAGAGCATCATGCATGCAATTCAGTCAATGTACGCTCCCTAAGATGCTCCATTGGTCATGGGTCTACAGCAGATGAGGCGTCTGATAAGCTTGGCTGCTGCATATTGAAGTGCACAGACAGCGATGTGGGTTGTAATGGTAGCATACAATCTGCTCTCCAATGTCAATATAAAGAACTTCAGCTCTTATATTCTTGGCAAACACTGTAACAACAACTTGCGATGGTATCTGGTACCACTCATGGCTGCACACATCTAAGGACAAGCTGACGTCATTATCATCATCAAATGATAAGCAGGTGCAAACAAAGAGCTGTTGATTGCAGCTTTTCTTAAGCAAACACTGTATTGACTTTGTCATACCGGTATTTTGGGGGTGGGGAAGCCAGTGGTGGGGGGGCAACGAGGTCTTTTGCCACAACATCCTCCACTGCTGAGAAGTGATTGCTGATAGGGGTTTCCTCCCTGGGCACAGGCAGCGCCCCTGGTTGTGCAGCTCCATTTGAATGGGCAGCCCTCCCGCTGCTCTGCATCTCCTCTGCAAGAACAGCCGCATGGCAAGGAAGAGCACCAGTTAACTAGAAGGGGAGACGCACTTATGCATGGTCCTTGTCAATACCTTCTACAGCAGGTGCAACCAACCCCTGCACCAATGGGTCCTTCGCCTTCCGACCGTTGGGCGCCCGCGCCCGCCGTTCGCGCCGCCGCCGTCGCCGCCGTCGGCGGCGACGGCGGCGGCCCCATTGCCCCCTGCCGCCGCCGGCTGGCGCGCTCGCTTCGCCCCGCTCATGGCCGCGCCAGGCCCCGGGGCTTCCTCGGGTGCCCCGTTCATGGCTGCGCCTTCCGGCTGTTCTTCCCCCCCATGCCATCCCTCCTGCCACTGCTGCTGCCCCACTCCTCCCATAGCAGCTCCAGCAGGACAGGTCGGCAACGCCCCAATCGGCACTTCGGGCTCTCTTTCCCCCCCCTCCATGCCTCCTGCCACTGCTACTGCCTCACTCCTCTAGCAGCTCCAGAAGTGGATGCAGGAAAGGCCCCATGCCAATGAGGGCCTTGTTGACCTGGCATGCGTCCGCTGCAGGAGCTGCTAGAAAAGTGGAGGAGCAGCAGTGGCAGGAGGGAGGGCGGGGATGGGAAGGAAGACCGGAAGTGCCGATGAGGGCCTTGTCGACCTGTCCAGCGTCTGCTTCTGGAGCT
>WELB01000050.1:285093-303074 GCA_009602725.1 Spirogloea muscicola
GCCGCCGCCGGCGCCGCGGCCTGGTGGCTGCTGGACTAGCTCGCGGAGCTCGCCGCGCCGCGGCAAGCGGCGGCACCGTCGGCGGCGGGCCTGGCGGCAGCTCGCCCTCTGCTGAGACCGTGGCGCCAGTCGCCTTTCTCCAATGCGTGGCCCCGCAGCCACCGCCGCTGCGAAGCGCCTTGTGCAGCGGCCCTCCCTGCGAATGCTTGAAGAGTATCCTATCAGCAGCACGTTGCGTCGTCGATGAAGAAGCCCTTGAATCTAGCTGGTGCGCTGGACGTTTGCAAGGGCCATCAGCTTGTGCCGATGCACCCGTGTGGCCTCTTGTCGACAAGCCTCCCCGCTGAGAGGGAGATGCAGGCTGAGCTAGACGTGCGAGATGTGCTACGCTGCAATCGGCACCTGAAGCTTCTGCAGAAGGTTGCCAGAGAAGGGCCAGCGAGCGAAATGTCCCCGTGGGACCAAGCTCTATAGTCGTGACAGGAGCTGCCAGCAGCCACAAGCGCAGCCGCTGCTTGATGGACATGGGAGATGAAGACAAGCCGCCGGCGCCGCTGCTCGCAATCAACCAGCCCCAGCGTCCCATCAGCAATCCGAGCTGGGCTTTGTGGCTGCCACTATCCAGTGATGGCGCATTGGCCAACAGCAGCTCTGACGCCTCTGATGGAAGCGAATGGTGGAGCGATGATGACGGCCAAAATCATACGACCTGGCAGCTTACCAGATGCACATGTGCGTTTCATCAAGTTACATAAGCTTATGAGGTGGCCATAAACGCCTTCGTTGATGCGCAAGGCACGCGGGCCACGCTCGAGCTACTCGTTCTTGCTCAGGCCTTACCTCCAGACGTCGCCACGCATGCCGGCTGTGGCAATGGCCTGCTGGCACTGCACTCACAGCGGAGGACCTAGCGGGGTCGCACAATTGCTGGCTGGAAGCGACTGTATTGAAGCAAGCAGAGAAGCTGGCAACTGGCCACCTGCAGCGGCCGTGCCTCCTAGAGGATCATGGAGGGCCGGCCCTGTGCTGGAACAGCTGCGCTCTTGGGCCGGCCAACTCGAGGTAGCTCAACCTACTTTCATACCCTTCAAGTCATGTCCGGCAGTTTAAGTGTGTGTGCCAGTCGTCTCATAAGCGCTCCTTGGCTGGAGCCTTGGGTGTCTGCAGGAAACGATTGTTCCAATTGTTCTCGTTACAGTGGCAGTCCACCACCATAAATTGGCGCCCGCTCACAGCAGCGGCGGCTGGCCCTGGCATCGATGCTGTGTGATTCGGCAGGTATCACAGCACACTTATTTACACCTGCTCTTACTTGCGCTGCTCTTCTTGCGTGGAATCTGATGTCTAAGTGTCCACTTGCAATTGGCAAGGCACCTCAATGCTAGCTTGTGTCATTATGTTCGTACTTCTGGGAGCATGAGGGTGCTTGCGAGCTCGGCCAGGAACAAGGGCGTAATGGACCCAGTGCCGACACGACCCTTGAAGCGTGAAGCCTCTCAGACAGACTTATGCCTTGTACATGTAGATGCATCATATTTTCTCTTGCTCAATGTCATGTTAAAGCAATCTCTGTACTTCATCACACTTAAAGGTTAGGATTGGGGTTAGGGTTTACCTGTTGTTTTGGGTTTGTTTATGGCCTCGGCAGAGTAGGGCAGGAGTTCACAAGCTGTTGCATAGTGTATGATATATCTGGTGTATATGGTCTGGTGGAAACTAGACAAGATAGTGAGTGCGGAAATTGGGCACCCTTGGACATGTGTCTACCACATTTATGTTGGAAAATGGCAGTGGAGTCGTGTGAAGCTGACCACTCCTCTCACCCTCTCTTATACGAGCTTGTTGATTATCTAGGAGATTAATCGACACAGAAATCTAGGTGAATTGTTGGCTTGCTTTGCAGCTGAAGTCATGTGCATGTTGCTTTCAAGTGAGACTTCATCGTCAGAGAATAGGATCCACTAGGTAGGTACTAGGCTGGCTTTAGGCGTTCAGAATTGTATGAAATTAATTGGTGACCGAGACTGCTACTGTATGTCCGCCGCGTCCGACCTGCGCATTGGTCCACGACTGCATCTCCTCGGGGGCACTCAGTCGGGGGTTCAGGTGTGGCGCTGGGGCGTGGCGCGAGGTGGATGCAACAGATCACGGTGCAGGAGAAGGGGGACAGAGAAGAGGGCGCGCCCCGCGAAGAGAATGCGCGCGGTGCGCATGAACCGAAAGGGTGGCCAATGCAAGCCAAAACAATTTTCAGGCAAAGCTATTGCCAGAAGTGGGGCTACATAATATCGGAGCATGGGAGCACGCGCCGGAGCGGCGACCGGAGCAGCGAGCACCGTGAGGGGCGGACGTTCGAGGTGGCGCCTGCCGCGATACGTATCCCGGGGACCACAGCTGGCGAGGGCGGGAGGGGCAGGGGGACAAGGGGCTCCGCCCGCGGGCACGACGCCGGCACGGCGCACACTATTTGCGGGGCCGGCCACAGGGCTTATACCTCCAACCCCCCGTGGCCGTTTCTCCAATCGGCGGTTGGCACTCGGCGCGCTCACGACGGCGCCATGCGGCTTCGCCCACGAGGGCCCCGGTGGCGGAGCAGATGGGGCGCTGCAGCCATTTCTTCTTCTTTCCCTCCCCAATCGTCACCTCCTGTTACATGTGTCACATTGGCATAGGTCTTCCTTTTTGATGTATCGCAAATTGCTTGCACTAATCAAACAATGTTTTGGCTTGAATATGGCACCTCGTTCCATGTGCACCGCGCGTCTCTCCCCCCCCAAATCAATGCCCGCCCGCACGGGCGCGCCCACGACAGTGATGATTGTGGGCGGCGGGGGCGGTGACGCTGCGTGGCTAGGCGGCCCGCCGGCCTCGTGTGTGTACTGCGCCGCCCAACTTTAGCCGCGCCCTCGTGTTGCCGTCTCCTCGGGGGCCCCCCTTTACGTGGTGGCCCGTCCCCATCCCCGACGACCCCGAGGGCCCTTGGCCGCTAAGCTTCCCCGCCGGCCGGGGCGTTTTTATTCGTGGGCGGAGGCGCCCGCGCAGCCCGCCGATCCGCTCCCATCGAACGGCCGCGCAGGCGGCGAGCCAGCCCAGCGCCGCCGTTCAGAGCCTTGGCCACCTTCTGGAGACCTGGCCACCCTGCCGCGCCGCCGCCGCCTCGCCCGGGCGGGACGCGCGGTGGGCCCGCCGCTGCCGCCGTCGCCACCACCGCCGCCGGCTGGCGCTGCGGCCCGGGAGCTCGGCCGGCGGCGGCGCCATGGACAGGCTGCTGGCGTCGTTGGCCGAGTCCCGGTGCCTCTCCCTCTCGATGCTCCCGGGGATGGCCCTCTTCGACATGCTCCAGGAGCCGCCGCTTCCGCAAGAGTGGGAGAAGGTCTTCGATCTCAAGGTGCGGCCCCTGCATCCCATCAGCGACGCCTGTGCCTGCTCTCCAGCGTCGCGTGCAAGTCACCAAGACTCCATGGGGCTAGTCACCCTTGCTGCCATAAGCACAACCATCCTTCGCCCCTGGTGGGGCAAGACGCAGCGCATCTGCTCAAGTCACGGAGACGAGGCGGCCGCTGGTTGCGGTGCAGGATACTATGATCCTATTGCGCATGAGTGCTGAGCCTTGTCCCGTGACTGGCCCTCTTCAGACTGGGACGATGTACTTCCAGGACCGCATCAAGGGCACGAAAACTGTGAACGACCCCCGACGCCCTCCCCTTGCCTCGGGTCAAGCGCAGAGTGCTTCACCAAGCTCAGACGCAGCAGTTTTGCGCCAGTGCTGCTTGCCAGCCCTAAGTGACAGCGGATCCAGTAACCAGACAGACCCAGAGTATGCGACTGCACAAACTCCAGGCACTCCAAGCTGCACTCTGGTGCGCAGCAGCTGCAGACGAAGTTCTCGCAATAAGCAGCACCCTTTAGGCCCAAGCAGGACGGGATGGCACAAACCTCGGAGCTCAGAGGCACGCAGCAAGTCTGGCTGCAGATCGACCAGTGGACATGAGAAGACTCCGCAACAGGAGGACACTGCTGATTCCGCTGGATCAATGTCAAGGACAGCTTGCCCAAGAGCAGGGTCGCGGAGTATGAGCAGGCAACCAAGTGTACAGAGGCTAAAGAGGATCAGGACCGACCAGAAGCTGCTGCCCACCCTGTCAAGAGGGTCCACACCCCCAAAGGTAATAGCCACAAAGTGAACCTGACCTCTCCTTGTCCAGTGTGGCTTACTGCTTAGCATCTCATGTACTTGCCCTGACCTGCTACTCATTTGTGCTGCTTGCCTGTTCCGTGAAGCTGTAGCACATTGTGTATCAATTGCATGGAAGACATAAATGGCTGACCAATCTGCCTCGACCATACGCGTGACTCCGCAGACTCTGGGAGCTTGCATGGATCGATCATGAGTTGTTCCTCATATTGAGGACCATCATCATGTGAAGAAACGCTGCAAAAGTACCGCTGCAATGTTCATGCAGCGGTTTGTTGAGCAGTGACACACAGTTGAGGAGGACAATGAGGGGCATCAAAAGAGGCTGACGAATGACATCATGCATTCAAGCGTCAAGCTGACATCACCGTACCCTTTTTGTTATCTCCTCTGCAATGACCAGTCTCTTTCTCCTCTGTAAGATGAGCCATCTCCCACGACCGTTTCTAATGTGAGAATTATTGCCCCCGTCTTTGGGAGACAAATTCTGGGGAGCTTAGACTTTGAGCTTGAGCATGATAGGCATGGCTCAAAATTGGCAGTAAGTGAGCTTGAGTCCATCCTCTGCCTTACAGGTGAAAGCCCCATAGTCCTCATAAGTGTGGGTGACGTTCATCATATGGTGAACCCCCCTGGCTTTGTTAGAATATGCCAGCCCTGAGATTTCTGACAACATTGTAGTGAGCTTGTCAATGGTAGCTTAACTTTTGATGAAGTAATAGTAAGCCAAGCTGTCACACTCTTACTTGATATTCTCCCTTTTTTTGAAGGATGTTATCCTTTTTCACTGTATGAACGAGTGACTGATCGCAACATATTTGTTGATGTTTCTTCCCTGCTCTATTTGACGTGGACCACCCATGTGTACAAGCAGGTCTAACACACCATGTCTAGTCTGTTGTACATGCCATGAGTGGCACGTGGATGCAGCTTCTTGCACCAATTTTCACAATTTCTTCATGACCATAGCAATCCTGCCATTCCTTGTGAATGCTTGCTCTAAGAGCACTGAATGACATACTAGGTCAATCTTGCATGTGGCTAAGTCCTTTGTGAACAACAAGGATGCATGCTTGGGTCACTGAGATATTTTGCGTCATTCTTTAGCGCATAATTATCTGTTCGCCTGGTCTCTGATTTAAACTTATCACCTGTTGCAATCTGCAAACGATGAAGCGGCCGTTTCCGTCTGCAGAGAAAGCGCAGCGACCAAGCATAGGGGGCACGAAACGGGATCGCGCACCCCAAGCGACGGCGGGTTGGCAGAACAGTGAGTGCAGACCTCGCGCGCAGCACGGCTCCACGCTCACCGTGCGTCTGGGCCCCCTTGCCGCGGAGGCTCGCCCGTGGCTCCGGCCCAACGGTGGCCCGTCGCAGCCCCTGAACAAAGATACGAACTACCGTGGCCCTCGTGGAGCGCACGGCGCCTGGCGCATGGCGCGCGCCCTTCTGGCCAGTGTGACGGCCGCGCCCACGTTAGGCAGCTGCTGTTGCACGAGGGCGTTCTGCGTCTGCAGTGCCGGCACCATGGGGTGGCGTCCGCATAGGGCCCTCCCAGCAGTGCAGGACCATGGGCCAGGCGCGTGCCTTGCCAACGGCACTGCCGACCAAGCCCATGGGCACCTTCGGACCCGCCGACGGGTCGCCGCCGTGGAGGCGGGGGCCATCTTCGCCACACCACCGTGAGACGCCATGAAGGGCCGGTCTGCGATGGCCAGGTCGTGCTCCTGGCGGGAATGCTTAGCAGCACGAGCGGGAGCGCCCAGCAGCCGCTTGCAGAGCTGCGAAGCGACGTGACAACTGTCTGAAACTGGGCTGTGCCTGGGCTGGCCTTTCACAGCCACCGCCCCCTAGCATTCCGCAGGCATTTAGTTGCTTGTTCCAGATTGCGGCTTTCGCTTACTTTGCAGGGCTCCCAAGCTCTGGCTATTCACCAGCGTGCTGGGCAAGCTCTTAGTCAGGCCACCCGCTTCCGTGGCGGCGCTCCGGCTACCCAAGATAGCCTGTTGGTTATGTATGTGCTCACCCGTGGGTACTAACGTCGCACTGATATCCAGCTACCTTAGAATTGGGCTTCGATTTGTGCAGCCCCACTTTTTGCACTAACTTTTGCCTGAACGTGTGTTGGCTTGAGTTGGCCACCCTTTCACCTCATAAGCAACACGCGCCGTCTCTCTTTTTGGACAATTTCTGGGTTCCTATCCCGGCCGGCTCGGCTCGGCGAGACCTTGTCCATTGTTTTTGGGCTGGCCTTTCCCAGCCACTGCCTTAAATTGGAAGAGCTGTTCTTTCCGGCCCCTTTCTATATATATAAAATTTGTTGTCCTCTAGGGGCTGGCCTTTCACACCCCTTCGGACCCTGTCCATTCTTTTCCGGGCTGGCCTTTCACGGCCCTCGCCCCTTCGGAAGAGCCCCTTTCTTTCACATCCACCGCCCATGGTTCACTTCACTTCGAAGGGAAGAGCCACTCGCCACTAGACTAAGAAAGCCCAAACCCCACTCGGCTCGCGTGGGAGGGTGTGAATGGAATGCTGAACCTAGGGCGACTGTGAAGCGGGCCGAGTGCAGAGAGGAGGCTGAGAGAGAAAAGGCGGGCGTTGCGCATCAGTTGGAAGGGAAGCCAAAGCCGAGCCGATACACTGTTCATGTAAACGAGCGAGGGGGAAGGGCTTCGATTCCAATTGGAATGTTGAGAGGAGCGATCCAGAAGCCAGACGTGTGAGCAAGCATTGCCAGTGAAAAAGACTGACAAGAAGACCCTTGAAAAGAAGAGGTGGTGGCTGTGTGACAGGCCAGCCCAAATTTCAAAAAGAGGTGTAGGTGGTAGACCAGTCAGAGCTGGCTCTATCTCGAGAAAAAGAGAAGAGACGCCCTCTTGAGGAGTCCAGCGGCTGCCGTTGTTGACGAAAGAAGAAGCGTGCATCCTGACTGCACAGCGCTCCTCCGAAGATTGAAGGCACGCCGTGCGCATGAAAGGAAGTGGACGCCAACATACACTGTTCAAGCAAATTTTAGTGCAAGGAATGGGGCCACAGAAAGCGAAGCCTTATGCTGAGGGTGCTAAGGTGACTGTGTGCAAGCCTGCTTAAGGTACAGTATAACACCCACGAGTGAGCGCACATAGACCCGACAGATTAACTTGGGGAGCCAGAGCACGGAAGCCAGTGGCTTGGCTTAGTGTGCGCCGAGCACGCTGATGGACAGCCAAAAAGCTTGGGAGTGCTGCAAATTTAGCAAAAGCTGCATTTAAGGGTGCGCAACTAACGCCTGCGGAATTCTATTATGCCACAAGCTGCCCACCCCCACTACGGCGACAAATGTCAACCAGCTGGGCCAAATGCTGGAGGAGGGAGGAACAATTCCTTACCGTAGGCGCCATAGATATCCATACCGCATGCATACAAGTGGTCATGTCGGGGGTGCTCCTTGTAGTGCCTCTCCTGTTTGCATGCAATTTGCAATGACTCAGGACGGGCTTTGTTGAGCGTCTCACGAAATTCCCCATCAGACCCGTGGTTGATGTGCGGGTCGGCTTAGCAGCAGGTGATGTACATCTGTGGATGTACTTGCCGTTGTGCTTGTACTTGGCTACTCAGGCTTTTCCTGTAGCCATTTGCGTAGTTGTGTGCTTTCCGGCTTTCTTGTCCATTCCTTTGGGCTGGCCTTTCCCAGCCACCAGTCAATCTGGCCGCGCTTTCTTCTTTCCGGCCCCTTCGAGCCTTGTCTTTCTTTCCTTATTTGGGCTGGCCTTTCGCAGCCATCGCCCGGGGACGAGCTTTCTTCCTTCCATCTAATTCGTCAAGCGCCGCCTGATGGTAACACCACGCAGGCGAGAGAGGCTGTTGTTGATGGTAAAACGGAGGCACGATTGTGACAGCTGCTTGCCGCCCCCAATCTGAGATGGCGGCGGCAACGGCGGCGGCGGCGGCGATTGCCGCAGCTGCCTCCATAACAGAGACCCGCGCCGCCGCTTGCCGCCTGCCAGTCGTGGCCGCTGCCTGCCGCTCGAGGCCCAACGAGCTCCTCGGAGCCCGCCGACGTCGTCTACAAGCGCACATCTGCAAGCCTGCGCCAGGGCCGCCGAGGGCCGAAGGAGACGCAGATAGCGCAGCTGGCAGGGCAGCCGGCAAGACGAGGAAGCCGCAAGAGAAGATCGACCCGATTGGCATCACAAGGACCAACCCTGAGCTGAAGCCCTTTGCTCAGAACCTCCGAGAAAGGTGGGCGTCACGACTGATGAGGAGCAAGAAGCCGGGGTTTAGGGATAGGGTATAGGATTTAGGCTTTGGGGGTTTAGGATTGAGGTTTAAGATATAGGAAGCAGTAGACGAGCTGCTGACTGACATCTGGCAGAGGCTTGCGCTTGCTGATCAGACCGCACCTCGTGTTGACAAGTCGTGCGCCCAGCAGCCTCCGCTACTGGGCATCCAGGTCCTTCACACGGTTCTGTGAAGCTTATCGCTGCGAAGCTGTCAGCTGCGCAGGTACAAGGCCCTCAAGGACCTGCGTGAGACCATCCAGACCGTTGACTACAGTTTGCTGGACTTTGCTACTGCGTGCGTTGTTGCTCACCCAAGCCTCCACCGTTAACAGACTTACATTTGGAACATGTCACCAAAGATGGCAGTCATTCAGTTGACGGAGGCATGCCTACACAGTCGCAGTAACAGAACAAAGCCAGCTTCTCTGGAGAGCCTGCGCTGCAATTCATGGTGTTGATAGATATTGCTAAGAAGAATTCTTTGGCAATGCCAAGAGCAACTTCTACTTTCTGCCTTGAAGAGGGCTGGGTCCAGCTGTTACTATCACGCTTTTGACGGATGCGTGTGCCATTGAAGCTACTGTGAACCCAGAAGCAGTTGCTATCGTCTTGGCGTGCTCAGGTACAAGGTTCTAGGCCTTCACAGGCACCCCCGCCACGGTCTGGAGTTCTTTGAATGGGCCCCAGGCAAGAGGCCAAGCTCTTAGCACAATCTTGACATACAGGCAGGGTCTTCTGAGATGTGATCAAGTGACGCAAGCTTCTGAAGCACATGCTCCTCTTCGAGTTAGATACTGTAGAAGGAAACGGCTAGCATATAGCGCAGACTCCTCTTCCTGGTCACTGTAGACGTCAGCCATTGGGGACAAGGCTTTGCACGCAGCCTTCGTTGCCCAAGCTAATAGTTCCGCTTTCGAGCAGTACTCTTTAGTTGCTACTTGAAGTTGTCTTGCTTTTGCTCCAGGGTTCAGGGTTCAGCTATCAGGATGTAGGAGATGACCTCTACGGATCTGTTAGGTTAATACGCCTGCCTGCCATTCTGATGTCACACAGTATGCAGGTGCAAGCTCCTGCTCTCTGATAGGTGACTTCAACAGCTGGAACACGAAAGCGAATGTGACACCTTGGGGGTATCGCGGAAAATACGACTTTGGCATATGTCGGATTTTCATAGAAGATGAGCTACGAGAGGGTCAAGCGGAGGACAGTGATTACCAGGAGTACAGCTATGACGAGGACAAGGACTTAGGAGACAATGACACGGACTTTGCAGCTAAATACGAAGAGGTGTAGATAACAATCCAATTTGTATGCTGGTTAGTACACTACATCCACATCAGTTGGCTTGTTTGCGAACTTGGTAGTGATCACCATCAACCCTAAAAACCACTAATTAGGGAATTTGTCTTGTAAGGGAACCTTACATGGTCGCTACTGGGCGAGGATCACGGCAGGTCGTCGCCGCAGCTTGCTATATGGAAGTAAAGGTGGTGATCCTTGAGAGCAGGCGGAGGAGGACTATTGGGAGCCTGGAGAGGACACTTTCCTTCGGCCATGGGAAGGAGAGGACTTTGACTATGTGCCGTCAGCCGACGATGGGGACCTTGGTGACGAAACCGATGAGCAGACCTGGGAAAGGGTGCTGAGGTCCAAGAGGCTTTCTTCAGATATGCCTTCCTGCAGTGGCTCTGGTGAGGCTGAAGGCCACGACAGACCAGGTGGTAAATTGCCGCCCATTGTCATGGAGCCTGACAAAGGCGATGATGCGAAGCAGAGGCAAGGCTTTGTGGATGATCCAGCTTGGAAAGCCAAGGTTCTGAGGAAGAAGCCACCATGGCCGTATTGGTTGCAAGAACGAAGAGGTTGGCTTGCCTGGACTCAGAAGTACAGGCCTCTTGTAGACCACCAAGACAATTTTCGCGTCAGCATCAAGACAGCTGAGGAGACTCTTAAGCGAGTTCCATCCTGCGCGACCTATGTCCGGCCTGGTAACAACATCAGTACTCTCTCCTTCTCGGGAACCCTGAAGACACCCAGATAACGCTTTGTATCTGACGTAAGAGCTACTAATTCGTGGATTGTTTGGCCTTGTCCTGTTAGATAACGACGGAAGTGGCAATTGGCACGCTGCACTGTGGTTTCCTTCACCAAGGGAACGGCATAGGTGGTCTCACCCCAGCCCTCCAAAGCCGAGAGCTAGCCGCATCTATGAATGCCATGTTGGCATTAGTGGAGAAGACCCCAAGGTAGCCACATTCAAAGATTTCAAGCAACAGGTACAGATCGTGCAATCTGTCCACCTGACAGGCTCTCACACATCTGTTATACCCTGCTCTCCATGTACTGCCAGCTACTATCACCTTGAATTATCACATAGATAATCAAACACAGTGCTCTCGACACCTATCTAAGATGAGGCTAGAAGTTTGTTCCACTTTTCCATTGGCCATTGTATTGTGTTGTGTCACATTTCATTCTTCGAGTTGCATGTGACAGGTCCTGCCAAGGATAAAAAGTCTGGGATACAATACTGTCTTGCTCATAGGAGTGCCCGAGCATGCAGAGTACTCTTCCATGGGTCGGAAGGTGATGTAGCTTGGCCACATGGCCACATTCATATATGAAGGACGTGTGTTCTCTTGGTGTCAGAGGAGTATCAATGTCCACGTAATATGGGTTGGCTGACTAGAGTGTATAGTAAAATTTGTTAGTATGCCTCTCTTAATGCCGAGGGGCTTGACGTCTGTAAGAGAGGATGAAAGAGCGGAGAGGAGGAGTCATCATGATCGTTATCATCATCGTCATCATATCATAGCGTCATTACCACCCTCATTCCCTGTGTTGACTTTTCTTCTTCGTGTTCACAGGTGACGAATTATTTTGCAGTCAGCAGTCGGCTTGGAACTCCGGATGACCTCAAGGATCTGGTTGATACAGCCCATGGTGAGAAGTTTAGGCTGAGAGCATGCTTGTGCATGCTTAAGTGAAATCCACTTTCTCCTTCAGTGCTTCATGCTTGTGCTTCCTTCTTGCATCCATGTGTTACTTGCAACTTGGCACCTTCATATCTGATGCAGGCCTTGGACTGAGAGTCATGCTGGAGATAGTCCACTCCTACGCAGCCGCTTCTGAAGGCCATGGTTTGTCCTTCTTTGATGGCAAGTCCGATTCTTTTTTCTACTCAGGTGCGTGACTGATTTGTAGAGCATCATGGGTCTTATCTGCGTTGTATAATCACAGGATCAGGACACTGCATGCATACTGCAACAATAGCGTGTATGCTTGCTTGAGATTTCAATTTATGATAGAGCTTCTCGCAGTCCTGATAAAAGTATGTCTCCTGATGTCATTGTCATTAGCACAGAGGTAGCCTGTATGAAGTGGCAAACAATCAGTGATGCAAATGATCTGGAGCCTCACATGACTTTGGTAAACAGATGCCATTCTATCACCATCATCTGCTTATATGTGTTCCTGCCTTGCCACGACTGCTTCAGGTAAACGGGGCTTCCATAGAAATACAGGCACCCGAATATTCAACTTTGCTGACTACACGGTCTTGAGGTTCCTCATCTCAAATCTTTCATGGTGAGTCATTGGCTTATTTTCGTGTATGTTGGCAAATTGTACAAGTTTAAATTTGCTGATCACAATATATGAAGACTGGCTTGAGTATAAACTTGTGCAGCACGTGTCTGATGCATCAGTTTTTACTTCACACATGCGGGAAGGCTCACTTGGCTAGTCTGCTTCTTTTAGGTGGGTTGAGGAGTACCGAATCGATGGCTTTCGCTTCTTATCCCTTCCATCCATGATATACTCGCACAATGGCACTATGAGCCCTCCATCTGGAGTAGCCGGGTGGGCACACATACACTTCGAAGCATGAGAATCCCAGTCGTCTAGCCAGGCAATCTCTAAGATCCACTTAGATTGCAAGAAGATGTCAAGGATTGTGCTATGTTGAGATTTTCAAGATGTTTCACACAGTCGTAGTACACATGGTGCTGCTATGTGAACAATTCCTGCACATTCCTTGCAGATATTTTGACAATGCTGTAGACAATAATGCAATCAACTACCTGATATTGGCAAATGAGATGCTGCACAGCTCCGCCCTGACATTGTTACTATTGCAGACGATGTGAGTTCACGCTTCAACAGCCACTGCAATTGTGCTTCATTCTACACAGATTTGCTTGTCTTTGCATGGAGTGTGATAGCTCGTGTGGCAGACACACACTGGATACTCTCCTATGTACTCATATGCACTAAATCTCTATACTCATATGCACGCTTGGGACTGGGCAGAGCACTTTCTATCCAGGCTTGTGTGAGCCAGTGTCTCAAGGAGGCCTGGGCTTTGATCTTGCATCTTCACCAAGCAACTTCTGGGCGCAGCTCATCTCTTCTGTTGCTATCATCGATTGGAACATGCAGGAAGTGCGTGGCAAATCCTCAAGCCACATTCTGCTTGTTGCCCTTTGCTTGTTACGTTCTTCTTGCTGACATGTTGGCACACATTGTTGATAGTCACATTGTTGTGCACTTGATCTGTATGTGCTTTCCTGCCTCTGACAAGTTGTCATGCCGGTCAATAGTACCATGCCCATGATAGCTGCTCTTTGACGCAGTCATTGCTTGTTTTCGAATTTTATTCGCATCTACTCCTTGTCTCTCCAGATTGTAGACGCATTGGTTGGAAGGAGAGGGACTAATTACATTCTTGCAAGTGCAGAAGATTTCACTCAGGTACTGCAGGGTCAGATTACCACGGTCAGATTACCACTTGGCTAGCTGTGCAGTTGCATATACTTATGCTGTCTAAGTGACTCCTGGTATATGGACTTATGCAGTATCACACAACAATGATGTTGCTACTAGCATATCATACTTGTAGCTTTTCATCCGGTGGTTAGCATAGATTAAATAAATCCAAATTCTGTGGTAAAGCTCCCCTGAAAGAGCATGGACATTCATCACATTTGAGTCAATGTGTGATGCATTCAAGTTTCCTGACAGTGTGACTTCTGTGTTGCAGTCTATCAATGGTCAACTACCAATCATTCAGCTTCTTATGAGCCAGGAACCCGCGATTGGCTCCGATGTTGATTCGCCTACCCATCTCGCAGATATTCTAGGGTTGCACAAGGTACAGTTACAAGTTGACCAACCGGAATCATCTCTGCACAAATGCTATTCAGCTTGTCTGCCGCTCTTTATTGTAAACCCACGTACTCGCAAGCAGGCAGTTTCACGAGCCATATGGCAGTCACTTACTTTGAGTAGGACATGTGCAGATTATCCGCATGATAACATTAAGCCTGGGAGGCGATGGGTATCTCAATTTCGTGGGCAACGAATTTGGGCATCCAGAGGTACTTGTCATTCTGAGTGATGGCCGCAAGCCTAGCACATGACTTGACACCAGCTTAGATCCACTATCAAATTGCCCTCAGGTTCTTAGAAGGCATGCTAGCATGTTCAGTCTTACAAGAAGCAATCAGGTTCCATACACTTAAAAGCACACGTACTGGTCAGCAAAGTGTGAAAGCTTTAAAGAGGAAGTGAAGGTGGCTGGCTTCATGTACTAAATGTCACATGTGGCGGTTGATTGCTTGCCAGAGGGTGGACTTTCCTAAGTCCGGAAATAGATACTCATACAGACTTGCTTGTCGCCAATGGTCATTGCTAGACTCGCCGAGCAAGCCCTACAAGAAGTTGTCTCTCTATGACAAGGTGGGCTTGCTCAATGCTTCAGCATTTTGCATGATGTGTACAATATTTGACAATTTGTGCATTCGTGCCCTGCAATCTGTGTTAACCAATTTCATTAGTGTCGTTCTAGTACAGCATCTTGATAACGTGCGGACTGGCAGGCTTTGATGCTCTGCGAGGAGGAGAATGGTCTACTAACAGGGGGTACACCTGAGATATGCCACATCAACGATGATTTCAAGGTAACTGCAGGTGTGACCCTGGCAGATGCTTGTGTTGCAGAAGCATCTAGAGACTCTCTTATTTGTCCGTGCACGTCCTTCCCGCGCATAGCTGACAGCCTCTTACCTATCAGATTATTGCTTACATGCGCGGGAAGATGCTCTTTGTCTTCAATTTCCATCCCTCTCAATCATATGAGGAGTATCGCATAAGGATTGCCAAGGGTGGGTTGTATGAGGTACATCCACTTGACTCTCCACCATGCAGGATCGAATATGAAAGTATGTTGGAGCTGCCTTCAGCTGTCTAAGTTCAGGTGTATTGGGTCTGCCAGGTGGAAGTTTCCTAACATGGTTGTTACTGACCTATGCTTTTGCCCTCCGGACATTGACAAAGCCTACACTATATATACTACATGCTATGTCCAGTTGATTTTGGACACGGACTCACCAGTCTATGGAGGCCTTGGAAGACTTACTGCACAGGCTCCTGTAGCGACTCAATTGACCAGGTACTGTTGGCACACATTGATTGTTGCACTGGTCTTGAACTTTGTCAAATGGGGAGGTGTTGCATCGGTCTGACCATCGAGCAGTACATAGCAGGAATACTCTTCTGCTCGTATAGGCTTGCTGCAAGTCGCGGCATGCAGATTTCACCTATTCTAGCTGACCGGAGATGTTGACCTGAAACTCTTCAACCTGGATTGACAATCTGCAGAGCGGCCGACAGACCTCATATTGTGACAGTCAAACTACCTGCACGGTCAGGGCAGGTAACCTAATTGTGTGCCAAGTGTATCCTTTTCATCATGTCCTGCTTCAACTCTGGCAGATCAGAAACCATGCCTGTTGGCTTTGCCGTATACCTGTATGCGCCTCGCACTGCTACACGTGCATCCAGATTGTCACGAGTCCAGCCCACTTCTCACTGAAGATAAGCTTTTGCAGGTGTATAGGCCTGTCCTTCGAGGTGGGATGCAAGACAATTAGTCAGTCAATTTGTATCAAAAGCACGTGAAGTAAAGTGAGACATTATTACCTAGCTTGCAGCCAGTAATTTAGCCAATTTGATTGTCTTATTGAGACCATGACAGGGTACATCACACACATGCTCATTTTGAGCTCATAGCCAGGCTACTGAAAGAATTTGAATCGCAATGTTCATATACCCGCTAAGACATTGGGGCAATTCGTAGTCATAGCCAGGTTATTGAAAGAATTGAATTGGATCTGTTCATATACCCGCTAGGACATTGGGGCAATTCGTAGTGCGTGGTGTTGCAAAAACGTATCCTTATCCTCCAGCTGATTGACTTTGGAATGGTCATACACTGATTGTATCACCTTCCAGCTGAGGCTGGTTTGGAGAAAAAGGTGCTGTACATGTTGAAATCCATTGGACCATTGTGCATCATGCTCTGTCATAACCTGTTGTACAGAGTGGGGATCAAGCGCAGATTGCATCATGGATTTACATCTTGTTGACTCCACTGACCATCAATGTCCTCCTTTTGGAATAATAGTCTTTGATTCTTTTTCAAGTAGAGGTAGTCAACCTGCCAAGGGTCCAGGAATATGACATTTAGACGCAGCCAGATTGTAAAGAGTCCAGGCCTCATGTGTGCAAGTGCGATGCTTTGGTGTACTCACAGAGAGCCACAGAAGCAGCGCAGGACACAATACTTACTTGAATTGGTTGAAGCATCAGCAATCCAAAGGTGTCTAAAGGATCGGTACTCGAATCAATCTCCTTCACAAAAGCATCGTCGTCAGCTCTTGGATCTTTTGGTTGAGGTCCTGCAAACTGAGCTAGGGACTTGGAGGAGCTTTCCTTCCAAGCCTGCTCCCTCAACTGCAGTATGCCGCAATGAAGCTGTGTCCTTGTTAACTTCATGAAAATTCATACAAACACACAAGGCACGGACAGAAGGAAGCCGGACATATGGGTTGACATGTGCAGTACACAGCTGCCAATCCATGTATCAGTCAGCACTCCGCACTCCATGACGTGAAGCGAGGGTGAGTGGACGAGCGGCACGCGAGCTGCGCCCGCCGCTACTGCTGCAAAAGCCCGCTTGAGGCATGGAAGGCAAGAATCACATCAAGTTAGGGGGCCCACATTCAATTTTGCAGCGTCTGGATGAGACGGGCCAACAAGCTCCAACTGTCCTAGCAATCGAAATTGCTCCCACGATTCAGTGAAGTACCAACATAGCTGAGATGAAAGCAACCACTAGTAATCAAGTCAGCCTATCTGGAAATTGCGTCGTAGCACCCACTGCCATACCTACATCACTGTCCCATGCCCTTTTATGGTGCAGTTCTAAAAGTATTTGCATGTGTCAGTGTCACATTCAGATGGGCATGTCATTCAAAGCAGTCCTGGTTTTTGATCTATAACATTCAACAGGACTGCTATAGACAAACTAAGTATAGGGCACAATCTCGTCTATAATCTGCTTGAATGCCTGTGCCCCTTTCTTTCTGCCTGCACGCTCTTGTCGGGAGGGAAAGATTGGTGGCAAACCTCGACCCAGCAATTCTCCTGGATTTCCTCAACCTGCACCACTCAGGCAAACAGAGCGTACTTTGCTGTGACTGCAGTACTTCTGCTTTCAGCAACTCGCTACATGCTACTGCCTGACAGAGATGGCTCCACTTGACCAAGCGAACAAATACGAGGATGTGGCGCATCACCAGCTTCTGCACTCCAGAGTTGTGCAGACAGCTCTCAAGCAGCTCATATCCAGCAAAGGGTGACCAGAGAAACTTGCTGCTAGTCATTCATTTGTCCATCCATCCCCTCTTTGTTGCTGCTTGAGAGTACCTTCTGACTGCGGATGTCCACTGTAAATTGTAGTCTCTCGCTTCCATCCGCATAGCCTCTGCAGTTGCAGCACGGAGTGCTGGGTTGAGCTGGAGGCTGGTAGGACACTGCTTTGCCTTGGTTGCGTGTATCAGGCTCATGTCAGCTGTCTCGACTCTTTGCTGCTCTGAGGCGGAATGCAGCATATCTAGGTGCAACGCACTCGGTTGACTTTCATATGGCCACCGGAATTCCCACGTGACGCAAGAGAGGAGCATGATATGGAGCAACCTGAAGACGACGGTCCTGTTGGCAGGCTTGCCATCATGTCTCACGGTGGCCTGTTGAGAGTGCAGGCGACGGATCAAGCACCCGCTTCACAGACACCGCACCAGACTGCAATGAGCAGGCGTGACTTCTTAAGAGTACCTCAATAACGTTAATTAGCCTCGTTGAGCTCGTGAATCACAAGAGGGAGGGCAGATGGCTGTGAGTCTGGGCCGGGCAGCGCCGGGGGGGGGGCAGGCCGTTACCAGCTGGGAGTACTTGGAGTGCTTGACGGCGCTGTTGGCCTCCATCGCCTCGTTCAGCAGCGCCTGCCAGGGCGCGACGGCCGCGGCGGCAGCCATGGCTGCCGCCCGTCTCATGCGCCGCGCCCCCGCGGCGGAGGCCCCACAGCCGCCGGAGCCAGCGGCGGCGGAGTGGCCGCCCCGACAGCCGGCGCGGAGCTCTCGCCCCGCTCGCTGGAGAGCGTGGGGTTTATGGAGGGGGGGGGG
>WELB01000050.1:309695-325547 GCA_009602725.1 Spirogloea muscicola
GCCGCCGGCGCCGCCGCGAGTGGCGGCGCGGCCAGGGCCATCGCGCGCGCCGCCATGGCTGCCGGGGTCTTGCTGTGGGAGAGCTCTGCGCTGCCACGTCCCCGCTCCCAGCCTCCGGGAAGAAAGGGCTCGCCCATCGAGGATAGGGGCTGGACAAGCCAGCCAAAAAAAGAATGAACAAAGAACGAGAAGGGGGCCAGAGGAAGCCAGAGGAAGCGCTAAGAAACCAAAGCACACAGGACTCCGGGACGCTCCCACGAGCGGCTCTCAGGCAGATTCGTCAATTAGATGCTCATTTGTCAATTGGCTGATGCAACCGAAGTGGAAGTGGGCGAGCGTGAGATGGTAAGGGCCGCCGTCTTCTCCCCGGCTCGGATCCGTGTGCTCACCAGTGGTTACTACTGAAGTCGCCCAACTGGCGTTCGCATCATTACCTCAACCCTCCTCAAAGCAGCGTGTTCTTATTTTTCTCATTTTTCTGGGCTGACCAAGCACAGCCGTCGCCATCTACTGGAAGAGTCTCCCTCTCCCGTCCATTCCATGCGCACTGCGCGCCTTTTCCTTTGCCAGCCCCTCTTCTCATATGGGCGAGCACTGTCTTCTTTGTGCCTGAACCATGTGTTGGCTTGAATTGGCCTCCATTTCATTTCATTCGCTCCGCGCGCCTTCTCTCTTCTCCCGACTGGCCTTTCCCCGAGCCACCAGTCAATCTGGCCGCGCTTTCCGACTGACGTACATGCACACAGCCCTTGCCCCCATTGCCCTCATTGGGAGAGCCACTTCGTCAATGTAAATTCACTGTACATCTGCTGGAGTGCTTGTTTCGTTTGGCTACTCCCTCCATCACTCGATATAAGCCATTACTTTAATTTAAGCAGCGCCAAAGCTGCTCCCAGGCGCCACCAGCCCGCCGCGCGCTTGGTGACGTGGCTCGTCGCGCAACGGCCGCCCCTCCATCTCCATGGCCTCCCCATCTCTTAATATACACGCATTTCCATCAGGCAACCGTAGCTCCATCTCCTGCTCCGTCTGCTGTCCACGTCCCTGCCTGCCTGCTGCCTGGCGGCTCCTCAGCCACCGCCAGTTCAGATCGACTGAAGAACAGCTCGTCATTTAAGGCAGAGGCTGTGAAAGGCCAGCCCAAAAGGAATGGACAAGGTCCAAAGAGAGAAGGCGCGCGGAGCGCATGAAATCAAAGGGAGGAAATTTCCAGCCAACACGTTGTTCAGGCAAAATCTAGTGCAGGATAAACAAGCCAAAGAGCCGAAAGGCGCCTCAACCACACAGCTATGCACGAGACTACAGCGGAGGGGAGCTTAGTACTTCCCCCCCCCTCTTCTTGTACTCTGTTCATTCTTTTTTGGGCTGGCTGTTCCAGCCCATATTCTAAATGGGCGAGCCCTTCTCCCTTAGTAACCCCGACTTAGCAGCAGCAAGTCGGTGCAACTTGCAGCTGGAAAAGAGGCACCCCGACGAGACTCAGAAGCAGCAGCCTTTTGCCCGCAAGTGCACTGCGTGAGCCAGGGACTTGACGAGTGCTCTTTTCTTTCTTCTGTTCGTTGTTCATTCCTTCGTCCGTTGTTATCATTCATCAGAGCACACCCAGCAAGCTGATAGATGAGGGCAGAGCTTGGGAGCACTGTAAACTGAGCGAAAGTCGCACTTTATAACATGCAAACATCGTCTGCGGAGTGCTAGTGTGGCCCCAAGCTGCCCCCCCGACTGCGACAACGCGCGTCAACCAGCTGGGCCAGATTCTGATCGAGGGAGGACGAGTCCCCTACCGTAGCCGGCAATAAACTATAGCGCAGGGATATAAGTGGTATCCTCGGGGATGGTTCTTGTTATGCCTCTCCTTTTCAAGCTCCGCGCTGATTGTTGCCGAGCCAGACACAGTCGACATGGATGCTCCAGCTTTGAAAGCGTCAATGGGTGCAACGTCCAGGAGCAGGCGAGGCCCACCGCTCCAGGGGGTGGCGCTCTCTCGAGGATCACTTTCTCTCGTTGCTGTGTGTAGCCAGCCCAGAATGACAGCTCATTATGAATGCCTGGTTTCAGTAGCTACTTTGTTGGGGAGTACTTTCATCTTCTTTGCGCTCGGCCTTTTGGAGCATAGTTCATTGGGCTGACCTCTCACAGCCATCGCTTTACTCTAGCAAAGCTGTATCTCGCAGACAACTCTGCACCTTGCTTTCAATGGCCAGGGGACTTGATCTGCTGCCAGATAAAATCTGGCCTGCTGCCCAACCACAGCCCTCTGCTCGAGGAAGGAGCTCCTTCGCGCATAGAACAGTGAGTCAACTGCTTGCATGGAAGGTCGTATAGAAGCAGGGCTAACCAAGAACAAGCGTTGAAGTCATTCCCGCTTTAGACGAGCCACTCACAGTGAGGCCACCTGCATCAAATCCACTTCCTCCTTCTGGAGGCCCTAGTTGCCTGCAGCTCATTGCTTGACAGTTGTGACGCCCTTTGCTTCATGCCATACGTCCATTGGCAACTTAGATGCACATCAAGTAGCAAGGCCCTCAAGTGGCACAACGAATGAAGTCGTATGGAAGCAAGTTACCAACTTTCAGCACTGAACCTTGCTCGCATCATCAAATGTGGTGCCACTTCGTGCCATTCGACCCACTAAGATGTTGCTAAGGACATCACATAGCTGCCATGTGCCAAAGACAGTCAACCTGTGCAGGAAGATTTCCTCGACATCTATCCCATCAATGCATAGATAGCGTTCTATCTCTGTTATAATCCTTAGAGTCCACAGTACTTGACTAATGTTTTGACAATATGCAATTCCGACTGCCATTAATGATACGGCACCCTACATCAAAGCTCTTGCTGCAAATGAATTAGTTGCAGAGGTAATTGACATCACAGCAATAGGAGGCGCGGAATGTAAGGAAGAAGAGAGTTGCTCAAGCAACCCCAAACCCACAGCAGGCTAACTTTCAGAAAGTTCAGTCAGATCTCGCAGGGACGCCTCTCGTGAAGCTGCTCGCTTCATTGCTGCTGCCTGCCGAGGCATTGCCTGACTGACAAACCCAGCAAAACGACTGCTGCTGTCCCCAAGCAGTCTAGCAGGCGAATCACATTCAACAACCAGCCCTTGATCCAGCAGCATCACTTTGTCACTGTCGATGATTGTATGCAGTCTGTGTGCGATAGTGAGCACAGTGCAATTCTTGAAAGCTTCTCTAATTGTCGTCTGGATAACAGCGTCTGTGGCGCCGTCCACATTGGAAGTTGCCTCGTCCAATACCAAAATCTTCGCATTCCTGATGTCAAAAGGGAAGGGCCTGAGTCAGATATCTTGAAGAATAATTTCTATCTGTCACTGTTCTGATTGAAGGTGTAAGTATTAACAAGACACCCAAGCTAGCTGCTGAGAACAGCAACAAGTAGTGAGTTGGTTGAACACTGGGTGTGGTGTTTGAGTTCAACA
This sequence comes from Spirogloea muscicola, assembly GCA_009602725.1. Classification (NCBI taxonomy): domain Eukaryota; kingdom Viridiplantae; phylum Streptophyta; class Zygnematophyceae; order Spirogloeales; family Spirogloeaceae; genus Spirogloea; species Spirogloea muscicola. The sequence goes on from WELB01000050.1 coordinate 313,141, forward strand.
CTCAGGAGTGTAGGGACTAACATTGTACTTTAGAGACTGCCTTTGCACAGAGGACCTTGATGACGTGTTTAACTCTCTCTGCAAGTTCTGCAGATGACTCACTCAAGTGCATAACCACATCACAACGGCAAAGTGAGGGCTACTGACCGCAGCAGAGCACGGGCCATGCAGAGGAGCTGTCGTTGTCCCGTGCTAAGATTGGATCCCCCCTCTGCCAGTTCAGCATCCAGCTTACCAGGTAGGCCACTCACTGTCTCGAACATTCCAGATCTTCGTAGAGCTTCCCAAAGCTTCTCGTCTCCCTGGCTCTGGCCAAAAGGATCCAGATTCATGCGAATTGTGCCAGAGAAGATGATAGGATCCTGCGGCACGAGGGCAAGTCTCGATCGCAGGTCCATAAGCCCAATCTTGGACACGTCAAGGGAGTCAATAAGGATGCGACCGCTTGACAGCTCCACCAATCTGTAGAGTGCCATCATGAGAGTGGTCTTCCCGCAGCCTGTCCTTCCACAGATGCCCACCTTCTCGCCTCCCTTAATAGAGAAGCTGAGCCCCCGCAGGACCGGCTCAAGTTCAGGCCGATACCTGACGACCACATTCTGCGCCACAATCTCGCCAGACCACGGCCAATGTGGGAGGGGCCTGTGATCCGGCACAATGGCTGGCGCCTCTGTTGGCAGAACTGTGTACTCAAGGACCCTCTCTACAGAATTCATCTGCTGTTCCAACTCTGCGTTCATCCTCACCATCCAGTTCATAAAGCCAGTAATACTGAAGGCCGAAGTGAGTGCGAGGCCTGCGAAGCCTGCGTTTGGATGGTGGGCAGCCACGGCAAAGAAGGCTGTTGCAAATATACAGAGGGCGCCAAGGAGCTCCAGTCTCAAGCCAAGCCAGCGGTTGGCTGTTATGGTTGCATAGTACGCCCTGGTGCTATTATTAAGTAGCTCATTGTTGAGCTTGACAAATGTATCCTGCTCACCATGAGCTTCTCGAATCAGTAAGAAGCTTGATACTTGCTGGATTGATGCGCATCCATTTGTACTACTGAGATTGAGGCAATCAGAACGTTTCCATACGGCTGCAATACTGGCAAATCAAGTCCATCATCAGTACCTGAAGACGAAATGCACGTATGGTGACAAGACCTTGTACGGTCTCACCAAAATGAGCAAAAATTGGACTACGAGCAAGTGAATCAAGCCTCTTCAGCTCTCGAGAAGTTGTGATGTAGAAGTTTTCCACAGATCGGTAAATGAAAGCCAGAGGAATCATAGGAATCGCAAAGAGGGGTGTAACATAGATGATAATGCCCAGGGCAAATACGACCTGCCAGCAACAGAGTAAATGTTCAAGCCAAAGTCCAACAAAGGAAGCCTCCAGGAAGCAGCTGCCACATCCTCCGATGGCAGCAACAAGCAATGTGCTACAGTAGGATGGATCAACAGTCGACGTGTAGATAAGGTCACCTGAAAGAGGCATGACAGATATGAAAGCATCGTATCAGGTAGATTGAGATCAACTTGCTCAGTGTCCCTGGTGAATCGATTTAGCAGCCTTCCTGTGGGTTGACTGTCGAAAAAGGACATGGGTAATCTCAACGTGCGAGATAGTAGCTGGTTGTGAAGATTCTTGGCAGCTGCCACAGTCCCGTACGCCAAGAGGAGCGACCGCAGCCATACAAGTACAGCTGTAAGAATTGCAGTTATTGCATACACAGCCTACACAATGTGCGACACAAAATTGAAGTCAGACCGCGACTCTCAAGCTGTTCTGTAAGTGCCAGTGACAGTGCCAAGACCGAGATTCCTCACTTGGTATTATCACAAAGTAGGAGGTAGTTATTGTGTGCTATTGATGCCTGTAAGCAAGTAAATTGGATGGCGCAACCAAATTACAGGGTGCTGCATGATATCGCCATAACCATAGGAACAACAAGCATTCCTATGCTGTGCAGCAGTCAAAGTCACCAGATAGAACGTTGCTGACTCCGCGTGTTTTTGGATGCCAGCCGTCCACACAGCCAGCCAGGTGTCATTGGCCACCTTCATGCTCTGAGCTGCAGTGAAGACGAACAAGACAAAGAAGGCCATCACATAGCCCTTGCCCCATGACTTCAAGTACGCATTATACACCTTGCGCTGGACCTTTCCAACAGCTCTGTGCTCCTCCTTTACGAGGGAGCTCTCTGCTGCCTTGGTCGCTTGGGCCTCCCGCCTCTCATCGATGCTGGCTCGCCTACTGCCGCTGTGTGACCTGCTGCTCCTCCGTGACAGTTGCCTCTTGACTTTTCTGTCGCTAGCTGACTTGACAGTGCCATTGAGTGACCCATACGTGGGGTTCGCATCATTATCGAGCAGAGGCACTTGGTCGCTGGTCTCTGCAGCACTTGAACCATCCTCTCCTTGAGGTCTCTGAGCAAGTCCCTGGATCACAGAGCCTGCAACAGCTTCGGCTGGGGCATCATCGGATACTTCTGCCAGATTTGCTGCAGTGTCAGACCCAATTGTGTTGCCTGCTGCTCCAATGTCAGGCGCTGCCTCAGCTGACAATGTAAGCTGGCCATTTGATGCATCTACAACATCATCGGCCTCCTTCTCCTTGTCCTCGTCTTCATCTTCGCTCGAGGTGGCTAGAAAGTCCAAGTCGAGGTCAAGCGCCCTGCAGGTAATTCGTTAACGCCTTTCAGGTCACCCCCCTAATAGCAGCGACAGTGGACTACGTTGATATTGTAGACATGCACACAAGCAGGGCTTCTTAAAGTTGTCCATGCGGTATCTATAAGGTGCTTGTAACAAGGCCTTGCATCAATCATTCGATGTTGTGAAAGACACGCACATGATAAGGATGAGCTTGAACCTTTTGCAGCACTTACATGCCACGAATGTCCTCAACTGTTCCCTGGCCAATTATAGAGCCTTGACGCATCACAATCACCCACGTAGCGGCTTCAATATACTGCAGCTGGTGTGTTACAAGTATGCGTGTTTTCTTGGACAGTTCACCATTGATGCAGCTATCAAATAAATGCCTCCCTGCAATAAGAAACCACACACAGACCTTGTTAATCGATAGTGAAAAGTAGAGCACCTCATAAAGTGTCAATTGGACATTAATTCGATTTTGCCTGTCCATTTACCAGCACTCAAGTTGTTGGGGGGGTGGCTACTGCACAAGCAAGCAGATAATCCTCCACTGCCATCTCAATTGGAAAGCATTCAGGTGGTCTAAGATAAGCTCAGTAAGCAATCATACCTACATGCGCATCCACTGCACTGAGGGGGTCGTCCAACAGGTACACATCAGCATCTGCATACACTGCTCTCGCGAGCGCAACTCGGTGCTTTTGGCCGCCAGACAGGTTGATGCCTGCAGTAAGATAATCGACACTGTTATCATTGTTGTTGTATAGACAAGGGCAAGCAAGCCTCTCCATCATGTACTTTCAGACTGTAAAAGCCCATGCAGAGACTGCATTGCTTTTTATTGTGGTACTGCAAATAGGCTACACTGAAATGATTGGGCACAGGCACATGGTAGGAAGCGAGTATCAAGAGGAACTCGTGTGCCATAAGGAGGCCACTAGAGACACGTGTTGACCAGTATCACCTTCCAAAGGGGACTAACCTTTCTCTCCAATTTCAGCATTTTCACCTGCTCAAGCAGGATGGCTCAGTCAGCTTCTGGTAGAAGGCAAAGCAGCTCTAAGATGGAAGTCTTAGCAGGACATTTCACACCAGGAGACAATGATGGAGAACTTAGTAAGTACCTCCCGGCAAGAATTTCAGATCCTCAGCAAGTGCGCAGGCCGCAATGACACGCTCATACTTGCTCTGACTAAATGGCCGTCCCATGATTATGTTCTCTTTCAGGGTTGCATTCCTGATCCAGGGATCCTGTAGAGATTATGCAAATTGGCTGTAAGACAGCTCCTGGGGTGATGAGCAGCTCTTGAGGACTCTCGCCTAGTCAAGCAACACGGAAGGCACCAGACAGGCTCAAGAAGGCAACTTCAGCGTTTGTTGAGCCAAGTACCTGGGCCGTATATGCAATGCTGCCATTCTCAAAAACTTCACCAGCTAACTTGTGCATCTCTCCGAGAGCAGCTGCCAGTAATGAGGACTTGCCTGACCCCACCTGTGACGTGATCCACAGAATACAATAAGACCACTGTCAATGCTGATGACTATCTCACGCCACTGACAATGCTGATGACAGATGTGCCAAGGGTGAGAAGACAACCATTACAGCACAAGCATTCTTCATCAGAGGTCTGTAGCCATAGAAGCTCCATCTGACCTCTCCAATGACAATGATTAGCACGCCTGGTTGTACATCAAGGTCAATATCTCGCAGAGTAGGCGTTTGAGCCTCTTTTGCATCCTCAAGATCCAAACTCCAGGTAAACGAAGCCTCCTTGACAGCAATGGTGCCCTCACTCACAGCTGAGGAGGGCTGTATAGGTGTGGCTTCCGGAAGCTTTAGAAACTTTTCAAGCCTTCCAACAGACACCCGGGCCTGGACAATGAAGCAAGCAACCGATATGTCTGAGATGACACACCCAGACATGCCAAATCACAAGCTGCTGTAAGTAATGGCACCATCTAGAATCAAGCTTCACACTGCAAGCTCATAAGTGTTTATACAAAGAGACACAGTAGATGTACCTGGATGACAGAGTTGAGTTGCCAAGGAATCATCAACAATGGGAACCTGAAGGAATGAATGGGCAGACTTGTAAGCTACGGAGGTTAAGAATAAATCTAACCTGAACGAAGCTGCTCAGCTGCCGAGGTATCATGGCAAGAGGAAAACGCAAGACGTTGAATAGTGCCAATGCAGGAAAAGCGATGGATGCATCCAGCTGCTTTCCAAGTACAGTGAAAGTGGTGAAGGAGGCCACAGATACCAAGATAGGATTTAAGGTATATATGAAAAATGTCAGAACACCTGCATCAGCACCATACTTGCTCGGAGCTCATGAGATGAAGCCAAGCTGGCCGAAGAATACCTTAAAATGTTGAAAAGTGCTAAAGCAGGAAAGGCAACATTTGGGTCCAGTGCGTGTCCAAGAGTTGTGTAGGTTGCTAAGGATGACACAGCTACCAGGGTAGGGCAGACAACAAAGATGAACTCCTCCACAGATCCTGCTCACGGCAAGTGACTACTGCTTCAGCCTTCCCTCATACAAGCTAGTACGGGCCACTATTAGGCATCAGGATGTCTCTCATATAAATGTTCAATTATATAGCTACCACAAAACGCCAGATGTGGCTATTAGCAAAGGGGAGGGGAGATGTTATACCATATATAATAGTTGTTCTGATCTCTGTCACCTCCTTACTGCGCAGCCCTTCAATGCGCTGTCTGAATGGCTCCTCCCAAGCATACAGCTTGATGGCTTTGATACCGTTGATGACCTCAGTAACGAGCTTGACTCGCTGATCAGTAGCGGCAATGAGTCGCTTTCGCACCTTGGTGAGGAATCGAAGCAAGATAGCATTGAAGGGCAGTAGAAGCACCATCACCACTAGCCCAGCCAAAGCTGCAAAGCAGCATTGAAGCACTTCCAATCAGCATCAAACAGTAAAGCCTCATTGAGTTGGACTTGAACTAACAGCTCATAAGAATGATGCACATGGCAACCTCACAAAGACTCCCTCACAGAGAATTAGGGTGGAACAGACAGTAGCCATACAAGAGAGAGCTGCACCAAGTGCCATAGTGATCATGAGAGCAATTAGTTCAATTATTGACATGGCAATGACAACCTGGAATAACGCCAATGACATAGAATAGCAATCCCATAGCACCTGTGACCAAACCCATCATACGTGCATCAATATGCAACACAATAAGTCCACATCATTTACTATAGTGAGTAATTTCATTGTCTTCCACAACCTTTTGCCTGATATGTGCCTACAGAGCAACTTGCCAGGACCTCTAGATTGTCAGGACAGGTGTATAAGAGGTTGTCATGTTGAATGACTTTAGGATCGCTGGAAGAGAGGATGTTCTACTGCACAGAGGATAACTTTCACTAAGACTGCAACATTGCCCAGATGCACAGCCCTTTAAGTGATTACCTAGGATCTGAAGAGGACCGCTCCAGAATACATGAAGATAAGTCACCAAATTGCAGAGCTTCTCTGCATCATTGCTTTGTAGATTCACCTGAAATGGAGGTAGTCAATACCCTCTTGTATAGAAATACATTTCAAACACACCAGAAGATGATGGTGTAAGATCCAAAATCAGATTCGTCCAAACTGGAAGTGAGGCAGAACCCCAACAACTCCGCCTAAGAAGCTCTAAGTTTGTACATGACAATTGTGCTGGTCAGTGAGAACAGAGTGATGGATAGCGAGGCATTGTTTGCTCACAATTTCACCAGTGCTGGTGTCCTGCTTCGCAAGCAGGCTCAAATTCAATGCCTTCCGGTAGACTCTGGAGATGATTGCGGTTCTGATCTGCAATTTGAGAGAGTATGTTGTTGAGGAGCTTGACCTAAGTGCAAGAGGTTGCACATTAGTTGCTGGACAATAAGACCCCAACCCTTGGTGCAAACACAGTGCAAACAAGTACAGCAAAGGAGGCTTCTGGACCTTGTCCATACGTCTGAGACATAAACATCACAATGATAAACTTGAGCAGCGCAAGGAAGTCCTAGATGGACTTCCAAAAGCTAATCTCCTTTTCTGTCCTGGTCAGACAAACGAGCTGGGCCAGGAGGTCAAGCAAGACATTCTTGGATAGGTACAATGCCTACATACATGTAATCCAACGCGCATGACAATCTGAAAGTAATTGTGCACGAAGATGCTCTGCACAACGCTGGATAGGAGCAGCAGTAGCGAGAGGCCTGCTCCCGTGCTGAAAGGCCTGTGCCGCTGCTTCAGGTATTTGAGTATTTCCCGCAGTATCACAGGGCTGCTAAACTGAAGGACATCGTACACGAGCTTCACAAGCCCTCCAAAGATGAAGGTCTTTCCAAATGCACGAAATAATGCGCGTGCAAGTGACGGCCTGCACATAGAAGTCGGTGTGGTTACTGCGTGTGCGCTTCTTCCCACTTCATCGACTTCAGTACATGGTTCAGTTCGACTTCTGCAAGGTCAGCAGCAATGTGGCAGCTGACTGACTCCTGGATCATGGCACCAAAGCTTGTAATTGAGCAGCAGAAGGTCCTAGAAGTGGAGAAGGCCACATAGACCCAGCATTGCTCTCTGTGCATGAACCTCTATCACAATTGCGTGTAGATTGTGATTGTGTTAACCACGGGCTCATTGTGTGGTACAGAGACAGCATGGCTTACTTGTCTTTCTTTTCTTCAAAAGCCCACGCCTCATCAAATCTGGCTGCGACAACCTCAGCTCTGTCCTGCTTGGACACTGCCCACAAATCCTCGATCATGAGCACCTTGCGATTGCCAAGGCGTATCAGGCTCGTTGCATATGAGAAGAAGACTCTGGAGATGAAAGATGCCTCCTCCTCTGGGCACCAGCCCTCCTCGCCTTCACTCTGGTGGGCCACGAAAGGGGGTTTGTGAGTATCTTCCAGGTAGTGAAAGTGTGCTGCAAGTCCTCCTTAGCACAGCACTTTGGCAGGTCCAATAGCTATCTACAGTGATCCTGCAATATCAGACATCCATGCCAGTTAGAGATTGCGAGCCAGATGGCCAGCTTCCAGCAGTCAATGTAAAGACTTGCGTCTGCATACATCCCCATCTTCCACAGCATGCCCGCTTTGCTCGGGCATGCTTCCAGTAGTGAGTACAAGCTGAGACAATAACAGCAGCCTGCGCTGCTTCTTATGTGATGGATCATGCTGTGCAAGATGCAAAATATATAGGCACACGTATTCATGGTATCTGGTTCCAATAGCTGTGACGCTTCTGAAGATCGAGAATGGAGGAGGTGCGTGCGAGATGATATGTGTGAAAGAATCTGGACAATGTTTTGTGCTTTGCGTTTGGATCCCGAGTTTGGAGCATCTCAACAACCCCTAGATCCGTCAACCCTGAACCCTGGACCTCAGCTGTGTAAGAACAAGAGGCACATGCAAGCAGCCGGCGCACGGAGCCTCACCCGCGGCAAGCTGACGTACTCGGCCTGGACATCGTCCCGGGAGTGAGCTCCCGAGCCAGCCATCGGGCCGCCTCTGGTTGCAGCACCACTGACAAGGCCTAGCCGGCGTCAAGTCTCACCACGGCCTGAGTCGCAGAACGGCGGCCGCGGCAGGGCGGCGCCGGCAGGCCGCCATGCCGCCGCGGCCCGAGCCGGGCGCCGTCGGCCGCGGCGCGCGCAGCGATGGCGGGGCCTGATTGCCTATGGCGGCTGCTGCGTCACAGGCACGCCTGATCAAGGATGGCCTAAAAGAAAGCAGCCTGGGCGTGGGGGCAGAGCGGGCCACTGAGGTTCGGGCGATGGCGTCACCGTCGGCGGCTGCCGTCAGTCGGCGTCGGGCGCCATGTGGAGACGAAAGCGGAGCGGCGACGACGGCACCAGTGGTTGGACGAGAGCGGGCGACGAGAATGGAGGCCAAATCGAGGCTTCCGAAGTCCTGGTAACGTGGTAACGGGGTTGGTTGCGCGAAGCCCCCGCTGGAGGCATACAGGAGTTTGTAAACAGAGTGGAGGTCTTGGCTCTACAGCTACGTGATATTGGAGCAGAAGTGCCAGTGCAGCATCAGATTCTTGCTATTATGATGGGCCTTCCACCAGAGTATGCTGCAGTCAAGGACACATAAATGACCAATAGGGACGATCTGACTGTGGAGTTTGTTCTAGTTCGTCTTCTTTACAAGGGGAGAGAGATAGCAGAGCAGAAGCGTGCTGTGCAGGGAATGAATGCAGCCTTAATGGTCAGACGAATGGTGGAGCCAGACCTTAGGGACCATATGGATCAATCTAGGTGGAATGAAATCAGGTGACCAGGTTGACGACAAAAGTAACAAATCCTGTTATCTAGCTGGTAACGTCTCCCAGCATTCCACCTAGATTGATCTGGAGAATTCCTAACCTGTATCCTGTTGTCTGGCTGGTATCGCCTGCTCTCATTCCACCTAGATTGATCCAAATGGTCCCTAAGGTCTGGCTCCACCATTCGTCTGACCATTAAGGCTGCATTCATTCCCTGCACAGCACGCTTCTGCTCTGCTATCTCTCTCTCCTTGTAAAGAAGACGAACTAAAACAAACTCCACAGTCAGATCGTCCCTATTGGTCACCAATGTATCCTTGACTGCAGCATACTCTGTGGAAGGCCCATCATGATAGCAAGAATCTGATGCTGCACTGGCACTTCTGCTCCAATATCATGTAGCTGTAGAGCCAAGACCTCCACTCTGTTTACAAACTCCTGTATGCCTTCATCCTCTTCCTTCTTACACTCTCTGAGACGCATGCTAAGATAGTATGCTCTAGCAATGCCTCTGTTCTCAAAATTGAACTTCAGCTGGTCCCAGATCTGGCTGGCTAACGGCCATCTGACTAGACTCACTAGCTCTTCATCTGAAATATTGGCCATCAAGATGGCTGATGCTGTCTTGTTCTCTCTTGAAGAAGGCCGACACAACCCACGAATCGGATTGACTTCGACCGCATCCCAGACTTCGTGGTATTGAAGTAACCTGATCATCTTCCCCTTCCAGACTGGCCAACTTATCTCTCTCGAAAGCTTGGGACTAAGGACAGGAAGGGAGCCCGGTGGGCCCATAACCTGAACTTGATTCTGCTCCACCTGTCCTCGCCTATCTTGCTCTGCTGCCTGAACTTGCTGTTCTCGATCTGCGTTCTGTACCTGTCCTTGCTGTCTCACAGCCACTTCTTGTCGTGGTGTAGGAGGACCAGCAGACCGTCCTCGTCTAGGCGCAGATGCAGACATGGTCACAAAGAGTTCAGAGTAACACAAAGGCTTGCCTGATTACACACAGAGCTGGCGAGCACCCAGCTCCACCTGGCCGCACACAGAGTCGTCGCGCACACAGAGCTGTCTCGTCGCACACAGAGCTGTCGCGCATCCAGCGCCTCGCCTAGCCGCACACAGAGCCGTCACGCACACAGCGCCGCCTCGCCGCACACAAAGCTGTCGTGCACCCAGCGCCCCACCTAGCCTCACACAGAGCCGCCGCGCACACAGCGCCGCCGTGCCGCGCACAGAGCCGCAAGAGTGTTTGGGCCAATCATGGGCCGTGCCGGGGCCTCCCCTTATATCTAGGGAGTTTCTCATCGGCATAGAAGAATAGGTGTAGTGGGTGATTCTACCGACCCACTGATATACCATATTTCTATATTCAACACCCGCCTCACCGCTTGAAGGATGTGCCGCTCGCAGAGCGACGGGATCCCCAAGAAGCCTAGCTGCAGGCAGTATTTCAAATTAAGTTGACTGTGTCATTGGAGACCCATTCCAGTCAGGCCAATGAAGGCCGCACCTCCTGGACAGTCAACAGCGACGGATAGACCCATAGACTGCAGCCCCATCTGCTGACCTCTGTCATATGGTGCTCTGTCAAGTCCACTGTATTCTTGTGGCCATGCTAGGCGCTGCTCGTCTGTCTCCTACTCAAGGAGGCATGTTGCCACGAGTATGGCCCTGAGTGGCAGTGACATTATGACGCGAAGTAGTGCTAGAAGGCCGTGTTAGGGGTACCAGTGCTCAACCATCGACTTGCAACCAATCGTTCCCGGTCATTACTACTAGGGCACATCAAGGGAAAGAGATACAGGTGCAGGCAGCTCTTATACAACGTGGTAAGTGGTGTTCAAGCGCCTAAGTCAGTGGGTGACGTTCATGAGAAGTCATGACTTGGTATTCATCTGACACTCCAATATCACTGTGAAGGAGGTGAGGTAAGAATTACTACCTCACATCCTGAACCACCATGATCACAATCACTCAGAAAGAGTGTGAACACTTCAGCATATATGCACCACCACATGATGCTGACCTCCATAAAACCAGTCCGATTCCTCTTGCTGTCAACCTGGTCCATCAAAACTGCACTTCACCTAGCCCCTAAAAGCTGGGCAGAGTTTGGAAGATATTGTCGCTCTTTCTCCCACGCCAGCTGAGCCATCATAGTAAGCACTGAGCGGGCATCTCTGTCGTCAGTCACCTCGCGCATGAAGGGGACCCGCACCTCCTGGATCTTCTGACTGTCACGAAGCAGCACCTGCATGTCGATGCCCAGACGGTCTACCCAGGTCATACTGGCCTCCTCAACCTGCATCCATACGCTATGTAAAGGTCAGCATAATGATGCTGTCACAGAGACAGCCAGCCTCAGTTTTAAGAAGTACTTTGATCAAGTGCTGTGCATCTCATTATTATTTGCGCACTAATCTGAGGCAATATCATCGATTGGGCAGAGAAGCAGATATAGCCTACACTGCCAGAATACTCCGCGACAAGCCTACTACAAACATTCGCATATACAGTCCCAAAGTATACCCAGTGATGTGTTTCTGGAGGCTTTCTTGAAGGTGTTGAGTGCCAGGTGGGGAGGAAGTACCGCAACAGAGGCAGAACTTGGATGCTCTTATTATTAAAGGGTGCAACAATGTTCTCATTGATAAAAGGCAAGGTGGGTACATCTCAAAGCGGAGGAGGACTGAAGAGGCGAGTTTGGCGAGTAATTAAAATCGCAGGTGAGGTAAATAGGCTCACGTCAGCATCTTCAAGCCCGGCGTAGACGCTGCAGAAGCGTCGGATGTCTTCCCAATGCTCCCTGTTGAAGTACTCCACAATGCCGCCAGCGACATCTTTTAGGGGGTCGGCAAGTGCAAGCCTGTAATCATCAGAAGCCACCCAGACCTCCTCCTGTTGAGGGTCACAAAGTGAGAGTAAGTGCAACGTAGGCAGGTAGCGTTATGTGAAGGGCAGCTAAAGCCTTGCTGGCACTGCAACTGCTCATTGAAGAACAACCAGGTTAGCCCTGGCCATTTGTTGAGGACTATGCCCACGACATAGCAAATTGCCGGCAATGGTTCAAAGCACATTGCAACAAAGCTTGTTGTCATGGAAGCCTGCTGAGTATCTATCAGCATGACAAATGCCAACAACAGCTGCAGGCACTGCCAGCTCAAGTATGGGCCCATCAATTGAGACTGAAGAATGCGGGTTGTGCTGCACCCACCTCTCCCAGGTCTTGGCAATGCAGCGCCCTGCTGACGTCCATCCAATAGAAGGTCTGGCCCTCACCCTCGACAAGATTCCGAAAGCGCCTACTCCAAGCAACCTCTAGCCTCTGACCAATGGACGACAAAGTCGTCAGCATACAAAGCACACTAGTGAAGTACAAGTACAAGTACAAAGTACAAAGTACACTTGCCACAGTCTCCAGCTAGACTGCCAATGAATGCAACACAGCGGTGGAGGATTGCGGGAAGAGGGGTGGGGTGGGCGG
>WELB01000050.1:326954-357385 GCA_009602725.1 Spirogloea muscicola
AAAAAAAAAAAAGCCGTCGCGCGCCGCGGCCGCCGGTGCCGGGGCCGGCCGCGGCGACGGCCACTGTCGACGGCGCAGCTTCTCCGAGCGCGCGGGAAGGCTGGATGTGCGTCGCCGGCTGCGGCGCCTGCTGCCAGCTCGACAAGGGCCCGCTAGCGCCGCCGATCGAGGACATCCTGCGCGACCACGCCGAGGCTCAGGTCTGCCAGCTCGTCCGTCCGCCGCAGCCTGAGCGCCACAGCTTGGGCTCCAGACTGTGCCGCCTTGCCGAAGCTGCTGCCAAGTGCGCCATTCTCTTTCGACCAATGTGTGGTCTCTCCCTAGTGGAGCTGAGCGCCCTCCTGATGCACGTCTGCCGCCACAGCCAGGTCACTGTGCGTGGCAGGCATGCGAATGTAAGAGCAATACTTCCATCTTTGTGTGCCCTTCAGTCAAGCGCGAGTGGGGTCCGGCTCATACCCTTTGTTCTACTTGTGTGCAGCTGTACAAGAGTTTGGTTGGGCCAAGCGGCTGGTGCATCCACTTCGATCGCAGCTCGAGGATCTGCAAGATATATGACGGTATGACTTAGTCCCTACCTACAGTCCTGCCTACTTGCCTCAGTCTTGATCTTGCACAAGATTGGAGCATACCATTGCATATAACTGAGCGACCATGTAACCTCCTGGTGTCTTCCTGTGCAGATAGACCGCGATTCTGCCGGGTGGAGCCAGAGGTCTTCAAGGACCTCTACGATGTCGACGAGCAGGACATGGACGCCACAGCTTGCAAGTAGGACTGGCCAGGGGACTCAACAACCTGGCAAGAAGACCCAATGCTTGGGCTGCAGATGCCTTGGTGCTGCTCATGGCATCCTTGATTCTGTGTTGGCCAGTCATCAAGCTGATCGAGTACTCACTGGAGACGTCCTTCCTTCCTTGACTCAGCTTCTGCAGGCAGAGCATCAGAGACGTGTACGGTGGAAGGTCGAAGGAGCTGAAGTCCTTTCAACGCATCATACGAAATCTTGGGAGGAGGTGACACACGCTGAGCACACCAGCAGCCATGCTATAACAATCTCACGTAAGTCAACAGCAAGACCTATCCTTCCTGCACATTTATCCACAATGTGAGGTAGCAACCTCCAATGGTGCTTGGAAAATTCCTGAGCTATTGGAATTAAGCATAAGCTTCCCATTGCTTGTGGTTCGCATTGCCAATCTCTTGACATGTCGAGTCAAGATTGCAAGGGATGTCACCTACTCGAGATACTTCGCCTCCTCACATGCTGAAAAGGTGACTGACAAGACTTGCAGGCTTTTGCGCCGTATGCTGCATTCGCAATCCCTCATACAGAACTCTTGCCAAGCTGTAGAACTGCTAAAGCCGAGCAGTTCCCATGCCCGACCTTCAGTGAAAGCTCAGTTCAGGTAGTTGTTGACAAAGGCTCCTTATCATATGCAAACCGACTTGCCAAGCTCCTGAATCTGTATATAATCGTCTCAAGACAGAAAAGCAATGTGTGCTTGTCTCCAGGGTGTGGCTGCAAGTTTGCCAGACAAATCTTGTCTTAGCCGACTCTTTTCTTTCGGTGTCCTGCAGCAAGTTGTGCATGTCGTGTTCCTCGTCTTAAGGACTATCTATGTCACATGCTGCAGGAGGCGAAGATGGCACCACCCCGCAACAGCAACCTCTGACTCTCCAGTTGGGATGCCGCTGCATCCGGCGCCGAGTTTGACTACCTTATATGCGATGATGGTCTAGCTGATGAGAGGCTCCTTGGGTGCGCTTGGGGCCCTGTTGGGGTGTCCCACAAAGTACACTGGGCTTTTGCAGTGGTCCTTGGACCCCTGGCAAGTACCGCTCAAGTTGAAAGGACAACAGGGGTATTTCGCTCTATGAGTGGCCCTCAACGCACACGTGTGATACTGGTCAACACACACAAACCAGCATGCACTTACAGGAGGTCACTTGGGAGGACGTCACCATGGTAGTCCAGAGGACGCCAAAGCTTAGTCACAGTGGCTTGGATATTGGTGGTAAGGTTGAAGTAGTGCTTTAGCGGTTGGAGATGATGGTTACCTTCAGCGACAGCGTCAGGCCTTGCTGTACATGCTTTTGTTGTTGCTACTGCAACTTTCAGGCGGTGCCGAACATAGAGAGCGTTGCACTTGGAACGTTCTAAATGACATCTACGATGTCTGGTGGCTACGAGAACGGCCAAGCAAGGCAACTTACAGGGATTGGGAGACAGTCGGGAAGCTTATTGCACAGCGGGCTTTTGATGTAGCCAGCCGAACCAGTGGATGTGGTGCAGATGAAGGGAGCTCGCTCCTAGCAAGTGGAGACAGCTGCTGATATGACAGACGGGTGTGGAAGTCCAGCCCAAAGGACAAGAAGGCACAGAACCACCGCGGGAGCGGCGGCTGCCGACAAAGATATGAGATCTGGTGCAGTGGCGCCGGCAGCGCGGTGTGAACTTGCTTATGTCGAGTCTGGATGTTGGCCAGACGAGAGAAAGTTCTTCCCATGAAGGCCAGGAGCGTGTATTGAGAGATGGAGGGCCTGAGTGTGCAAGTACTAAGGCAAAGGGGGCGACAACTGTAAGAGGCCAACATAAATTAGAGAGAAATTTTCGAGAGAATTTTCTTCTTCCCCCCCATATCTTCGAAGGGGCCAGACCACACAGCTGCGCAAGTGTGGCTGCTGCAAATGGTTGCTCAATGCAAAGACAAAAACGAAGAACATCACAAATGGAGGGCGGGGACTCCAGTCCCCAAGAGTGAGCGCAAACATATCCGCCAGGCTGACCTGGTAAGAGAAGCAGTGATGCTCCGACGAGGACCGCACCGGGAAGGAGCCTCCGAAAACGAAGGATGCGGCTGCTGATGTAAGAAGCGCGGCTACGAAGTCCGGAAACGGGAAAGCGACAGCTGCTCCCGCCCGCCGCGGGAGCCGAGAAGCCGCGCAGTCCTCGGCAGCACCTCGGCGCCCGCGCCCTCCTCCACGCCGACGCCGCCAGCCGCCGCCGCCCCCGCCGCCAGCGGCGCCGCCGTCAGAGGAGAGGAAGAGGCCCCCGCGGCGCAGGCGAGGAAGCTGGGGCCGAGCGGCCTGCGAGGCCAGCCGCCGTGCGGGCCGCCGGAAAAGCCGCGCAGCGGTTCCCCACTTGTCCGAGCCGGCGGCGGGGCCCCGGGCTTGTGGAAGGCCCATTTAGGCTGTAGGGTCTAGAATTTAGGGTTAAGGCGGCGGCGGCGGCGGCGGCAGCCCAAGTGGCCGCGCCGCTGCGGCGCCATGGACTCGCTGCTGTCCAAGGCCGGCGGCTACCTGATGCAGCGCCGCGCCACAACCGAGTGGAACTCCTTCAACGACGACGTCACTGTGAGTTCCCACGGCCCCGGCCTTCCTGCGCCGCCTCCGCCACTGCCGCCGGCTGCGACGCCGCGTCGCTTTGCTGGGCCCCGGCCTGGTTGCTCGGGAGCCCACCTGGCAGAGGTCGCGCCAGAAATGCTGCGCAACTGGGCTGCCCCGGCTCTGCTGGCAGAAAAGGCCCGGCGGATGTTTGCGGATGCAATCAGCTGTGCAGCTCTAGGCGCGCTGCTCCCAGCTGACTGCCTTCGGGAACAATTGGCCACTGTGCAGGCAATGAGCAAGTCGGCGTCCGAGTCTACGTCAAGGCTCATCAACAAACTCCGAGGTTCGCACCGCAGGAGCGCACTCCGCATTTGCCTAGTCATTGTTGCACCTTCAGATGTGCGAGTCTTGCCCAGTTCGCACGCCAACCACCAACAGCTCCTGTTCTCTTGCGAACCTGCTCATACGCTACCCTCCTTGGGAGCTGCTTCTGCAGGCAAGGCGCAGGTACTGATCACGGAGTTGCTGGCAAAGCACGGCTTGCCCAGGGGGCTATTTCCCAAGGACGTCACTGGTTACACCTTTGACGAGGCCACAAGTCGGTTGGAGGTGACTCTTGGTAGCTGCCGCGAGGTGCACTATCCAGACAAGTCCATCGTGCGCTTTGACTCCATAGTGTCTGGTATCCTGGAGGAGCGCTCCCTGACTGTCATCGAGGGCATGAAGACCAAGATGCTGCTGTGGATGAAAGTCACGGCAATATCTGCGGACTACCCACCGCCGGACCAGGTGTACTTCCAAGCCAGCGTCAAGAAGGCCCGCAAGTTTTCCGCTTATGACACCGTCCGGGAGGGGGTGGAGATTGATGCATTCTAATGCTTGCAAGTAGCTTCTGTAAGTGGACTCTCTTTGTTATTCAGCAGAGGCTGCGCATGAGTCGCACCCTCGGCTCCCTTATACACGAGCATGGCACACAGCCCATGCCAACTCCGTCCTTATAGAATGCAGTAAGCTCATGCAATGGCCCGTACTTGGACCTTGTTGAGGAATTCAAGTGAATGTCAACTCGACTAATACATGCCTTCGACTGGCATTTTGCTCCTCTATCATCATAGACTACTGCGCAAATCAACGACATCAGGTGTTGTCGGTGCAGCAAGGCCACCCACAGTGACTCCGAGTGCCCTTGCAGAGCTGTCCAGCGGCCTGTCCCAGTGCAGTGGCACAGTCCGCCAAGCTTTGAGGCGCATTGAAGCAGAGCAACTTGCCCCATTGACCCTTGTTTCTGGGCACATTGTAGCAGCAGCAGTCAGTGGTGCCAGTGCTGCATTGGTATCAAAGGATGGCCAACTTCACAAGTGCCAAGAGATACTCATCAAGGCCGATTGCATACCTCAGATGGTGACCAGGAAAGGTCATTACAGTGCATCAATGCAACATGATGATGAAGCCAGGCAGACGCAGTGTGAAACATGCCAAGACATAGGGCAATGGTATTTGAACAAGAATGGACCTCGAGTTGCAGGTGATGCTTGACCCAGGCAGATTGCTGCGTAATGGTCACGCGTGGGCTGCAGCAGGAGGCACTCAAAGGCGTCAGGTGCAGCACCGTGACGCTCCAATGTCCTCTCCTGATCCCCAAACGTAAGAGTGATAGCTTGCGCCTGCACTCGCTCACTCAAGAGGAAGGGGTAAATATGGAAGTCGCAAAGAGACAACAGAAGCACCTTCCCAAGCAATGCATTCACTAGTAGCTTGTCAGCAGAGCGCTTGTTTATATACCTCTGCTCTAGAAAGGTATCAAGAGCTTATAAGTGTCTCTGGCTGATAACAGGTATTGCTGGTAGTGTGCTTCACATGCATCTGTCAGGATGTCTGCACCTCCTCGGAAGCAGCAAAACCTGAGACCTCCTGCAAGGCCAGGCTGACCCCAGGGCATGCCCGCAAGTCAAATGTGAAGTCTCGCAATGGTGCAGCCTGGATGCCCATACCGATAGCTTTCACATATGCCTCCTGTAGACGAGATCATACTGCAGCCTCTAAGTACACAGTAGCAGATGGACCAAAGATGCACACCAACGGCCGCAAGACTTCAAGGGCTTCGCATTTAAACTTATTAGGCTGTCTTTCTTGCACTCAACGCAAGATTGATAAAACATTGCTAGTACTGCAACTTGAGGAGAGGAACTACACAGACTGCAACTTGAATGTCAAGCTGCATGTCAAGCATGTACTCAGTTTACTGAGTAGGGTAACCATTCAGGAGATGTAGAGAAGCACACATAACACCTTCAGAGTCCAAAGTTGCAAAAAGCGGAGGCGACGTTCTTCTTTGCTTGTGCACTGCTGCAACCAGTCTACCTCAGCACTTGAATATTTCTTCCTGGCCAAGGCAAGGACATCTCTCCTTGGGACTCGGCTGGTATCCTCCACATCTATCCCAATCTGCAAGATCTCAAATCGCCATATATCAGCTCCATCATTGTCAAAATTCCAGTCACCATCGCCCCAAATGCATAGCGTGCCTGAACTAGGCTGTACTTGAGCTGATGTGGAAA
Source organism: Spirogloea muscicola (assembly GCA_009602725.1). NCBI lineage: Eukaryota > Viridiplantae > Streptophyta > Zygnematophyceae > Spirogloeales > Spirogloeaceae > Spirogloea > Spirogloea muscicola. Next base: position 332,843 of record WELB01000050.1, read on the forward strand.
CAGCCAAATACTAGGCGTTCAGACAGAAGGCTGCAAGCATGTACATGGACCTCTTGACAGAGCCAAGGTCATCAGCGCCTCACAGGATCTGATGTGGTGACTCCGCAAGCAATGAGGGAGTGAGTGTGGGACAGGTTGAATTGTAAGGACGGGAAGCTACTTCCACTCAGACTACCACCTGAAGTAGCTGCATCAAACTGCACAGAGCCACACATATTGGCAACTTCATAAATATACTTGTCCATGCATGAAGTCATGCAGGAGAAGGCACTTGGCATATAAGATCCTCCAAGTATTCATTTTGGAACAGAGATGTCGCTGTGGCAGCAGCAGACACCCTCAGCTTTCACTCATTACTTATGCCGTTCAAATATAACTGACCTCTGCATACCAAATAAGCGCTAAAAGATCACAGAACGAGGAGGGTTGAAATGCTTATAAAAGAAAACCTTTGGTTTTCCATGGCGGTTACTTCTAAACTTCAGCTGCTTAGGTCCCAACAAGCCACCACAATCTGAATGTACATTCATCCAGCAATTGGAAATATATGATGGTAAACATACGGCTGAAGCCAATAGCTACTAGCCATGGAATAGAGCTGAAGCTGGAGCAGATGCTGTTGGTCAGTCCCCTTCTTCAAGATGGAACTAGGAGAATGTCATGTGAGTTGCAAGAAGCTGTGATCTACTAGTGATGTCAAACGTAGTGGTGTCAACAAGTAGCAGCCAGACCTTCCTTTCGGGAGCTTACATTTGGCAAGTGATGTGCGAACGAGGGCCCTCGCAAGCAACCGTTCCCTCCTCAGTGCCTCACTATTAGCAGCAGCTACGTGCAGCTGCTCGGCTGGCGAGAGTATGCTGTGGTAAGTATGTAATATGTCAGGGTCGTGGACGTCTTCAGGGAACAGGCACCAGAGGTGGACCTCCCTGCGATGTGACAACAGGAGAAGTGTGTTGTGCCAAAACTTCAGGTCACAGCCTCATAGTCGCAATTAGAGAGGACCGACCACCCTAACAGGCAACGGCAAGGAATCAACAGACTTTTGTCAAGAGGACCAACGCGCTTCCAATCAGCTCAGACAACCAAGTGAAGCAGAGTTTCAACCTGCAACATCATTAGTACACTAGCTCTGCTCTAGAGACATATAACTGCAACCAAGCACAACAACGCGTATGCTGCCTGTACTGACTACTCTGCTACAGCCTTATATGACAAGGCACACTCTTAAATACTTGACTAAGCAACTGGCACCTTACTCAGTTGCACACCACTATCAGCAGCCGCTTCTCTAGCTTGATCAAGCTGACCTCGGAGCGGGCGGAACCCTTAGTTGCAGGGATGCGGTCAGCATGCGGCGCATACAGGTCCAACTTCGGCTGCGCTGCTCCGCGACGCCTGCTCTGAACTTGTGCGAATGAAAGCTAGAGATGACTGCTTCTCCCCATCCTACACAGGCAATCCCTGCTCCGCAGCAGCTAGCAGCTATCTGCGCCTCCTCACTCCGCGATGCCTTCGCCGCAGTGCCTTCGGCCGGCCCGCGCGGCAGCGGCGACGCCGGCGCGGCCGCCACTGCAATGGACGCCTGACGGCCTGGCCCTGGTCCAAGTGTGACTTGATGGGATGGTCAGGAAAACCGCAGTTTGCATAGCTGTTGTGATTGTAGCGCCCTCTGGCCCTTCGGAACTTGTCCACTTTGTATGGCCTGGCCGTTCACAGCCCCATTGGCGAAAGCCACATGAAATGATGGTCAGGAGGCACAAAGTATTGATCCATGAAACGGCTGAGGTAACGGCGGGTTTGGCCGCTGTACATACGGCTAAGCTAACGAGGAAGGCAACTCCCAGGGTGAAGAGAGGCAAGGAGGTGGCTGCCCTGCCGTCCGATGCGTGCAATCGGAAGGCTTGGGGCGCGCCGCGGCGCCCAGTCTCGGCGGGCCACTCGGGCAATTCGCCGACGGATTCGATCACCCCGGCCCCCGGCCTCGGCTGCCCAGACGGCTTACCAGCGGCGCCGAGGACAGTAAGGCCGAATTTGTCAGATCCAACGCCAGGCTTGCTGCCACTCGTAACCCTCCCGTCACCACACCCCGGCACCCCGGCTATTCCCGCCGCAGCGCCGCCGCCGCCGCCGTCGCTGCCGCCGCCGCCGCCGCCTCAGGTCCCGGAGCCGTACCGGGAGCGCCGCGTGGAGCGCGCCCTGCAGATGCATCCCTCGCTCGTNTGATCGCCGGCTGGCGCGCGAGGTGGTCGCAGTCGGTCGCAGTTGGCTGTCGGCGCTCTCCGGTAGACCTTAGCTGTCGTTGGTCCCTTCAGGTCTGCGTTTTGTAGCCAATCTTAAGCCATGGTGGCCGCGCCGGCGGCACAGCCGCGCTATGCGGCGGCGGATCCGACGCTGCCGGCGCCCTGGAAGGCGCTCGTTGACGATGTCTCGGGATACCATTACTACTGGAACCCAGAGACCAACGTCACGCAGTACGAGAAGCCCGCCCCCGTTGCGCCCGTGGTAAATGGCCATGGAAACGGCGCATACGGCAGCGTCAACGGCGGGCCCAAGCTCGCCCCCATTCCCACCAGAGGAGCACAGGTATGGCAGTAGTGCGTCGGATTGTCCTACAGCAACTGAGCACAGAGCCAGACCTCAGTATTTGCCCGGGGTGCAGAGCCGCTCACACAAAACCTTTTTGTGTGAAGCCTTGAGGCGCTGAGTCTGTCAAGCCTAAGCCCAGGTGCTTTGCACTGAGAACCCAATTGTATTGAAGTCGCAGAGCTGCCTTTTCGCTATACCAGGAAGCAAGTGCTCAGGCAGCAGCTCATACAGCATACAATTGGCTCGATAGACTAGTAGTGGTATGGTGATATGGAAGCCAAGCATGGTGATCAGGAACACACTCTATAAACTCGTTCTTGAATATAAATATTGCTTGCTACCAATCTTTCTAAATCGCTGGCCGTGTGGATCTCATTTCCTGCCGTGCGTCCACTCATGCAGGACCAAGGCTTATACAAAAGCTCAGCTGAAGCTCATCAACAAGCAACACCCGATTTGTATGCCAAAAGAGCTCGGCCCCAGGGAGCCGGAGCTCCCAGCGCTGCTGAGGTGGAGGCTTACAGGCGAGCAGCTGAAATTACTGTGATCGTGAGTGTATTTCACCTGCCTACGGGACCTCTTATTTAAATTCCCGTTCTCTTTGCGTGTACCTGCATCATGGCAGAGCCTTCATCTCTTCATTGCTGACCCACGACTTTGCATCCTACATGAACAGGGGGATGCTCCAGCTCCATTTATGACATTTGAGTCTGCTGGCTTCTCTTCTGAGGTTTTGAGAGAGGTACGATGCGCAAGTGAAACCAAGTGAAGCAGAGCATACACTGCACGTCACGGCTTTGAGCTGCTAGCAGCACTCAGCAGTCTGCCAGCTGTCAAGGGGGGCCATGAAGGGCGACCCACAGGCTTGCAGGGTTCCCCAAGGCACAGGATCTCGCGAGTGCCGAGCTGGCAAGGCTTTGCTATGATTCTGACTTTTGCCGCCTAAGAGGCGGATGGCAACTGCGCCATGCTTGGGTCCCAGAATGAGATCTGGAAGCTGGCCCATCTAGCTTAGTGAGCGAGGTGCCGCGAGCGTTTTGCTTTGTGCTGTTGGCTTCTTGCCAACAGATGGGCCTCGCCACACTGGGGAGGCTGCGAAGCTTCTCTCGCAAGGACTCTCTACAGAGAGAGGCCTGCACCGCCACAGGCCCTGCCAGACTAGCAGGCACGCAACAAGCACGCCCGCCTCTTCACTGGGTGTTGTTGCTCTGGCCTGAAGCTGGCTTACGGGCATGGGCACACTCATTGTCGAGTAAGGCTGTTAGTTGCAGGATAGTCAGCGTCGCAGAGTGCAAGTCTTGCAGGGGGACCTATCAGGCAGATTGTAGGCACAGTGACAGAGGCATGGGTTTGCTTTAATCGCATCACACGTCACAACTCTTTAATTGTAGAACATCGCGATGGCTAGGCTTTCCTGTGTGGCTGTGCAAGTCAGGGTGGACATTGTACTACCCCCTCCTTCCTTCAGTTCCTTACAGCTTGGCTGGCCTCGTCTGTGCAGCTTCTGTCGGCTGGGTTTCCAACTCCTACACCCATTCAAGCTCAGGCCTGGCCAGTGGCCATGGAGGGACGAGACGTTGTTGCTGTCGCAAAGACTGGTTCAGGGAAGACACTGGGTTACCTCTGTCCTGGATTTATGCACATACAGCAGCAGAGGGTGGACTCCCGCATGGGACCCACAGTCCTGGTTTTGGCGCCAACTCGGGAGCTGGCCACCCAGATTCAGGATGAAGCTGTCAAGTTTGGACGCTCCTCACGCCTTTCAAGCACGGTACGTCTGAGAATCTTGCAGTCAAAGAGCAGCAACTGTGCCAACAAAGTCGCCTCGCTTAGTTGTACTTTGTGTTGTGAGCTAAATATTCATGGAAGCACTTAACAGGGAGTGCACAACATGGACTATGGGCATGTCTGACGTTGTCCCGTGCAAGCTGTACAGTGTGTCTATGGAGGCGCTCCCAAGGGGCCACAGTTGAGGGATCTGGAGAGGGGGGCTGACATAGTGATTGCCACCCCGGGCCGCCTCAATGACTTCTTGGAGATGAGGAAAATAAGTTTACGGCAGGTGTCTTACTTGGTATTGGATGAAGCAGACCGCATGCTTGACATGGGCTTTGAACCACAGATTCGCAAGATTGTTGCTGCCATTGGCAACACTCGTCGACAGGTAGGTCTTCTTTTCAGGTAGCAGAACGGCACACAGAGTGTAGCAGTAGCAAAGTATATCGCCAGCAAGTTGCTAAAGAATGTGCTTGCTACAGTGGGAGTCTCCTTTGAATGGATATCGGCAAACTGGAAAGGATCAACTACATTTCATTCATTGAAGACTTAGGTCTCGGCTTATTGGTGGGTGATGGATCAAGTCTGACCTTCTCGACTGTCAGGCCCGGTGGTAAGTGGGGTTCACATTGTCCTTAAAGTCTCTGCTCTGGTCTCGCAGACGCTCATGTTCACTGCAACCTGGCCTAAGGAAGTGCGGCGTCTTGCACAAGAATTCCTGGTCTCTCCGGTGCAAGTCAACATTGGCAACACGGACGAGCTAGCTGCTAACAAAGCTATCACTCAAGTAAGTACACCCCGTTTCTGCTTTGCTTGAGGATCCTGCGCCTCTGCGCATTCATGAGATCTTTGCCTGGTCGTCCGACGTGCCAAAACTCAAACTCTTCATATGTGTTCAGCCTGGCAGCAGGGGTTTACTCCCCTCGAAGCAGCATGCCATGTGGAAGATGGTTCTGTACATTGCTTCTGTATTGCCTGCACCTTAGTAACAGCTGGTCGCATGTCTGCAGATTGTGGAGATGGTGACAAGCTATGAGAAGCAGAGGAGACTGGAGCAGATCCTGCGCTCTCAAGAGCCAGGAGCGAAAGTTATCATTTTCTGCTCCACCAAGCGCATGTGCGACCAGCTGGCTCGGAGCATTGGCCGTGAATTTGGTGCTGCAGCAATCCATGGCGATAAGTCGCAGCAGGAGCGTGACTATGTGCTTGGTCAATTCAAGGTACAGGCTGTCAGGTCATCATACATCACTTATTGATCGATCTACACTAGGCAGTAATTCTTTCACACTTGCATTAGGTTGCCATCAGGCGATTTGGCATGTAGGGAACTGCAGCAGGAAACTGGCTTGCCTAATCCCTGTCAGCTTACACTTGACCCACTGCGATTTCTGTGCAGCAAGGGCGCGCCCCGATCCTTGTTGCCACTGATGTGGCTGCTCGTGGCCTCGATATCAAGGACATTCGGGCGGTGATCAACTATGATTTCCCAACAGGTGTTGAGGACTATGTACATCGAATTGGCAGAACCGGCCGTGCTGGTGCTACAGGGCTTGCCTACACATTCTTTGGACAGCAGGATGGTAAGTATGCACGGGAGCTCATCAAGGTGCTGGAAGGGGCCAACCAGAACGTGCCCCCAGAACTTCGTGTAATGGCTACTCAGGTAAGTTCTACATGCACCACTCTTAACTACGGTGTTTTTTTGACCAATTTGCGAGTGCTTTCATGCTTATTGAGCAGTCCCTTGGAACTGACCACCCACATCGCCTTTGGCCATTTCCAGGGAGGCTTTGGACGAGTGATGAACAGGTGGGGCGGAGGAGGGGGTGGCGGTGGTAGCTTTGGTGGCGGTGGTGGATTTGGTGGAGGTTATGGGGGTGGGGGACGTGGTGATGGCGTGACTGGCGCCAACAATATAGCAATAGGCGGTGGGCGGGGCGGAGCAGGCGCTATGGCCTTTGGAGCAGGGGCCAGGTACGGTGGAGGGGATGCTGTGGCCAACGGGGCAGACCGATCTGGAGCTGCAAGCAAGTGAGTTATGAGACCTTCTGTTTGCTATTGGCAGCAGTGACGCCTTAGACGTCATTCCTGTTTTGATTGCGATGCTCACCCATACACTGTGATCTGTTGCATGCACAACGGGCCTACTTAAGTGGACCCTTCATTCAGTACTGATTTTATGATTGACCTCGCCAAGGGCTCAGACCCTGCGCAATCAGGCACTGCTTGTGACCACTAACTGATGTGGATCTCATGCTCAAGCTCGATCCAGTCATCAGTATTTGCCTGCACGCCTGACACATCATGATGGCCTCATGACGTGCTAGATTGTACAAGCCCGAGAAAGCCCGTGACCGCAGCCCGGCTGCATACGATGAAAGAGGTGGAAGAGGAGGTGGAAGAGCAGAGCGGGGTCGGGGCCACAGCCGGAGTCCCAGCCGCTCTCCTCCTCGCAAGCGTGCTCACAGCCGCAGCCGCAGCCTGAGTCGAACACCTCCTTGGAGACGCAGCCGCAGCCGCAGTCGGACCCCCCCTCGCAGGCGCAGTTACAGTCGCAGCCCGCCCCGTCGCAGATAAAATTGTTGGCATCTGCCTGGCGTGCAGCTACATTGACATTCTCGATCAAGTCAGCTGGCCATATCAGCTGCTACTTTAAGAGGTGTGCTGTGGTGTGCGCCACGTCGAATGCGTGAGGAGCTGGTTGGATGGACAAGGTCGTGGAGGCGTCGCACCGCAAGCAAGGCCGAAGCGCTTGCCTTGCAGCTTTGCACTTGTGCCACCACCATCTACTTTTGTACCTCCTCCATTCAAGGATAAAGCATTTAGAATCATGGTCGTTCAGAAGCTTGGGACAGCCTTTAGCAATGATCTATTACATCTGCCAAACCCAGCTTACACGCGGGTATATTGTCATTATGTCCTACTTCTGTGCCGTTAACACTTTTGGCGAAGCAACGAATGGGTGTTGATGCGGAAGTGAAGAGGGGTGCGCATGAAATGAAAGGGAGGCTAAAGCAAGCCAAGATACTGTGTAAGAGAAAGAAATAGAATTCATCAGGGGCTAAAGTTACAAAACGAAATGTATACTGAAGGGGGACTATAGTACCCCACGAGTGAGCAAATACACATCTGCCAGACTCAACTGGGACGCCGGAGCACCACCCCGCAAGTCAGTGGCCTGGCCTGGTGCACGCCCAGCACGCTCACGTTGCCAGAGCCTGGGAGAGCTGCAAATGAAGCAAGAGCCGCACTCTGCAATCAGCAACCAATGCTTGCAGGACACTGGTATGCCCTGAGCTACCCGCCCACTACGGCGGGGCGTGTCGACCGGGTGGGCCAGGCGATGGAGAGAAGGCGCGCAGTGCGCAAAATATGAGAGGGAGGCCAAATCAAGCCAGTACACTGATCAGGCAATAGCTAGTGCGGATTTTGGGGCTTCAAAGACGAAGCCCTATGTTAAGGAGGGCTAAGGTGACAGAGTAATGTAGGCTAAGGGGGACGTCAGTACTCACGAATGAGCACGTACAAACCCGACGATTTAGCGTGGGAAGCCGGAGCACTGCCACGGAAGCCAGTGGCCTGACTAAAACGAGCCCAGCACGTTGATGATTAATCAGAACTGGGAAGCGCTGCAAAATTTAGCAGAAGCCAAATTCTGTGACATGCAATTGTTGCCTGCCCAATGCTAGTATGCCCCAAGCTGCCCCCTTAACTGCGAGTGTGAGGACCACTTAGTACAGTAGCCGTCTTGAATATGCATACGGCATGCATAAAAGTGATCTTTCTGGTGATGGTGTTTGTAGTGCCGCTCCTTTCTTTCCGCGTGTCTGTCGCATGTACTATATTTCACTACTTTGGGCTGGTCTCTCACACCCATTGCCTTACATTGGAAGATACGTTTCTTATTATTTCTTCCTTGTCGCCCGGCCAGGCACAGGCGGCGTGGCCCCCGATTGGAAAGCATCAGTCACGACGTCGAGGAGACAAGCGGCGAGAAACAACAAGCAAGAAGAGAGGAGAAGGCGCGCAGGGCGCATGAATTGAAAGGGAGGCCAATTCAAGCCAATACATTGTCCAGGCAGATTCGAGTGCAGACTAAACAAGGCTACATAATACGGAGACCTAATCTAAGGTACCTAAGGTGACATTCGTAGCCACGGGTGAGCACAAACAAATCTGACAAGCTAACTTGGGGAGCTGGAGCGCCGCCACGAAAGCCGGAGGCCTGACTTAGAGCGCGCCCGGCACGTTGATGAAGAGCCAATGCTTGCGAGCGCTGCAAACTCAGCGAGGGCCGCATTCTATAATATGCAACTAAGGCCTGCGGAATGCTGGAGTGGCCCAAGCTGCCCCACCGACTTCGACGACGCGCATCAACCAGCCGGGCCAGATGCTGGATCAGGGAGGACCATTTCACGCCGTAGCCTCCGTAGATATCCATGGCACACGGGTGAAGATGGTCACCTTCGAGGATGGTCATGGTAGTGCCGCTCCTTCTTGCGCTCCGCGCTGGACGTGGCCCAGCCAGACACGGTTGACGTGGGTGCGCCGCCAGCCTTGTATGCGTCGATCAGTACGAAGAGAGAATGCCCCCAAGGCGCGGATGGTCGAGTCTTGGGAGACGATGGCTTCTCCAACGGGGCCAGAAGGGGCTGGTGGGTTGGCGCCAAGCCCCTCCCAAACGACGTGAGGTGGTCCTGGTGGCGGGCTCGGCCCGCGGGGGCTGTGCGGCCACGGCGCGGCGTGGCGGGACGGATCGGGGGGGATCGGACGGCCGAGCGCCCGTGGCCGGGGTCGCGCGGCGCGGTCGGCCATCCGATGGGCGCCCAGGCGAGCCCGCGCCGTCCGATGGGGGGGTCCGCTTCGCGAACCTTCCCGCCGCGGAAGACCCCTCCCCGCCGCCCCCCTCCGCGGGTCCCCAAGCCCTCTTCCCATCTGGCAGCTTCTCCATCTCCCACTATCGTCGAGGCCTTGTGACCGCCGCTCTAACGACAGGCCGTTCAGTACCCGACACCGTCGCCGCCGCCACCGCCGCCGCCGCCGTCGCCGCCGCCGCCGTGGTGCCGCGGGACCGCCGGCCGTCTGCGGCGTGGACCCCTTGTCCTGCGGCGCGCGCATTCGCCGCTGCGATTGGGCTGCCCACGGTGGCTCTCGGCTCTCTCTGAGCCCGGAGATAGGCCTCCGGCAAGTGCGGCCTTCCAATTCGTCGACCTAGCGCTCCCGGCCGCCTGGATCTGCATCGCTCCCACTCTCCGTGCGCCGCAGCCTTTGCTGAGCTTCCTAAGAAGTGCGGCGGCTTGATCTATTGTCGTACGGACGCGATTCTGCTTCTGGGAGGGGCCGTTTGGAGCTAGATTGAGAGCTGCCAGCCATGTTCGGGCGCATGCCCTCGAAGAAGAGCGACAACACCAGATTTTATGACGTCCTCGGTGTCCCCAAGAATGCCACCACCGATGATCTGAAGAAAGCCTACAGAAAGGCTGCCATTAAGAACCATCCAGACAAGGGTGGGGATCCGGAGAAGGTGCATGGCTATCAAATCTCCCAAATCTAATGTCTGCACTGGTTGCTACTTTTCAAAGCGGTGGCTTGCGGCAAAGTGGAGTTGCAAGCGACACAGCCTCTCACACCAACGCGAAATGAAGCAAGAGGTCTATCTCTGGTTACGTGGAAGATGCCATCTGTTGTCTAACTCGCCACTCTGAGCTGCGTCTCTGTCATGAGCAGTTCAAAGAGCTCTCCCAGGCATACGAGGTTCTCAGTGACGCTGAGAAGCGTGAGATTTATGACCAGTACGGGGAAGATGCTCTCAAGGAGGGGATGGGAGGTGGTGGTGGCATGCATAATCCTTTTGACATCTTCGAGTCGTTCTTCGGCTCAGGAGGCGGTGGTCATCCATTTGGTGGTGAGCCATAGCACCTCAATCTGCCATTTTCGTCTTCTAGTAGCTAGGTCAGTGATCCTATGTGGCAGTTTGGCAATTGCAGTCTATCCGCATTGCCTTCCTCTTGCTCAGCTTATGCATTAGTTGCTGGTGGTCATCACTCAATCAATCTTGAGTTTGATGTGTGCAGGCGGGGGTGGCTCAGGTCGGCGCAGGCAGCGGAGAGGAGAGGATGTTGTACATGCGCTCAAAGTCACACTTGAAGATCTTTACAATGGAACCTCAAAGAAGCTGTCACTGTCTAGAAACGTCATTTGCACCAAATGCAAAGGGTATGGCTGTGCAGGATCCTGTGCCGCAGCGCAGATTTTGTGAAGTTGCAGCAGCTGCATAGTTCCAGTCTTACTGTTGAACGAGCCTCCTACACATTGTGGTACTTGTATGGGTTTAGTCTGGCACATGATGCACACCTCATGCAGGCAACCTAAGCTTTATTCTTAGTGCTGGCAACCCAAGCTGTATGATAAGCTTAGCACAAGGGCACACATTCTGGCCTTCATCATTCAGGCCATGGGTATTGACTGACATCCTTGTTGCAATTTCAGGAAGGGTTCAAAGACTGGTGCTTCAGGCAGATGCGCAGGGTGCCAGGGTTCAGGAATGAAGGTGTCCATTAGGCAGCTTGGACCCAGCATGATTCAGCAGATGCAGCATGTGTGCCCAGAGTGCAAAGGTTCAGGTAAGTGTTGCAACATGTGACATGTTCAGCCCACATGTGGACGCAGATGCCAGTCACTTTGGTTTAGGGTCTTGTGCAATTGCTGTTAGATTTTCTCAAGAATTAAGCCAACAAGAACAGGCAAGTGTAGGCTACCACAGTGTTTGTGTACATCATCGGTGGCAAGCTCACTTGACCTTGAATTTCTGGGTTGGCAGGTGAGACAATAAGCGAGAAGGATAAGTGCACAGCGTGCAAGGGGAATAAGGTTGTTCAGGAGAAGAAGCTGCTTGAGGTGCATGTTGAGAAAGGGATGCTTAACGGGCAGAAGATTACCTTCCCAAATGAGGCAGATGAAGCGGTAATGATCCTGCACCTCAGCTTAATGTGCAAGTGGTCGTGCTAGCAGGACGGATCGCTAGTTGATGTTGCATTACTGCATATAATGCATGTCATGCCTCCTGACTGATGCTCCTATGTGGCTGTGACTGACTTTGCAGCCCGACACCGTTACTGGAGATATTGTATTCGTACTCCAGCAGAAGGAACATCCAATCTTCAAGAGAAAGGCTGATGATCTCTTTGTGGAGCACACACTGAGCCTGACTGAAGCTCTCTGCGGTTTCCACTTCCCTCTGACTCATCTCGACAACCGCCAGCTTTTGATAAAGACCAATCCTGGAGAGATTATTAAGCCAGGTCAGTTCATTATTGAAACTGCATGATTAGAGGTGGAGGCATTGATGCTTGTAACATTCTTGGCAGCTGTTTGGTAACGAGCTTCTGTATTGGCAAAAGCTGACGATCGGATGGTGGATGCAGGCCAATTCAAGGCTATCAATGATGAGGGCATGCCACAGTATCAGCGACCCTTCATGAAGGGCAGACTTTACATCCACTTCAGCGTGGACTTTCCTGAATCTGGTAGCCTCAGCTTAGAGCAGACAAAGCTCCTTGAGTCTGTACTTCCTCCCCGGCCTTCCTCAAGCCAGTTGACAGAGATGGAGCTTGATGAGTGCGAGGAGACCACATTGCACGATGTCAACATAGAAGAGGAGATGCGGCGGAAGCAGCAGGCTGCCCAGGAGGCTTACGAGGAGGACGAGGAGACAGCAGGGCCTCGAGTACAGTGTGCTCAGCAGTGAGTTGAGTGAAGCCGGGCTGATTTACTGGGGCATAAAAGCTGGGCTGAGCTCCTAGTACTGGATGGTGGTAGTAGCAGCATGCCGCGCTCTTGCGGATGGCAGTCTCCATGGCAAGCCATTGCTTTTGGCACGGAATAGGGATGCGGGTGCTTCGTGGATGGTTGCATGGCCTTGTGCTGGAGGCTGCTTCCTGTGGCTCGGAGGGCCGGCGACCTTGCCATGAAGTTTCTCGTTTCTAAGTTCAGAGGTGGCAACAATGCTGGTAGTGACAGATCTCTGAAACTTTGTCACCACCATTGCCATACCATTGTTTGTCGTGGCGCGGCCCATTGGCAAGGGAGATTTTGCCGCGCTGGCTGTAGCTCCCTGCAACATGCTTGTCTGCTGTGTAGGATTTCAATTAGTCAAATTGGGTACAGCCGTGGACAGATTGACTGAAGGAGACTGCGGTGCTCCTTATTGGTGTCGAGTTTGCCAGATAATGACGATACCCTTGTCATTGCTGGGGCTGCCCTGCACTGCAGCCCTCTGCAATAGACAATTTCTTCCAAGATTCGATTACTGGCACACAAGCATTTGCTGCATGGGCATGGACATGTGGTTGAGCACATTGTCAGCAGGAGTTGCTAGAGCTTTACTTTCTGGTCGAGCTGTTTGGTGTTGCTTCTCGCCTTGGCTTGATGGTTGTCTTCTCTGGCTTTTGGTATAATAGTGTGTCATATAGGTTGATGTTGACAGTGGCCTCAGTAAAGTGCCTCATCATCATGAACCCCCTCTCTTAATTCAGCTGCTTAGCTCAGGAGAAGGAGTAAGCGATTACAGTCAATCGATGCAGCAGATGAGCTGCTGCATTGAGCACGTTCCAAAATGTTGCTGAAGCTTTGAAAGGTCAGTATTCACACAATGTAGTGGGGCATAGACAGAATAGACAGAAATGAGTGGGGACTCTAGTACCCACGACTTAGCGCATATGTATCTGACAGACAATGTGGGGCGCCAATCACCACCCCGCAAGCCAAGGAAGCAGCTCTTTCGAAGGAAGAGGCAATGGCTGTTACGATTGTAAGGGCCAAGAAGAAGCTCTTGGCAAGAGGGGCCGATGGCTGTGAAAGGCAAAGCCCCAAAAGGGTGAAGCTCTTCCGGGGGCGGAGTCGCCCCGTCGATGGCCTGGAGCCGGTCAGGTATGTGGGGCTCTCTGAGCAAGGTGGTCAGGTGGCCAGAGCGCAGCACTCTCCTGCTCGTCCTGTTGCAGCGTGCTCATGCTTTGCACCAGGAAGCTGGGCGAGCTCTAGTTGGTTGCAGAAGGGCTTGGAACAGTCGCCAACTGGTATTCAGGCATCAAATAGTGACCTTCATGTGCTGAGCCTGGGTACTGAGCGGGTCAATCTGCAGTGGGTAATGTACGTCATTAGATGTGCTCGCCGTTCACTCGGCCAATATGGCCGTCCATCATCTCAGCACATGCAAGTCCTGCTGCTGCAGCCATGGCGGACGGCGCAGCGGCCCTCCCGGCGGCAGCTGCGGCCGCTGCGCCACGGCCGGAGCCAGAGGGCGAGGGCGGCGGCGGCGGCGGCGGCGGCGCGCTGCGGCTCTTCGTCGGCGGGGTCCCGCCGGACGTAACGAGCGCGGAGCTGGAGCGGCGTTTTGCCGCCTTCGGCGCGGTGCTCGGTGTCGACGTCATCCCCGCCAAGCGCTCGGCGGCCGAAGCGCCCGGCGAGGCGCCCTCCGCCGCCGCCGCTGCCGCCGCCGCCGCCGCCGCCGCCGCCGAGTGTTGCGGGTTCGCCTACGTCGAACTCGTGCCGCAGACCGATGCGACACTGCGCAAGTGCTTCTCGGTGGTAAGTGAGCCGGCGATGTCGCCTTAGAAGGTGGCAATGTGGAGCTTGCCATGGCGATTGGGCCGCGCCTGACAGCGCCGTGGCAAGGCGCGCAGTACAATGGCTGTCGGTGGCGAGGCGGGCGCCTGCGGGTGGAGGCGGCTCGCGAGCACTTCCACAAGCGCCTGCAGGCGGAGTGGCGGCAGGCGGCGGAAGCGGCGGCGGCGGCGGCGGCGGCGGCGGAGGCGGGCAAGCATTCCGCCAAGTCCATCCTGCCGCTGGCCAACCTGGCGGAGCCCGTCAAGCTGCCATGGCGAGGTTCCAGCAAGGCAAGCGCTGTCAGAGACCCCATAAGGCCCCCTCCCCACCACTTAAGCACACGTTGTCGATTCCCCGGAGTCCCGCTCCAATCACTCATTTTTTCACTCCCCCAGCTGCGAGCAAGCTATGCAGGCAGCGTTGGCACCGCTCACGAGGCAGATGTTCTCAGGGCCCTCAGGGTCGCGAGGCAGATGCCTCAGAAGAGGGTTTGGAGGCTCAGTGTCGAGGCCAACGAATGGCATTCTTGCACAGCTTGAGAATCACTGCAGACCTGATTAAGTGTAGGGATTTAGAGACACTGATCCTGAGTATACAGGCTCAAGGCCAGCGTTCTCAGGAATTAGATGCAGTTGGGTCCTTTGTCCACAGACTCGAGAGCATCAAGGTCCCCAACGCCAGTGGTGCGGCCACACTTAAGGACACATGCTTAAACATGACAAGTCTGAGCTGCGCAGGCGCTGCTCTCGCCTGGCAGCCTGACAAGCTCAATCAGCCAGCCCTTTGCTAACAGTCCCACGAGCAAGCTATAGTTGACGCCCCGCTGAGCTCCTCCATTCCTTCTGTGCCCGTGTGCTCCCTGTAGGCCAAATCAATCCCGCTCACAGGCCTGGGGAAGCACAAGCGGAGCTTCCAGAACATTGATGTGCCACCGCTGCGTCAGACGCTCGAGGAAGCCTGCCGGGTGGCGGGCGCAGCAACAGCCAGAGACCAGCGGCCCTGGCCCCAAGTCATGGGCATCGGCCTGCCTGAGGCCACAGGCGCTCCAAATCCACCTCGGATGGCTACAAACTCCCAGCCATTGGAGGGGCTTTCTTCAGCTAGGAGCGTGGAAGCCAACGTGGTCACGCTTGCCAACCGCGGAGCTGCATCACTTCCACCCAAGTCCATGAAGCCGGAGAGGAGGATAGCGGCGGCAGGCCAAGCGTCTGGGCTGGGACAGGGTGCAGCAGATTTGGTCAATGATGGACACCTTGAGGTGGCGCCAAATACCGAGCGGCAGCCTATGCTGGAGCCTGCAGAAGGTGGTCAGTTGGGCACATCGATGAGACGCATGCAAGTGCTTCATGTGCTTGATGATTGGAGGTAGTTGCACCTGCCTATCATTGGTACATGGACCTCTGACGTTCATGTAGCTATGGCAACAGTGTTAGAATGTGGTTCCAGCTTGCGGATTTTGACCAGGCTGGTGACGGTGCTGAAGCAGATGGGCTTCCCGCTGCTTTGTCGCTGTCGGAGGATGATGTGGACCAGGGACTCATCGAGGAGCGGCAGCGGCTCCTCAAAGTCCTGACAGCCATGTTCCCTGAGGATGGCAGGTCTGAGTCACTCGTCATCTTCCAGCAGGGGAATGTTGTAATCAACTTTTGTGTGCTGGGTGCTGAGCCTCCAAGCAGCTTCTTTGTGTGACAGCTCTGGTGAGCAAGCAACAGGTGCGCAAGCGGCAGCAGCCCCACTGAAAGCGTTCTCGGCAACTCTCCGCTATGATCCTACTCAAGGTGCCCCCTTGGATGTCCATTATTGTCATGCTGCGTAACCCTCATCTTGTGCATGCGCTGGGCAGCACAGAGTAAGAGTACAAAGTTCACAAAATGAGATGATGGCCATGGCAGGGAGTCTGGATCAGCGCAAGTCTGTGCTCCATGAAGGCAAGCTTTTGCCGTTGGCTGAGACCCTGCACAGTGCGGACATGGCTGAAGGAGGACACGAACCCACCAAGGGAAGTAAGAAGGATGACGGTCAAGACCTGCAATTAGAAAAAGAGATTGGGGATCCTTGGGAGAGACTCTTTGCCAAGGCAGCTCTGCGTCCAGGTCCAGTGAGCGGCAGTGGCTACAAAAAAGACAGTATCGAGCGAGGTTGGTCACAAGCTGCAACTGGTGGTACCAGCTCTGAAGAAGCTGCTGAAGGAAGTGATGAAGTAGCACGGGCTGTTGATCATGGTGAGTCTGAAGCCCACACAACAGTGAGGGCGAAAGGAGGGCAAGCAGTGCGTGGCATCAGTTCGTTGCAGAGCACGGAAGATGCAGCTGTGGAGTTGGAGCTGAGGGGTCCTGCAGAAACCCAAACAGCGGCACAACTTGACCAAGCCTCTCATAAGCAGACTATAGAGTTACTTACTACTCACCAGCAGCAGCTGAATGAAAATGAGAACCTAGTCAAGGGCAATGGGGTTCCTGAAGGACTGGCCTCGTCGGTCAAGCGCAAGAAGGTCAAGAAGAAGGACAGGCCTTCTGCAGTGACACAAGCTGAGACTGCGAATGCCAGCAACGAAGCCATGGAATTGTCAGAACCATCTGTCACTCTGTTGGCGGAGAGCAAGGACTCTGATAAGCTATCCGCACCGAAAGATGGGCAAGAGAAGTGGTACCAGAGGGCAACTTGGACGTCACTTGTGGATCATGATGGCACTGCTTCATTCTCGCTGACATCTGTGCTTCCTATTTCGGCGTCGGCAAACGCTGGTGCCGCTACAGGGGCAGTAAATGGTGCCAAAGAGGGCAAGATACGCAGTGCCATCATTGCCACACGACAATCATCTATGGAGGCCACGTTGTGTGAAGCTGAGGCCTTGCTTGATGGTAGCAATGCAGGCATTGGAAACACGAATAGAAGATCACGCACAACAGAAGCTCAGTCTCCACAAATGCAACAAGGGCACAAGCCACCTGCAAAGACCTCGCAGGGGACGAAGAGGTCGAATTCTTTAGCCATGGCACAGCGTCCTGATGAGAAGGTGGAACGAGATAGGCTGGTGACATTAGGCAGCTCCTTCATGAGGTCCACCAATGCTGAGGCAGAGTGGCTCGCCCTTAAGCAGGCCATCAAGGGCGACTACAAGAAGAAGCACAAAGCTGCTCTTAGGAAGGGGCCTATCAGCATCAAGGGTGGCCTTGGCCAGTTCGATCTAGTGCCTTGATGGTCATTGGTGCACATTCAAGGCATTGTTGAGTGGCAGGGTATCTATTATGATAAGGAGGACATAAGTTGCTCCATTGCTCTGGCAATAGTTGTACACTGTCTACTACGGCTCTGTTCTTGATTGTTTCAGCACTATTTGATCTAGGAAAAGGGTGTACACTGCAGGCATGTAGAGCACTTACATCACTTGTGGGTGGGAGTGGGTCTGCCGTCAGCTTAAAGCTGGTCAGCAATCTTCAAAACATTCACAGTAGGCCTCCTGGCACTCCATAGCTATAGCTTGATGCTAAGCAGGCTTGAGATGCTATTGCTGTGCATATGTACTATGCAATCTAAGTGGCTGAAGTGGAAGATCCTCTTCCTACTTTCAACATCAATTCAACCTCCTCTTCAAAGAACATCTCCAGTGGAAGGGAGCAGCTTTGTAGTCATGTGCTTGCTGTCCATTCAGCAAGGTCATATGCTACGTGTGTATGAAGTTGTCCATCTAGCTGTTTAAAGATTACGCATGGTTGCCTGCCATGAATCTGCATTTCATGTGTTGGGAACAGGGCTGCAACCTGACAGTACTTTGTACAGTTGGTCACTTGACCAACTGCTTGGAACGATCTTGCCCGCAAACTTGTTGTGCAATGCTCGTTTGACGACTTTGGTGCCAGACAATGAACTTCCTTGCCAGAGTAAGCAAAGGACACGCCGTTGTTGGCCCCATGGATATGACAGCCTCTCGAGGCAGACACGGATGACCGGCTGCAGAAGGCATGGGGACCTTTGGCCTACTGTTCACGGTCCTTAGTAGGGTTGATCGGGGGGTTACCACCCCGTCACCGCCGCCAGCAACCAGCTAATGCTCAAGCCAGCTGCTCAGCAAGGCTGTCCTCAGTACTGGACCACATACGGAAACCTGGCCTACAACTTGCAGTTTGGCCGCAGATTGGTTGCACTGCTCGTCTCAGACAGCTGCATGCCTTTTACCAAGCATCCAGAGCGACTTAAGGCAGCCTTAGCAGGTTATTACCTGGCGAGCTCTGCCACCAGCTACGACTGCTGGTGGCAGAGCTCGCCAGGTAATAACCTGCTCGGACACCCTTGTCAAGCGCATAAGGTGCAAGTTCGTTAGGCAACCTCATTGCCCAAAAGGACAACAACCTGGACCATTGGCACACTGCACTGCCTTTCACTGGAGACTTGCCATTGCAGTTCTCATTCTAATTGCAGTTCTCCATCCTAGCCTATGGGGAGCCCAGCCCAAACGAATGGCCAACAACGACGAGAAGGGATGCAACCACATGACCAGACATTGGAGAGTTCAAAGAGCACCAACGCTGACAAGGCGTCTATGATTGTCAGATGTTCCCAAGTCAGACTCCCTCTTGTAGCTGAGTACACTCTCACAGAAAACTTTGAACGTTGCCTATAACAGCCCTGCTTAATAATTACTGCAGGCATGTTCAAACAGTCAAGGACACAAACATGTCACTCCTCCTCAGGAGGCTCTATCCACCGACCGTGCTGCTTGATCAAGTCAACTAAGTCGTTGGTCGCCTGCTCCATAGGGATGCCCCTTCTGACTACCTCCTGCAACAGAAATCCATTGACAGAAAAAAGGCCACAAAGTCAGGAGGGAAGGTCTCAATCGAACCCATGCAACAGGAAGAAACCATCCCTGCGCTGATCAGCTCACATACTATTGTCCACAATCATCTGGCATTCTTAGTGCGTCAAAGTACTACTCACACATTAGATGTTGCAACATCCAGTGCAGATAGAGCAGCCTCTGAACTACTTTTAACCACTGCAAGGGAAAGGCTAGCCTAGATCAAAGTGTAGACAACATCACAACGTCCTAATAAGTTGGCGCAAGTCTTTGTTGCCGGCAACCTACCTTACCAACGTACAGGTCAATCTTCCCGGGTGCTCCTCCCACATAACCAAAATCAGCGTCTGCCATCTCTCCAGGTCCATTCACAATACAACCCATGATTGCAATCTGTTTGCAGCAACAACATTCACAGCAATACTTGTCTCAGTAACTCGAAGCACACTAGATGAAGCAAGAGCTACACAGAAGTCATCGTCTGTGTCTGTGGATCAACAGGGAGAACATCATTGCCGAAATCTTGTCAGGTTTTCTGAGCTTCTTCTGGTTCCATATCAGGACAGGTCTACAATAGCAGGAGTGGACACAATGTCAGATCTGGCCACTTATAGTACCGCAACGCCTGGAAGATGTGCTGTTCGCTCCCGGATGGACGCCGTGACTTCTTGCAAGTCAAACAGGGTCCTACCACAGGAAGGACAAGACACAAATTCCTGCACACACATCATGGATAATTGCATATTAGTACATTGGCATCATGAGTCCTATTTGTAGGCAGTACGCATGTAAGCTTTGCAAAAAGCATGGGGGCAAAGCACTGGCAAAAATGCAATGGCGAAGATCAATAAGGTCGGCTACATGTCACAAGTGCCATGATCCATTGGCTTGTCTAATTACTGCAATCTCTAGACAACATCACTGTACAACAATGAAGCACCAAAATAAGTACGAAAACAATCCCAGAAAGAAAGACATTACCGTTTTTGTGTTCCGCATGCGGCAACCTTGAAGCATGCCAAAAGAAGTATTTCTCAGGAAATCCATGTCCTTGTCCCCGCACTCAAGGAGAACACCATCTCCCAGACCATCAACCTGGAATGCCACCATGAGCCCCTTAGCAACCTATGATAAGATCTTTGTCTCAATATAATGATACTAGCATGCAACACGTGGAGCTGCCCATCTCTTTAAGGATGTGCAAGGAAGAACCTCTGGGGGAGGGCAATGTGCTTGTCACTCTGTGCAACTTAGTACTCACCAGCAAAGCTCCAGCTTCGGCACCGGATCTGATTACTAGGTCATCTCTGAATCATAAGATCAGCAATTGCAAATGAGTGTTTTGAATAAGCTGCCAATCCATCTGCCTTCATAGCAATAGTTCTCAGCCGGATGCTCATATCCCCTCTGTGCTGTGAAGAAGCAAATCTACTTGTATGAGCAGACTTCAACCAGCACACTGTAGTTGGCCTACTTGTGAGTGCCGACAGGGAAGACAAGATGGTGAATCACGGGAGTATCGATCTGGTTTGACTGAAGGTACTCAAAAATCCTGCAGGAAATGGGATTTCTCTCACGTCAGGACAAACAATTGGCCAGAGATATATTTGGCAACTACACAAATAGATAGGGCAAAAGCTTAAATTACATCATTACCTGCGCGACGCATGCACACGGCTGACAGCCTCGTCGTTCTCAGGGATGTCGAGGAGGAGGAATATAGCATCCATGGACTTCAGTATCTCCAATTTCTCGTAAGGCTCGTCACCGCGCAAGGTCAATGCAACACGGGTATCTGCATAGAAGACCGACATATATCACCACATTGAGAGCGGGCATATAAACCCCTTTGCTACTTAATCGGAGACAACAACACTGAAGATTGTGCATAGGACACGGCATGGTGCTGGCAAAGTGTAGTGGTCTTACTCTTTGGCAGCTGGCTCTGTGCGTTCGAGATAATTTCCTCCGAGGACAGTAGAGCCATGGCATTCGGCAGCTGCTTTGAGAGCACTTCAGACAGAGGGGCGAGGACTCCCACAGTCACTTCTTGCAGCCGCTTAAGGGTTTTCCTCTGCAGGATTTCAGATGCAGTGGTAAATAAAGTCAACTTATATGCCTACTGTAACATATTGGTCCTCAAGCTGCAAGTCCGTGCTCACTGCCTTGACATTCTTCCTACCGTTGACAGCACTGAAGCTGCCCCAGCAAGCCTTCATCAAGTGTGATACGCAGCAGCTATGAAGAAGGTTTGGACAAAGTTCGCACCCCTTCTGCATCGTCAAGTGGGGGAAGCTCCCGCATGAAGATGCTATCAACAGTTGCAATGTCCTGAGTAAATGAAATGTCTATCTATATTAGATTGTAGCCATTAAGCGTGCTAGTAGTGTATATTTAGTTGAGCACTAAGGATGTATCTCTGCTTGAACACGTTATGTGAATGTCAATCATTATCCTTAATGGCTCCACCAACAACTGTAGATCAAAGCAAGTGGTAGGAGGTAATCACCTTGAAGGGCATGCCAACTGCAGTCTTACAACCAAGGCCTCGGTACAGATACTCAGGACTCTGCGCAAAGATAAAGGTACTGTTAGTGTGCATGAGAGAAGATAGTAAGGTAACAAGGAAGAGCAACCGCATGCAACACTGAGCAGCCCGAAGCTTTTGTCTACCTTCAGCTGATCCAGTGTAACAGCCATCAAGACTGAGCCATCTCGATGTAACACACCGCGGAAGTCAATGGCATCTCCCTGACAGGTGCACATGTTGGAGTTTGAGGACGAATTGATGGGCATATAAAATGAGGATCTTTCAACAGTGACTGCAAGCTTGCATAGCTTTACCCCTACCAAGACAACAGAGCTGCAAAATGAAAACGAGGAATGGTGATGAGTCACATTCACTGGGCTTCTTGTCATAAATACCTCCTTCTGTAGTGGTAGCTGGCCTGACCTCCTTTTGAACTCGTAATAGCTGCGATGCTTCTCCTCAAAAGGAGACTGCCAGAAGTCACACATAAGACGACAAATTATAGAGATCAATATGACATGTATTCGTCCAATGCAGACCACATGCAAGAATCTACTGTGTCCCAACTTGTACGCAATTAGAAACTGACTGGTGCCTGCGTCTTCAATAACATACATCCTGTAGCCTTTTTAAGACATCAAGTATCCTGCATCAGCTGGCAAATGCTGTGGTGCTCTGTGCAACTGTTCTCAAAGGCTTCACTGGTACTTACAACGCCCCTTTGCTTAGCTGCAGCCGTCATCCCATAGTTTGCTAGACGAGTGCACGGGTCGATCTCCTCCTCTGGAGGCTCCGTGAGAGAAACTCGAATGGTGTCCCCAAGTCCATCCTACGAGAAGACGCGTGCAGGGGTGTTTGAGACAACGTGCTCCTGGAGGAGGAGGCACACGCTTTTGCAATAACTTTTACGTCGTCAAGGTTTTCCCACTGAGTACTTTGTCCACATGCGAGCCATGCGCACCTGTAACAAAGCGCCTATACCAATAGCTGACTTCATGCGGCCATCCTCCCCATCTCCAGCCTCAGTGACCCCAAGATGGAGGGGATAGTCCCACCCTTCTCTGTACATCTCAGCACTGAGTAGGCGATATGCAGACTTCATCACGACTGGATTGCTGGCCTTCATTGAGAAAAGGAAGTTGTGGTAGTCGTACTTGCGGCAGACTCTCGCAAATTCGAAAGCCGACTCCACCTGCACACAGGGCAGTACCGAAGGTTATTGCAGAAGACATTATGCACATAGCCGTCTGCATACTTGCATAATACATATGCAGAGGTCCTGGTATCACCACGGCAGCTGTTGAGTAAGTTGTTTGATCACAAGTGGCTATTACCATGCCCCTTGGTGAGTCGCCATAGTAGCTCATAATTCTGTCAGACAGACTGCCATGATTGGTCCCTATCCTCATTGCTCTGCCAAGCCTCTTGCACTTCTCCACAAGAGGCGCAAACACCTAAGACCAATTCATGACAAGACCCCCAACAATCAGCTGCAAGAATACATATACAATCAATGTGAGTTTCTTTCTAGAGTGCCTAGACAATGCTGCTTCAATTTGGAGCAGCAAGCTTTCGACAGATAGTAGGATATCAACGGCTCCAGCAACATCAATCAGCAAGGAGTTGGAGCCAATGGCAAAGAGTTGGGCCTGACACTCTCTATATTTTCAAGCTCCAGCTGGTAGAGCTCATCAGTGTACTCCTTAATCTCAAATCTGGCTCTTGTGTCGGCTGAGACATGCAGAAGTGAGTAAATATCAGGCAACTAAAGCCAACATAAGAGTCGTCTTTTAGAAAACATGATCACCAAGGCTGTTGTGTTGACTAGCTGCCAAGAAACAGCCAAGATCGTGAACACGTTGACCGGAACTACAGATGTCAACCTGAGAGGTGCACTTACCAAAGTTACCAGGGTTGATGCGGATCTTGTCAAAGCAATCCGCAACCTTGGATGCAATCCTCGGTGCAAAATGGATGTCAGCTACCAGGGGTATATTGTACCTGGAGGCAGGCAGGCAGGCAGATCCTCTTCTTGAGATACCAAAACAGTGCCTGTGCTCCTAACAGCTTCAGTTGCTGCAACTTCATCCCATTGTGGACTTAAGCCGCGTAACCTGACCTAATTGCAGCATGCCGTAGCCCATGCTCTGAGTAGCAAAGAGTGATAGTGCTACCTTATCTAAGTGATTTTTTAGGTCATCCAGTCCTCACAACAACTATTGGGCATGTTACTACCGTCCTTTTGATGGAGCAGGTTCGCTTGGTAAATTGTCACATTTCCAACTTATTGTGTAACACATTCTCCAGGTTCACTATATGCACTAACCCAAGCTGGACAAGCTTGTTCTTAATCTCATAGCAGGCATCGGCCTCCTTGTTGCCCTGCACTGTAATACGGCAGATGTCGCACCCACGGTCTGCCACCAGCATGACCTGCAATTGTCAAGGGCATAAGAAGGTCAAGAGCATGGTCAATCCGCAAGCATTGCAGCTCAACTGCTGGCGACACTTCCAACTGTAGACAGGAAGAGAGGCAATCTCTGCCTTTAATAAGAAAACGATGTGTCATCGTCTCTTGCACATAGCATAGCAGCTGAAGGTCTCGCAGAAAGCAATGAACCAGACGGCACTCTCTCATGCAGATGAATGTATGGTTCGGGATGGTTCCTGACCTGGTCCACAGTGCCCTTGACGTCCTTGGTGTCCGTGGTGGTCATCGTCTGGATTCGAATGGGATGCTCGCTGCCCACCGCCACGTCCCCAATCATGATCGTTCTTGTTGGTCTCCGCACAGTCTTGTAGTGATACTCAGCATAGCGTTGCGGCGGGACTGTCAGCAGAAACATACTCCAGGCTGAGGTTGCCAATGACTTTACGAACGATTTGACAGCATCTGTCTAACACAAAGAGACCTAGATTTCCTTGGATGACCTTGGGGCTCAGCGAGTCGACGTCCTTGCAGTTTGACTTCATGACTGCATGGACATCAACAAGCTATAGTGCAATAAGCCTTGGCTCCTGAAGACGAGGGCAAAGGTGGCTAGGGCAATGGGCTGCAGGTTCTCGAGTCTGTGCAGCGAGCAAGGAAAGTGCTACCAAAGAGTCGGCTGTTCTGCGCCGCGGGCGGCAGCTCGAGCACGTCAGCTGTCATCGCCACCGGCCGCCTGCTCGCACGGTCCCGGCGCACCGCCGGCCTGGCCAGCGGCGGGGCAGGCCAGGCCGGCGCGCCGANTTTCTTTTTTTTTTTTTT
>WELB01000050.1:357442-368778 GCA_009602725.1 Spirogloea muscicola
TGCCGCCGCCCGCCAGCCGCGCGGGCAGGCGGTCCACTCGGCGGAGCTGCTCGTGCGAGGGCACGGCCGGGCCCGTCGCGGGCGCGCCGCTGGCCGCCCCCCGCGCACATGCCGCTGGGGACAGCATCGCAGCAGACTGCTGGTGTTGGCTGCGGCACAGCGGCGGAGGCCTGCCGCCTGGACACCACTGGCTTCGTCTCAGCCGGCGAGCTCGAGCGCCAGTGGCAGTGCTGCTACCGCAGCCGCAGCCGCCGCAGCCGCCGCCGCCGCCGCCGCGTGGCGCGGCGCAAATCCCGGCGAAGGGAGGGGGGAGCTGAGTGGTCGCGGGCTACAGGCCCGTCTGGTCCGTCTGGCTCGTCAGCCATCCGATCACAAGTGCCGTCGAGCGATTCGGCGCAAAGCATCTCTCTCGACTCTGCCTGAACAATGTATTGGCTTGAATTGGCCTCCCTTTCAATTCATGCGCCCCGCGCGCCTTCTCTCTGGGGAACAATGTTGTGATCGTTATTGAGGCAAAAACACGAGATAAACAGGAACACAAGAAAACTAGGTAGAGAAAGGTGAAAAGGAGAAAGTGCTTGGGGTCATCCGCCGCGGCGGGCCGTCATTGGCCGCAACCAGCCACGTCGGCAGAGGCTCGCTCAGGCTCTGGGAAACCTTGTCCATGAGAAACAGCTCTTTTATCTCTGGCTGTGCTCTTTTATCTCTTGCCCCTTTGTAGCTGCTCACCGCTCTTAGGCCCCTTCGAACCTTTGTCAATTCTTTTGGGCTGGCTTTTCGCAGCCATTGCCCCCATTGGGAGTACCACTTCTTCTGACATAGCTGTGAGAAAGGGCGGCGAGAGGCCAGCCCGAAGGCGTGTACAAGGCCATGTACTTTAGGCCCTTCCTTATATTTAGCTTACTCACCTACTCACACTTACTTACATCGCCCTTACTGGAAGAGTCTCTCTTTCTTCACAGAGCTTCTTGGACTTAGGTGGCTGTGTGCTATAGAGCAATTCTGGCCACTTCAACCTTTGTTGATTCTAAACAGCCCGTTCCTGGAAGCGTCCTTCTTTTTCCTGGGCTGGCCGATCACAGCCATCGCCCTCTACAGGAGGAGTCTCTCTTCTCTTGCCGCGCTTCTGCTTCTTGGAATTGTGGAGAGTAGCCCCTTCTTCGGAAGATCTTGTCGTTTCTCTTCCACGTTTTCCGGTGGCTCCATCAGAAGAAGAAGAACGGACCCTTGTTCATTTCTTTGATGGGCTGGCATCTCCTTCCCCTTTGGAAGAGCTCCTTATCCTTTCCGGCACGGAAAGCCCTGCAGCAGTCCTTAGCATTTGCCGTCCACTGGTGTGCAGGTCGCGCCTTGGCTGCTGCCTCCGGGTCCCGTCAGGGCGACGCCGTTCATCCCTATACTTATTCTGATCTACACTTAGCTGAACGTTATTGAGCGCCTCGAGGTTACTGAGCGCCTCTTGCTCTCCGTCTTGGAGAAGTAGTGGCTCTCCGTCTTAGAGACTAGTATCTCTCCTTCCAGCCCTTGTAGATTCTATTGGGCTGGCCTCTGACAGCCATTGCCGTAAATTGGAAGAGCTGTTTCTCTTCTCTTTCCTCACCGGCTAGTCTTTCTGACTTGCCGCTGCTAAGTAGAATTTACTAAGTGATTGTTACTACATGGTCCTTGCTTACTTGTGTCTTTCAGCACTTTTCGGCACCGTCGGACCTTGTCAAGCTTTTCGGGCTGGCTTCTCACAGCCCTCGCCCCCGTTGGGGAAGCCACTTTCGTTCTTGTCCTTCCAGGAACATAGCCCCTCAGACCTGCGACTGCTTAGCAGGGGTTACTGAGTAGTTAGTAGCTGCTTTGTTTCTTCTTGTGTGCTTCTTTCTTAGTGCTTCGCCTTAGTGCTTCGCCTGGCCCCCCTTCTTCTTGGGCTTCTTGTACTCTGCTCATTCTTTTTTTGGGCTGGCTGTTCCAGCCCCTATCCTCAATGGGCGAGCTCTTTCTTCTTTCTTTTCTCTCCATCCTTCGTGGTACTTGCTTGCTTCATAAAGTGGCTCTCTGAAAGACAAGTGGCTTTGCCAGCCCCTCTTCTCTAAGGGCGAGCACTTTCTTCTTCCCAATGGGGGCAAGGGCTGTGAGAAGCCAACCCGAAAAGAATTGACAAGGTTCGAAGGGGCCAAAGTACGAAGGGGCCAAAAAAAAAGTTTCGTGTAATTGAAACAAACGAAGGCGAAATGGCCAAGTACAAATGCAAGCACATCTGAAGACAACCTACAGCAAGCCAAAAGCGCTACCTTCGAACTGGTGTAGGATGAACCACTCAATAACGACGAGTGAGGAGCCTAAATCCGACAGACTAGCTGACGGGAAAACAATCTCCTGACGATAGCCAGAGGCTGCAGCGAGAGCACGGCCAGCACGCAGGTGCAAGGCGGCGGGCCAGAAGGTGCAAGAAGGCGGGCCACCGCCGACCAGTCGGCTCCCGGCCGCCTCCGCCGTCACCTGCTGACGGCGAGCCGTGGGGGCGACCCCGGTGGAACGGCGTGGAGCTGGTCGCCAATCGGCGGCCGCCAAGTCAGTTGCTCTTTGGCCTCCTCACTCCAACACTCACCCCGCGCCATCTCCGCCGCCTCCGCCGCCGCCGCCTCCGCCGTCGCCGCCGCCGTCGTCGCCGCCGCCGCCGCCGCCGCGCCTCACTGCCGAGCTGCGCGGCGCAGCGGCAGAGCTGCTGAGCTCACAGAGCGGCTGCACGTCTCGCCCGTCGTCCGCCAGTCCCCTGGCCCGGCTGTCCTCCGCCGGGCCCGGCCCCCGACCGCCGCCGGCTCGGGCGGCCCCGCGCGCCGGCCATGATGCACAAGCTCAAAGACAAGGTGCTCAACGGCCTCTCGCCGTCGCACCGCGCCGCCGCCGCCGACGGCGAGCCGGACACGGCCAACGGCGACGGCAGCCCCGCGGCTGCAGGTGCAACTGCAGCAAACCTCCATTGATCTTACTGCATCCTCAGCCAGTCATGGTATTACCCGCACTGCACCACCATCAGGGCTCAGTGACGGCCATACAACGGCGCTGCTTGCCGCAAGCTCCGTCTCCACATTGTGCGGCTTCCCATTTGCTGGCGATTGACACGCGGCGCCTCAGCACCTCAAGCTGAGGGCGCTGGTGCTGCGGCAGACGACGAGGCTGACGGCAGCGCTGAGGCGGCGTGCTCTGATGAAGCCCGCGCTCTCGCGGAGCTCCGGCAGGCTGTTGGAGCTGACGGCGTCGACACTAGCGTGAGTGGCCGCTGGTCACACCCTCAAGCTCTGCCCTCACCTTGGGAGCAACCTACTGCTGTGACTTCAGCAATTGTGCTGGGTAGCCACTTGGTACTGGCATTACTCCATAGGCGGCACCGACACTTGGGGCACAGAGCATCACTGTGGACGCCCCATATCTGTGTTACTTGGTTCACTTCTTAGCCCATTAAAAGCACGTCTTCTGATTGCCACTGGGGTGCCACTATGCAGGGCGTCGACGATGCCACGCTCAATCGCTTCCTCCGGGCGCGGGGCATGCGCGTGCACAAGGCAGCCAAGCTCTACGTCGGCCACGTGAGGTGGCGCAAGGAGTACTTGCCCCAAGGCCGCGTCCTGCAGTCGGAGATCGCCAACGAGCTTGCTGCTGACAAGTGCTTCCTGCAGGTCTCGTCATAGAGCCGGCCTGGGTCACCCTGCTGCTACCTGCTCGTCGCAATTGCCAGCAAGTTCTTCTCGGGCAGCGCGCTCACTGCAGTTGCAAGGCACCTTTGCCTGCACATGCCAAGCTTGAGTGCCTGCCAAATGTATCTCAATGCTGGCTGTGGCTTCTGCAAGGATCAATCAGTCAAGCAGATGCCCTGATCTGACATGCAGAGGTGGGAGCTGCTTGCATGCTGATTTGCTTCATTGGTCAGTGCTTGATTTACCACTTGCCTGGATCAGGGGCACGACAAGGCGGGGAGGCCCATCATTGTCGTGCATGGGTGCAAGCACGATGCTGCCGGCCGAAATCTCGACGAGTTCAAGCGTACGGGCCACGACTGGCTGTTCCCACTACCTGGTCATGGGGTTATTTGAGCAGTAGTTGCTGATTGCTTGTCATTTGCCACTTCTGTTTTCACTGCCGGGTCTGATCAGACCATTGCTGTGGACAACGTTGCAGGATACTGTGTCTTCAACGTCGACCAGGCTGTAAATAAGTAGGTGTTGGACGCCTTCCCTAGGGGTCTTGCAAAGCTCCTTGTGTGCATCATAATCAGCATTCCTGCTCTGTGTCGCCACTGACAGGCTTGCACTTCTCTGTGCGTACATTATATTGCGGACGCTCTCCAGTAGCTAAGTGTGGCTTGCACCTTCGCCAAACACCTCTGATTCCATGCATATTGGGATTATTACTTTTGTTGCAGTATGCAGGATGGCATAGAGACATTCTGCGCAATCTTGGACCTGCAAAATGTGGGCTACAAGAATCTGGACTCTAAGGCCCTCATTGCCATCTTCGATTTTCTCCAGGTTATTGAAGCAAACTCATGAACCTTACTGCCTTCCTGCTTACTGTGACAAAGTTGCTACACAGGCCTGCATGCATTTGCAGATGAATAGTGTTCCTTGTTTAAAATTCAGCATGTAATCGTCTCCCTGACGTGCACGCGAGCATGGCGAGCAGGCACAGTACCCCGAGAGGCTTGGCAGGCTCTTCATGATCCACGTACCAACTATTTTCTGGGGCATTTGGAAAATGGTCTCACCCTTTGTTGACAAAGCCACTCGGCAGAAGGCAAGCCAACTTTTCTCGATGCTTGCCAACAAATTGCATGCCCCCTACTGAGCCAAGCGGAGGGGCCAAGGCAGTTGGCAGTGCTGGTCTGCCCCAGCATCTCTTTGTCTTCACACATTTTGTGCAGGACCTTAAAGCTGAAAGACTTATTTGTACCTAAGATGCGACTCCGTGTGCTTCTTCTGGTGAGGCAGATCCTCTTTGTGGAGGACAAGCGCCTGATGGAAGCGCTGCTGGAGGAGATTGACCTTGACCAGCTGCCCAAAGATTACGGCGGCAAGCTGGACCTGGTTCCCATCCAGCTGGCTGCTAGAAGTGGGGCGCCGGCTGGTGCCGCAGCTACTGCACCAGCCCGACCTGCTGCAACCGCTCCAGTCCCGCCTGCCGCAGTGATGCCATTCCAGCAACCTGGTGCCGGGCTGCCATTGCAGCAGGGTTCGCAGGCTGCTGTGCAGGTGCCAGCATCTGCACAACCATTCATGGTTGATTCTTAATGTAACGTCCAAAACTTGCAGGTAGCTGCCATGCAGCGCAACTTATGATATCCTCAGTCTGTACATGCTGCAATTGCCATCTTGGCAGTTTCAGCAAGCACATTCGTATGTTTGCTGCATCAAGATCAGGGATCCTGAGAACGCCAAATTGCCAAGCACTCTGTGCACCCCAGGCAGGCACAGCCTTGCATGGTGCATAGACCAGCATTCTTTATCAAGAACCATTGGATACTTACAGATAAAGCAAGGAACACCCACATCACAGAAAGTAAAATCCTTCTTCCTGTCTGATGTCACTACTTCGCTTACAGTCCTCTCACTGCTTGAGAGTCTCGTATACCAGCACACTGCTGGAGTTGTGAGTAAGCCCTTCTAGTAGTAGTCAAGCATTCTTGGGTCTGAGGAGACCGCGCTGCTCCGGTGCGCACCCCAGCCATGGCTGTTACCACACCGCAGGTCTGAGTGGAGCCTGTGCTAGTCTGACCTCTGTCTGCCGCCACAAGCGGATCTGCATCTGTACTATCAAGACGAGGACAGTCTGCTGATCCTGCAAATGCCCAGCTTTAGGATACAGTGGAGAAAGCAAGAAGCTACTACTATGTAACTGTCAACAGGAGCAACATCAGGAGTTACCAACTCCCGAAGATATCCATAGATAATCCTCAGCGAGAGCGAATCAAACACTTACCAACCACGTGCCCTAGCCTGAAAAGCCTATACCTCAACAATTTGGGAGCTTGTTGGTGGATAAATCTCACAATTTCTTGATGCAAGACATACATGGCATTTCCATAAAATGCCTCGACCTCGTTATCTGTGTCCCTCTAAAGTAGCCGCATCTTCTAGAACAGAGAATGACTGATGCGAGCCACAATGTCTGCAACGTTGTCAGCTGTGTACTTCAATTTCAGAGCTACTGGTTGCATTCTGGTCGTAGGTGGTCATCGCATGAGGTCCAGGTCACCCGAAGCACTGCACATGCCATATGTGAAATTTGTAGAGATAATGTAGCCAGGCTCCCTTACTGACTGTACTAGGCCCAGCAAAGGCGCAGCGAAGAAGTTGAGCGGGAGCAAGCAGCGCGGGATTTTTGGACCCCTGGTTTGTACTCACTTTCGTTCTTGATTGTTTCCGAGTACATCTCTCTTTGCTGTCAAGTGCCATTATCTTTGTCCATTATCAGTCCAACTCTTTGATTCTTCTTTGACATGGCTTCTTCCAGCGGCACTAATACTACTAACATGACTGAGGATTTCGAAGTAGACAGGTTATGCCCACAAGCGCTACACGATCACTGCTCCAGCGGCACTAATTCAGATTCACTGGCGAGAATTTTCTTGAAAAATGGAAGATGACAATGCACCTTCAGGACAGGAATCTTTATGGCCGTTGTTAATGATTCAAATCCCGAACCATTTGAGTATCATCCTACATACAATATCTGGTCAAGATAAATTCTGAAAGGTAATGTCAACGATATTGTGTGAATATTAATGACAATCTAACTAATTCCTAGCCGTAGTCTTCCCGAAGCAAAGCAAATTTGGGATAGTCTATCATGATAGAAAGTGCGAAAAATCTATTTTTCATCATAGACTATCCCAGATTTGCTTTGCTTTGGGACCTATGTATATGACTCAGTTGATTGTTATCTACATTCACAGAAATTGTTGACATTTCCTTTTGACCAGATATTGTATCTAGGATGGCTTTCTGATGGTTCGTGATCTGAACCGTCAACAATGCCACAAGATTCCTGTCCTGAAGGTGCATTGTCATCTTCCATTTCCAGGATAAATTTCTCGCCAGTGAAATTTAAATCAGCGCCGCTGGAGAAGTGAAGTCCTATAGCGCTTGTGGGCCCATAACCTGTCTAGATTCGATATTCTCAGACATGTTGGTAGTGTTAGTGCCGCCGGAAGAAGCCATGTGAAAATTGAATCAAACAGTTGAATAACAATCGATGGACAAAGATGATAGCTCTTGACAGCAAAGAGAGATGTAATCGGGAACAATCAAGAACGAAAGTGAGAAAGGTAGAAGGTAAGGAAGATCCTGACAATCCTCACTCACCCCCCTTTTCCACAGTGTGATGCCTTGCATTCTTACTAAACTGTTTCTAAAAATAACCAGAGCAACAAGCTCACAATGCGAGAGCTCACTACCTGACATATCAAGCCCCACGTGAATTTTCTCAACAGAGACCATGAATGGCAACAGCAATTTGAAAAAGATACACACCTGAAGATGATGTACCGGTCCTCAGGAAAGATGACAATTGAGTAGTCATTCTCGCCCCCACACATGTACCCATGTTCAGCCCCCATCCAAGAGACCTGCGAGAGCAGACAGCTGACCAATTGATGGCCATGACGCAAAGTGACGCACATCTCTCCTCATTTACTGACACACTGTCATGTCGAACTAAAAGACCTCAGTGCCTCTGACGTGGGTTGCTGACAAGATGCTGTAGAACGAGTAGGCAATGAGCAGCTCATTATCATCTTGTTGTGACTCACAGGAGAGTCTGCAAAACCCCAAACTGTGATAGCAGCCCAGGGCACCGATCCCTGCTTCACTAATAACCTGACCAAAAAATGATTCCAATGTCATACTGCAAAAATTACTTTTGTCACCAACCTCCGTGAAATCTGTATATTGATATCTACTTGCAGCTTGTGAGTCAGCAGGTCCTCATTAGCTGCACTTACCTTGCATGACATATCACCTTCATCACCTGCCCATTGCCACATATAAAACGTTGCAAATAAGCTGACCTGCCAAATCTGCTGGAGATTGCGTAAGACAGACTTCCATGGAATCTCAGGCAGCGGACTGTAAGCGAGTAAGTGGCATCAGACAGTTGCAAGCATCAATGTGATGTGCACCTGCCCTGACGCGATGGGGCCGTCCCATCGGACGACCTCGGCATCCCCCTCCGTCGCTTCTCCTCGCCAGGGTGCTGACCACTCATATCCTAGAGGTTCTTGCCTGGCACAGCAGTAAGATCTGAGATGACCACTGACACATCAACCTCAGCAAACCCCAACTTAAAGGTAACTCAACGCTGACCAGGTACAAGTTGCCATACGGAGTCCAACCTGCTGAGCATGCAAGCCCAAGTGGGGTGCAGCAGTCTGAGCTAAGACTAGCTAAAGTAGCATCCTCACTAACGGCTGCATTGAGAGAAGCTTGCTGCAGAAGGGCCGCAGCACCGACCCGAGGATACGACACGCGGCAGCACCGAGCCACTCGAAGAGGGCAGACAGGAACTCAGCATCCAGCGGGCAAGCCCCCCGATCCCAGCCTCGTGGGCCAACGGCGTCCTCGGCGGCTGCTCCATCCCTGTCTTCGGCTGCGGCTGGAACTGCCAGATTGCCAGCACCGACTGGAGGGAGCGGGACCTGCTGCAGCAGCTCTCGCGAGCACGTCACCTCAGCTCGAACGGCATTTGCTGCCTCTGAGAACTCCACAGCAGTGGATCCACCATCTGAAGAGTATGACTCACGATGACGGCCGTCAGACAGTTAGCAGGCAATCATTGCAGTGTTTCTTATGGACAAGCTCAGCACAGAATTACACACTATTTCATTCCCTGCTTAACACCAGAGCCCACCAGAGAAGAAGGTGCACAGGAAGCTCAGGGGTCCAGTCCGCTCCTTCAGGCACTCATGCACCTGCAGGTAATGCACTACACCTCTCACAACACTTCACGGAGATCGCAGAAAGGAGGCCTGCAACAGCACATCTGAGCTTGAGAAGCTTACGCGGTTGTACAGCTTCCTGCCTGGCACGAACGAAGAGGCTGCGGTGTCTATGCAGATGTCTGTCCAGAGGCGTCAAGAGATCTTCAACGCCCTTGTTGCCATTGCATGAATGACGTCTACTATCATCGTTCTGAAACTTGACTAGTATCATACTTCAGTGGGTCCACACAGGATACTATACCTCTGGCCTGGGTCGAGCTCCGAGGATTTCCCTGCCTCACAAGTGCAGCATGTAGACAGCGATAAAATTATCATTACTTGTTGTCAT
Organism: Spirogloea muscicola; assembly: GCA_009602725.1. Classification (NCBI taxonomy): domain Eukaryota; kingdom Viridiplantae; phylum Streptophyta; class Zygnematophyceae; order Spirogloeales; family Spirogloeaceae; genus Spirogloea; species Spirogloea muscicola. Next base: position 366,751 of record WELB01000050.1, read on the forward strand.
TAGCAAAAACCGACAATTCGCCTTGTGGCTTTGTAAGCAAGTCACAAGACAGGCTCGCTCATGAAAGAGCCATGATATACAATTGAGCACTCTCTTTCGTGTCAAAGTGGTGTACTTCATACATACTTTCATACTTTAGCGCGCCCACTCCAGTAAATGATATATCACTACAACAAATATCACTACAAGGTGACCACCAAGAGAAACTGCACAATACGCACCTGTCAGGCCAAGCTGCTGGTATGTGTCCCTGGTTACTGCTAAGTGCACCTTCCCTGATCATTTTGAAACTTACATTCAGATCAATAAGAGCTGTTTCCCCCTTGAACCTGCTTGCTTGTTGGACTGGAAAGGCTATGCAGCCACTCGAGTCCTGCTAATTGTCAGAAGCGCTAGGGCCTGCTAGAGCGAGCTGGAACCCCCCCCGTGGAACACTCAGCGAGATCTCTCAGAGCTAGAGAAGACTGTGATAGCTATGCATGGTACCATCAGGCGTGATAGCCACGGCGTCCGTTCCGTCGATTGCGGTCGCGCTTGAGATCGCAACGAATTCTCCTGCACATCATACAGCAGAGCTAAGGACCTCCAAATGGATGCCGGCATGAATTTAGCAGCTTGGCGCACACCATGCCAATTGATTTTCGATTTGTGACCGAGCTTTGCAATAGCGCTGCTTAGTGGTCGGCAAAAGCGTTAGCGCAGGCCATCAAGACTAGCGCATCCTGGATGTACGCCCACACCTGGCGGCTTGAAGTACTTGGCACGGAAGTCGTCCACGAGAAGAGCCCCTAACGGAGCCCGCACTCTGTAGTAGAAGCATTCGGGTTGGAGAAGCGGAGCGAGCATGCCCTCCACGTCCTGCAGAAAACAAGTTGATAAGATACAGACTTAACATTCTGTTATTCAGATCTAAAGACTGGGGAACAGGAGGGCTGCGTGACTATCGGGTAGCACGTGTGCCAAGCCAAACCTCCTACTCGTTTCACAAGCATATCTTAAATGGCAGCTTTGTCGGCTTGAACACGAGTTAAGCAAAAGTAATGAGTTAATGAGAAGCTAAACTGAACCCTTCCCAGCCAAAAACCAGTCGAAGTCTTCATCTCTAGTTACCCACAATTGAATATTGGCAATGTAAGATCGGAAAGTCAAGACATAAAGGGATGACTGTGAAATTCATGAGACATGTAAGAAATCCACTCTCTCTTGTATGAACAGCGGGCGGCCAGACACGCCGAGCTTGACAACGGAGCCTTGGGCTCGCACGGCAGTGACGCTGGGCTCGTGCGAGCGCCTGAGGTGAGTCGAGTGCAGCGTTTCCTGCCGAGGAGCAGGGTGAGCATGAAGCCGCGTGCCGCTTCAGGCCTGGTGTGTCATTCTGGTTTCACTTGATTCTGTAGTGGAGCTTTGACGCTTCAAGCTCAGTCAATCATTTAGAACTTGGGCCTTAGGTGGGCACGCAACGTTAGGAAGTGGAGCACGAAATCTGTTACCCAGAAAATCTAATTATTCACCGTTGGTGTCCACGCTTCAGTCTATGGAGCACAAGTACACGCTGCGACATGGCAGGGAAGACTAGAGCCCCTGAACAGCCAGCCGTGACATAAAGCTCGAGCCCTAAGCATCGAACCCCAGACCTGTGGGAGTACAGGCCGCGGCTCTAAGACTTCGTCGCCTGACAAGCTCGGAGCAGAGCATCTGAAGGCCTGGGGCTGGCTCTAAGGAGCCTGGGGTCTCTGAGGTGGAGGTTCAATTTCCTGATCTGCACAATGTGCAGCGCAGGAGGACGTCCTGCGACGGCTGCGGGAAGCGGCAGGGGACGCGGCGAGATCCGAGGTCGACGGCGGCGGCGGCGGCGGGCTGACCCGGAAGGCGCGCGCGGAGGCGGCGGCGGGGAAGGGCAGGAGCAGCTCGGCGGCGGAGTTGAGGGCGTGGCCGGCGACCAGCGCCTCCAAGCGCGACCCGGGGTGGCCGAACGAGCTCGCGCGCGCCACGAGCCTCGGCGCCATGACCGCCGCCGCCGCCGCCGCC
>WELB01000050.1:369153-386781 GCA_009602725.1 Spirogloea muscicola
GCCGCCGCCGCCGCCAGGCTCGCGCGTCGCGGCGGGCCTCCCACCCGCTGTGCCTCGGGCACGAGAGCTTCCGGCCAGGACGCGCTCTCGGCTCGCGGCTCGCGTCCGGCAGCTCGCGGCGGCGCTCTCGCTCGGGCCTTCCTGTGAGTCCGCGTCCTCCGTCTGAGCGAGCTTGCGGCGGCGTCGCCGCAGGGGCGCCGGCGAAGATGGCCAGCTCGGCCTGGGCGACCGTGGCGACGCGGCGTCGCCGCGCCCGGTCCCGGCCCTGGACGCCGTGGACGTCGTCGGCCTGGCCGCCGGCAGCCGGAACTCCCTCGCCATCTCCTCCGACGGCCGCGTGAGTGGCCAGGCAGCGGCCGGACGGCTGAGCAGCAGCGCGCAGCTCACGAGAGGCGGGTTTGTCACTGGTGTTACTGTTACTGTTACTGTTACTGTTACTGTTACTGTTACTGTTACTGTTACTGTTACTGCTACTGTTACTGCTACTGCTACTGCTACTGTGACTGTTTCTGTCACTGTCATTGTCACTGCAGCTGGCCTACTTGAATATGGGATAACTTTGCAGGCCGGCAGCTCAGAGACCGGTGCCACTTTTACAGGTGTTCGTGTGGGGCTGGAACCAGCGCGGCACTCTCGGGCACCCCCCCGACACCGCGGCGGCGGTCGAGAGCACTCCCAGCCAGGTGAGGAGCCCCGGCGAGGCCTCCCAGTACGTTGCTGCTGCTGTTATAAAGGTGGAGGTTCCAATCTTAGCTGCCACGGCAGGTTGCTGGAGCTGATGTGAGATGGCTGGCAATGCTGCCCTGCTGGAGGTGATGGTAGCTTCCAGTACTCTGATTATAAGAGTGTGTAGCAATTGTGTGGCACAGGTGCAGTCCCTGGCAGAGGTTCGCATCGTCCAAGTGAGTGCGTCGCGAGCTGCTTGTCCATCACCAGGCCGCGTGGCTCTGTGTGCACTGTGTACTCCTCTTTCTACCTTGACAGTGTCATCAATTTACATGATAGACGAACATTGACAGCAAGGGCACTTGTGATTGGTGTCAAGGATGCTGTAGTTGGTCCTACTAATCCAGCCAGGCGCAAGCAGGACGCATTCAGCATCATGGAGGCTGTAGTCATGCCTGACTCTGGCAGGTGCATACTGGGTCACACTGAACACTGGTATGAGCATGCGTACAGGCTGCTATTGGAGGCTGGCATTGCCTGGCAGTAGATGATGGCGGCAGGGCCTATGCTTGGGGTAAGCACTCCTATGCTGTCATTGCCACACAAACCGACGATCTGTTATGCAATTGGTGGTAGAGAGCCAACTGAGGGCAGTGCTAAGCTCAAAGCACTATGCAAGCATAGTGCTTTGCGCAAACATCTCTTCACCAGATTCACATAGTCCACATAGCGTAGACCATTATTTTATTTAGTCTGTGCAAGTGTTACTCTTCCTTGTGGAGTCATTCTTGCTGATGTAATGGGTACAGGTGGTAATGAGTACGGCCAGTGCGGTGTGAGATTCGAGAAACGCCAGACAGGCGAGATGACCTGCCGCGACATACCAACGCCGCGACCCTGCGCGCCTCATCTCCACGTGAAGCAGGTCAACAAAATAGGCCATTCACTTCTTACAGGCTGTCTTTGTGCCCACGTGACAAGGCTTGGGGACATCCAATCTTGCTTTTCCCTTGAGCTGCTAGACATGATCATGTGGAATTTCTGCCAAACTTACAATCAAAATTGAAGCACTTTGCCAGGTAGCAGCTGGGGGCACGCATTCTGTGGTCCTCACCCAGGATGGTGAGGTGTGGACCTGGGGGCAGCCCTGGCCTCCAGGCGACACGTTAGCTGCTTTACCTCCTGCCTGCCATTCACAAGCTCGTGAGAAGCCCTCTAGTCGGCTGCTGTCCTTGCACCAGGATGTGTGTAGCATCTTATCGCTCGATCTAAAGCTCAATCTTAGATCAGCCTTGACCATCATGTCCTTCTGTGACATAGTGGGTCTGAGCTTGTGTTGCTTGGCAGGAAGCAGATATGGAACCCAGTTAAGGTGGCGGGGCTGCCCAAGGTCCGCCAGGTCGCTGTGGGGGCCTTCCACAACCTCGTGCTGACAGAGTCTGGTCAAGTCTGGGCCTGGGGCAACAATGAGTACGGGCAGCTCGGCACCGGCGACACGCAGCCGCGCTCGCAGCCGCTGGAGGTTGCTGAGCTTGCGCAGCTCAACATTGTGAGCACTCAGAACATTCACGACACTGCGCGATTGCGACAGTCAAACACGCGACGAACTTGCGCCATTACTGGGTAATGCATCCTGGTAGTCAGAGCACGTAAGTGATTGTTATTGGTGGATGAAATGCGCATGCTGCGCGGCAAGTTGAGGACGTTGTTACTGTGTATACTCAATGTGCCACTGAGTGATCAGGTTGACTTGTCTGCGGGGGGGTGGCATTCAGTAGCCATTTCAAGCTGCGGCAAGGTATTATCTAATTACCTTGCTTGCGATTTGCGAAAGTCGTGCACCACCATACAAGGATGTTGGCTCTTTTTGTGATAATTTCCTTTGCAGGCTAGCAAATTCTCAGAGTCGATTATGCAACCCAAGTAAGGCCTGCCTTGTGCTCTGCAGCTCCATGCGGGGCTGTACGAATTGCCAAAATTGCAGTGCAGGATACAGGATAACAACACATATCAGAGTGTGTGTGTGCTAAAGAGTTACTGGCTAAGGCTGACAATGTGAATACATTCACCATGGGATATACAGATGTATGCATGGGGAAGAGGCGAGCACGGGCGACTGGGGTTTGGCGACAAAGACAAAGGCAGCAAAATGCGGCCCACATTGGTTGAGCTCCTGTCGCATGAGAAGATCATACAGGTACCAGACGGCAGCTGTCTCACTAGGCACTTGGCTTTGGCTAACTTGCAGACTGGTCAGTGAGAAGCTTCTGGGCTTGATCTTTACGACTCGTGAAAAATTTCCTGGCTCTGTTGTAAGCGATGACACCTGTAGGCTCTGGAAAGGCAAGACTTTGAATGCTTGTCATGTCAGTCTTGGTGCTCTGGCCACTGGTACTCAATGAGGGCTCAATTTGCACAGGTGGGATGTGGAGGGACGCACTCGGTGGTGCTGACCGAAGCTGGCTGCATGTTTGCTGTACGTGGCTCGCACTCACAAGCTTGTTGTCCTTTCACAATGGCGTCATGTGTGCCGTTCAAGATAATTGGTTTGATACGTACACAGCACTGATCAGGCTCTTTGCTTGGGCCGCATGACCAGTTTGGCAGGGCAGACAATGGCCGATTGGGACCCAAAAGCACGGTGGCAACTGGCCAGCCAGTCGCGGTTTCGTACGATCTGAGTGAGCACAATGCTGTAATGTACAGCACAAGACAGCTTGGTTTGCAAGCTAGTCCACTGGGGGCAGCGGCGGCTACACCTCCTGGAGAATGGAGGGTTGCCCTCCTTGCCTGCGGAGGGCGCCACACTCTGGCTCTCGCTGAGTGGGACCTTCCTCGGCCTGCACGTGTGCACTTCTCTGAACACGACTGTGTCAGGCCAAGTACTCAGAGTAGGGCGCCGGCTGAAGCAACTGCGGCCCTGGTTGATGATGAGCCTGCTGTGCCTGCCGAGGAGGGCGGTAGGCCAGATGCAGCGCCGCCGAGCACTGAGGAAGAGGTAGATAGATTGGGCACAGTGGAGCGGACCTGTCGGCGAACTCCCGATGTTCTGGTCGTGCCCAGGCCAGGCGGCAGCCCTGGGGAGATTGTAGGCTCTCCAGTGACGGGGCTCCTGCAGCGGCCGGCTTTTGCAGAGGCTCGCACGTGGTCCGCAGACAAATGGTCTGAGGCAGGATGAGAGGAGTCAGAAGGCAACAGCATCAGACCTTGAGAGGGCAGCAACATCGTGGAATCCTGTGCCCTTTGTGTCCGTTTGCTGTGTGCTGTTGGAGTGAAGTCGAGAAACCCAGTGGGGTGCTACTACTTGTACTTTTCACGCCGTGTACATTTGTGTATTCATTTGTATTCTGAGTGCATTATTGAGTAATTTAAGGTTGCCTGGCCTACTAATCTCCTCAGTGCAGTAAGTCAAGGCTGCCCATAAAAGAGGTCAGCACACAAGCCCCAATGCCCCTCGAGGCCTCGACTTCACTGGGATTGAAAACTTTCGCCGGCATTAGCGCTGGCATCTGGAAGTGCTCTTGCTGGTGTTTAATCTCGGCAGTGCAGGGGCTAGAGGAGATTGTTGTATTGCACATACAACCCGCCGCACATGGGCCAGAGAGCAACCTGGAAATTTGATTCAAGAATGTATGTCAATGTGAATCAGGACAGCCTTGTGGCTGCTAGTCTACATGATTTGAAGCTGCTAAGTAGGAGCTATTGAGCGACCACCATCGTGATGCTTGCATAGCAAGTATCTCCATAGCTGTGTAAGTTGAGCAATTTCCGGCCCCTTCAGACCTTGTCCATCCTTTTAGGGCTGGCTTCTCACAGCCCTCGGCCTCTTTGGAAGAGCCATCGCCGCCTGAAATGAACCTCTTCAACAGAAGGAAAAGCTCTTCCAAAGTACGGCAATATAGCTGTGAGAGGCCAGCCCAAATGGAACGAAGGAATGAAGGAGTTAACAAGGTCCGAAGTGAGCCGAAAGCACAAGCGACTTGAAGAGCAAGTGGCATAGATTGGTTGCTCGGTAAGCCCTTGTCAGGAGCCGAAAGTCGGATTGAGTAGAAGCACGGGAAGGACTTGGTACACAGAAAGTTAAAGGCGGCAGCCAAGGCACGTCCTGCCAACAGAAACACTGCGAATGCCTGGGAGCGCGGCTCGCCCAGCAGCCGGGGTTCAGGTCCTTAGGCGGCCCAGCAGCTTGTAGTCTTTTCTTCCTTACTTTAGAGCTAGCACCTCGGGCCCCTTCGTCCAAAAGGCATGGACTGTAGTGTAGTTCTTTTTCGGCACCTCTTTCTTTGGCTTGGGATATTGTCCATTCATTTTGGGCTGGCTTTGCCAGCCACTCTTCTCTATGGGCGAGCACTTCGCTTCGCGCAGTTTAGCCCCTTTGAACCTTGTCAGTCCTTTCTGGGCTGGCTTCTTACAGCCCTTGCCCCCATTGGAAGAGCCACTTCTCTCCTTATTAGGCTTGGGAGACTCGTGATGGGGGCCTTGTTAGCTACGTGATCTTGAGGAAATCCTTCAAGGCATCCTTTAGTGGCATCGTTCAACGCCAAACCTCAAGGCGGAAACCCCCTTGAGCCCGGCTGTTGAGGAAATGGAACAGACGGGCTTAGCGCTTCGTCTGTTGGCGCCAAATTCCAGCGAGGCCGAGGTCCTCACGACCAGCGCCGCGCGCGGCGGCGGCGGCGGCGGCAGCGGCGGCGGCGGCGGCGATGGCGATGAACGTGGAGAGAGCAAGGCGGCTGGGAAAGGCTTGGAAGCAGGTGGTTGGGCCGTTGACGGCGGCGTTAGCGGGAAGATAGCGCGGGGCCGGAAAGGCAGGCGGAGCGCGTGGGACCCCGACGAGCCTCTCCATCGGTCGACTCGTTCCGATCCGTCTGTGGTTGCTGCCCGCTTGCAAGCGGCTTGCAAGCGGCCGCGCGTTCTCGCTAAATGCCCATGCCCGTGGGGCAGGCTCACGGTAACCCGGCCGCACCGCGGACGGGCAATCTGAGCCGCTCGCCCTCGCATATCGACGGCTCATGATCAAAGTAGTCACGTGGCTCTGCCTGACGTGAGCCGCCGATAGCATCACATCCACGGCTACAGCACCGAGGACCTTTTTGCGCTTCCTCTGGCTTCCTCTGGCCCCCTTCTCGTTCTTTGTTCATTCTTTTTTGGGCTGGCTTGTCCAGCCCCTATCCTCAATGGGCGAGCCCTTTCTTTTTTGGATGGGACGGGCCGCCATTGACTCGAAACTTCCAGCGCGTCAGCTGGACGACCAACGACCCGTCTCTCCTTCGCTAACCTGCCNCGTGCGCCTCGACGCGCCCGCCGCCGCGCTCTACCTCCACGACCTGCAGGACTGCACGGTCGCCGCCGGGCCCGTCGCCGGCGCGGCGCACGCCGAGGGCCTCTCGCGCTGCACGCTCGTGCTGGCAGCCCACCAGGTCCGCCTCACCGGTGCAGCGGACTGCGACCTCCGCCTGCGTGTGCGCAGCCGCCCTGCCATCGAGGCCTGCTCGGGCCTCCGCGTTGGGCCGTACTCCGGCCACCACTATCCTGGCCTGGCGGCGGACTTGGCGGCCGCCGGCCTCGCTGAGGACACGCTGCAGTGGCGCGACGTCCAGGATTTCAGCTGGCTGCGAGCTGGTCCGTCGCCCAACTGGGTGTTGCACACTGAGCAGCTCCTGCATAGCAATGGTGGTGGAGGGGAGAGTCCTTCACAACCATCGCCGCCGGCCTAATGGCTGCCTGCATGGCACACTGTGCAGTCGCTTGGTACTCGGTGGCAGCTCAGTAGCCAGCACGCATTGCAGAAGGAGCTGCATGTGATTCATTCCATGGCCACAGCAGCTCTGACCCCATATTTGCCCACAAGGTTGTACATTACACAACACTCAACACCTAATTCTGGGCTCTGTATGTAGCAACGAGGTGCTGCATTTGCAAATTCTTTTTTTGATGATGGTTCCATTGACTGCTTTAACACTTAGCACGTTGAGTCCTCATTGGCATGGCATCTGCCTATGCCATGCGTGGTGAGCTGGGAGGCCGTTACCAAGTTGGCCGGACGCACTTGATACAAAATGGACGTAAAACTTGCTCGTGCCGGCAGAGACTTTGGCCTCTTGGTGATGTGGTAACTCATCTTGGATTGCCTACATAAGATTCACCATGAGAACCAAAATCTCCGACGGCGGACACGTCTTCCCAAAATCCAGCACGACCCTAGCTTTGTTAGAGCCATGAGAGCAGGAAGGGGTCAGGGAGGCTGCCGCACCCTTTCAGGCCAAGTTGCACATCTGCTCTTAGATCTGCTTAAGAGGACCTCTTTCACAATCCCAGGAATATTTGCTGCAAGTGCCCTTGGAGGCGGCCGCACAAAAGCGAGTATAGAACAAGGCCATGCATGCAAACTGATGATAGCGTCTTGATAATCGAGCATGTAGCACGGCAAAGAACGACTGATGTAGACAAAGGCAATACACATGCGGCCAATATATACATCTTCCATCCCACAACTTTTTCCTACGAATTCAATGATCGCAAGGATATAGCAGCTACCCGGCTTGCCCTGTTAACATCGAGGTGGGCATATTACAGGTGGCAGCGAAAGGTGCACTTCTGCCGAAGAAGTGACCGCCATTGTGCACTGAGGAGATCCAGATCAGGGCCGCACATATATCTCATACCGAGAGTGGTAGCCTGCTGTCCTCCTGCAGGGCCTGGTCCGCACGAGCTGGCCCTCCTTGAGCACTTTCTGGCCTGCGCTGCTTGAGATTTCCACGGTCGAGTCCTGCGAACCCTCGTCGGCAAGCTTGGACTCCGCTGCTGGTGGAGTGGATGGGGACGAGCAACCAGGAGAGGGGTCCGGAGGGACAAGGAGATCCTCTATGCTGTTGTCAACAATCGGCCTTGCTTCCCCAGGAGTCTGGTTAAGTCTTTCGTGTTGGCTCCTTGACCTGCTGACTCCAACAGACGAGGTCTAAGGCTTAAGCACATAGCATGTGAATGCAGCGCATGGTAGCTACACATAGAAGCTACTGGTGCAGCTTCTGGGCATTGGAAAGGTCGTCACTGAGTCATACCTGGAACAGAATGTGGCTGCATTGACAGCCAAAGCTCCTTGTTTCGGCTTGCCGAGACTCTTGATGCCAAGATTTGCCCGTCTGCATGGCGGGCATAAGAACCTGCCGCTGCCAGTCAAGCTGCCTCTGTCGACTTCCACCAAATCTGAGATGCTTGCGACCTTCCTCCTCGGCTTGCACCTACTAATGTCCTCGGCCCTCTTCCTCCTCGATGCACCACCCGGTAGCAGATGATCGGCAGCAGCTTCAGCATCAGGCTCCACCAAGCCCACACAGCCATAATGCAGCCACTCACTGCAATACAACGGAATGTTGCAGCCGTGTTAGAAGCTCACAATGAAGTTAACATTCTTGCCACCCGGTCACACTAGCCCTGAAGCATTGACAAGCCTGCACTGGGAGAGGTATAAGCTGTCAACACTGTCAACTACGTCTAAGAAGCAATTTTGTCTTATTCTAAATAGCGCATGTCAAGTGACCAGAAAGTGGAATCATAGGGAAGACTAGATTTCCTATCTCAATGCTAATCACTTTGGTCCAGAAAATCTACAGCATGCAACACAGTAGGTAGTCCTGTGCAAGCCAAGTAAAGCAAAATAAGATAGACTACCTGCAGCAATCGCAGGCAATCATAGCCCTGCTCGCATCGTAAGGCTGTCGGCAGACGCAGTACAGGTGGCACCGCTCTCTGAGCTCCTCCAGCTCCTTCTCCAAGGAGACAGGGAGCGCCTCGCCCTCTGCGAGCAAGGCCCTGACGTCGGCCAGGCCTGTGGCTCCCCTGTCCAAGATGACCTGCACAGCAGGCACCACAGCCTCGGAGCCAGATTATGTGATGCTCCAGGCAGTACAAAGTCACCCCAGAATGTAAGAATATTGGAAGCTAAGTAGTATATGGAGCTTCAGAGCAACATCACAGGAAGTCCTGAAGAAGCCACGCACCTTCTTGGCCGCCCCCAGCCACGATCGGGCAGGCCCCTCCAGGAGCCGGAGCTCCTGCAAGACATGGTCTTCTGCTTTTACAGGAATCAACAGCGCCTCCTTAAGCAGCCGGACCAGCAGCTGGTAACGGAGCTTCCCTTCCTCCGGCATCAGAGCCCTCTCGGCCCGCTGGCGCCATGCATGCACTGCCATGGCGCTTGCAGCTGAATCCTCACATTCCTCTTGGACCTCCAACATCTGCGCTGCCTGCAGCCACCACCACAAACACACCACCACAAACAACACTGTGACTGTGTGGTGATGTGCTGAGGTTACCATGTACGAGTACTGTACCTTACAAGTTATACTGTCACACTTTGTAAGGTGCGCCATGCCCAGGATGATGCTCCTCAAGCTGCATGTGAAAGAACTTCATACTCTGGCTCAGGATCCGGCTCACCAGCTTCGAACGTACCTTAAGAACCATCACAAGAATTGCTGAATCTACAGCTGGTGCTCCCCTCTCTTGCCCAAAGGCTGGAGGAAGAAGTTGTCGGACCCGTCTCCTCCAGTGCTCGGCGACTTTCACGACCCTCTCCAAAACCTCTCCTTCCTCCAATCTGATGACACCGACTTAAAGGCGTGGGCTTTCAGAACGGTTGACAATCTCACAAGTACAAGATGCTACAGAGTATGCAGCTTCTCCAGGGCCTATTGCAGCAAGGCTCACATTATTGCTCATTCCTGTCAGGCACGCCTTGTCACTGACCTGCAGGCGAGTGAGCTGGCAGCCTTCAGGAGCCCTTTCAAGCTCTCCAAGGATGGCTGCTTGGTCATCCTCAGGCCCGCGATGCGGCTCTCATCAATGGCTAGCCTGCCGCTTTGCAGGGCGTTGCAAAATGGACAGACGACCTCAGCCGAGGGTGACCTGTCCAGGCCTAAGCATTCGGCATGGAAGCTGCGAGCAACAAGGTACAGTATAAGTCCATGGTCTGCTATGGAGCCAAAGCCTTCCTTGCGGGTGCTGATGACTCATATACCCAAGATTTTCACAACCAGATCGATATTTGCCAATGCTGAGATCAAGCATTGGTGTCGAGCAGTGGTGAACACTGCAACTTTGCATGTAACTGATTTGACCAACAAGCCACGCCCACAAACCTGTCCTTGCAAGTGCGGCAGTGCACTACAGCGAGCGCCTGGACCCGCCGGAGCTTGATGCTATTGTCGCCTGAGGGTTCCTGGGAGGCTTCAGGGACGAGCCTTTGACGGCAGAAGCACTGCTGCTTTCTGGCGGTGCCATTGACTGTCAGCTGAGCCCTGCCGCTGCGGCCCTTGGCAGCCCTGTCGGCGTCGCTGACTCGCTCGTCCACAGCCGCCAGTGCAACTTCCAAGCTTTGCAGCATGTGCAGGAGGAGGTCCATCACTGAGGTCTTATCAGCAAGCGGCGAAGCTGACCGCTTCGCAACTGAGCGTCGGCATTGCGCAAGCCAGGCTTGAGCTTCGCCCAGCATCGTGGTGAGCTGCCGCATTTCAACTGGGCACTTCACAATGCTCAGCTCCCCAGCAGCCTGCAAATGGAAGATTTTCACTTATATACATCAAGCCTCTGGTGTGGTGGAACCCTGCAGTGATGCTGGCTAAGCTCACAGACCTCTAGGCGCCTCGATAACCTCCACACCTCAGACCAACAAGATCACGGCATCTGAACTGGGTCAGACTCCTGGTCCATGATTGAGCATGTCTTAAATCAGATCTCTTGACTAAAACATTGGATACAGGACAAAGAAATTGCCCGAAGTTGCCCTCAGGTACAACGCTGTCGTGATGGTGAGTTCCGAAAGGCCAGCATTCCCACCTTCAGCAGTTCCAGCTCGACATAGGTAACTGGCTGCTTGCACGTATCCACAGTGGATGCGTCGTCCCTCCGGTCTGCAGCCACGCACTTCTTCTCGCCGATCACAACAGCCTCCACCTGCCGCTGCCACGCCCGATGCGAGGCGAGCACCGCCTCCAGCATGCTCTTCTGCGCGGTGGCAACCACTGAGAGCATGGTGCCCATGTTGAGGAGCTCCTCTAGGGTCTTGACCTCAGCCTTGTGCAGGAGGGTGGCCTTGACCTGGGCAGCCCACTGCTGCCCCTCCTCCGCCATGCTTCGGAGCCGTGCCACCAGCATCCGTGCTCGCGCCGTCTGCTCCCCCTGTCCCTCTACCGCAACCTCCAACAGCTCTTCCACCGCCTGAGAAAGCGGATAGGCCAACAGAGGGTCGCATGATCAGGCCCTCAAGTTACCAACTGGTCCATGACAACAGATAGATGATTAAGTCATAAGTGATGGCTCTGCGGTACCTGTGACGTGGGCTTGGGGCCTGCCGGTGCAAGCAGCAGGCAGGCCCTCCACTCCCACTCCTCCCTCCTCGCCTCTTGCTGGAGCGCGGCAATCTCAGGGTGGTCGATCCCCATCGCCAGGCCGTCGTCAATGGCAACCTGCAGCCGTGAGATCCGCCGGGGCATCTCCCGCCTGATGCTGAGGAGCTGCTGCTGCTGGTCCGTGCCCTCGCCAGCTGCTGCGCCGCCGTTGTTGGCGACCCAGGTGATGCCTGGGAGGTTGGGCTGCGCGAGGAGCGCAACTGCCCTTGCCTGCCACTCCCTTGCCTCTGCTTCCCGCGCTCTGAGCACGTCCGCCTCCTTGAGGACCACCGGCAGCCGACCGGAGTCTTCGACAAGCGACTGCAAGCACGACGCACTGGATCCACCGTTCAACATCTCAGTCATTCTTAATCAAGCCAAAACATTCAATCTTAGGCTATCTCGACTGTCAAATGCTGCAAGCCAATCGTGCTAGGCGCAGACCAAGAGGGTGGACGGTGGCAGCAGATCTCCGGGCGCACGCCTGCTTCCCCGGCACTTGAGGTACGGCTGCGCCTTCTCCAGCCACGTGCGGGCCTTTGACACCACCTCCTTGACGTGCCGAAGGTTCGCAAGCTTCGCGGGGATGCCTTCCACCATCCTGGAGCACAGGTATTGTAGCAAAACTCAGGTCATGCGAGCCGGCAGCCACGAGGCTGGGACATGCAAGCCAAGCAGCCGCAGCATTTCAAAGGCTTTGCCAGTGTTTGCCTGCTCCCATCGCACCTGAGGAGCGACTTGAAGTCCTCCAGTGTGGCCCCATGCTCCAGAGCGCCCTTGGCAAGGCCCTCCCACTGCGACGCCGATGTGGCCGCCTGCTGGACGCAGCGCAGGAGCTCCCCGGTGCAGCCGAGCGCCTCTCCGTCTTGCGCCAGTTCCAAAAGTGTGGCCGTTGGAAGCGGGTGCACCATAGACTGGCCCAGAAAACGTCGAGGCCAACAGGTCAGACGCCTCCAAGTGGCACTTATCAAACATTTAGCAACACTGATTACACTTGTGGTATTTACATGGCATCATTGCATTGACTAATCTGGCGTGCACACCTACCGCAACCTCAACACGTGGCCTGTGCATCGCACCTTTGCAGTCGCCTCCGCCCAGGAGCATCGACGGAGCGCTGTCAATACCATAGCAGTTTCTGCAACCTCAACCTGGAGAGCCTCCCCAGCGCTCAGCAGCGTCCTCAGGCTCGCCGCGAGGACCCAAGCTGCCTCGGGTGAGCCGCCGCCCGCTATCGACTGGCACTCCTTCAAAACAGGGCCAACTCGGCACAGCCACTCCTGCGCTTTGTCCCATCGCGCCCGCAGATCATCCTCCTCCTGGGCCCTGACCAGAAGGCCCTTGGCGTCCTCCAGCAATGCCGCCACCCGCTGCATCATGGCGGCAGCAAGCGAAGCCGTCAACATATCTGCCAGCCAATGACTTGCTGGCTTGTCAAAGGGGGGGAAGCCATGCTCTCCATGATGACAGCAGCAAGCATACCTCCAGTGGCGGCTTGCCATCCAGCAACTCCCGTGCCTGCAAGCGCCACACCTTCACAGCCTCCAGCGCCCTCAACACACTTGGGAGCTCTGTAAGCACAACAGGAAGCTGCGCAGCCTGCGCCTGCAGCTCCTCGAGCTGCTCCATGCCTGCTGCCGTGGCCGAAGCTATCGGTGGCCCCCCCGCCGTTCGCCGGCGTGGCGGCTTGCTCATGCTGCCCGCCAATACCTTCTTGGCCAACTCTGTCCAAGCCTGCGCGCCGGCGACGGCCGCCTGCAGCTCCTGCCTGCTCGGGAGCTCGACTGCTGGGAAGCGCAGCGCCGCCTCCTGGGCCAGCCTCTGAAGATCTGGCAGTTCCATCGGCGGCACGCGGGCAAGGGCCTCGGCAATGCGGCATTGCATGGACTCCGCGCCGGCCAAGAGGAGCTGCAACAAGAAGCGGCCAAAAGTGATCACGTAGGCGCAGGCAGGACGTGGTGCAGGTTGACAAAAGATTCAGTGACCAGAACGCATTCAATTCGTGTGACATGTACATGCAGAGTCCAAAGTAGATGCAGCCATCTCTCCCCAAAACCCCAGCAAGTAGCGACGAAGCTGAGTATGCAAGTTGGCACCTTCATGAGTGGAAGGCTTGGCTCCAAGCAAGGCGGCGGGTCTCTCGCTGCCAATGCCTGCACCTGAGCGAGCGGCAGAGGCACCTTGCCGCCCACCCCAGCAGACGCGGCGGTAGCGCTGGCAGCAGCACCACCAGGGGCAGCCGCACCTCCAGCAGTGGTTCTGGTGGGCTGCATGGCATGGCATGCGGCCACCACCTCGCCAGCCCAGGCCTTGGCTGCCAGCAGCGAGCTCTCGATGCTGCGTACCTGCGCCCGATCCATCATGGACGCTCTTACTTAGACCGCACAAGCTGACCGAGCAATTATGCCACAATCAACGGATACTGATGCAGTGCTGCTAGCTGCTGGCTGCTGGCTTGCACTTCAGTAGATACCGTACCTCGTCAACCTCATGGCCTGCCCAGGCAAACTCACTGGCCTCCTCGAGCAGCTTGTCCAGCTCCGCCACCGTGCGCGTGACGCTGGTGCGGTTAGCCGATCTGACCTTGGCTGCCCATGCGGCCGCCTCCTCCGCGTGGTTGTGGAGGCGCCTTGCTGGTGCTGCTGATTCTGCTGCTGCTGCCGCGCATCCCTTTCTGCTTGTGCGAGACGGGTAGCGCCGCCGGAGTGCTGCCGCTGCCGCAGCCTTGCACTCCATCTCCATCACCGGCGTCACTAAGGGACGCTTGCCCTGAGCGGGCACGTGCAACTGCTCCGGATTGCTGCAAGACGAGGGCGCCACTACTGCTGCCGCCGCCTCTGGCTCTTCGACCTTGAGAGCGCGCATCGGTGGTTGCGACCTGGGAGGGACAGCGTCGCCACCATGCAGCAGCTCCCTAATGACCGGCACTGTGGTGCCTGCAGATGCATGTCCCGCCACAAGGTCCTCCAGGCCGGCAAGGGAGTACCGGAAGAGCAGCTCGCGGCTACTACTGGGGCACTCGCACAGATGTTCTGCATGCTGCACACACACACGGCAGGACAGTCACACCTCCAGAGTTTAGCAGCGGGCGGCATATGCACAAAGGGGGCGCCACGCAAGCTTGAGCTTGTGGCAAGAGGAAGGGAAAGCAGGCCAGCCAGCAGGAAGAGGGAGGTAGAGAGGAGGGGGGTGGGAGGTGACGGCCGCAGCGGCAAGCACCTGCAGGCAGACGGCTGCAGTAGGCCTGCAGCGGCACACCACCGCAGAGAGGTGGAGGTAGTAGCGGCACACGGCGCACTGGGGGTCCTGCGAGGTCGCCGCATGCAGCAAGTGCAGAGGCCAGCGTCCTCAGCGCCAGCCAGCCGCCAGGACAGGATTGCAACACTGGACCAAGGTCAAGACAGACCACGAGCTACGTGATCGGCGCCGCTGTGAGGCCCAGCTGCAGCGCCCGGGCGGGGCTGGTCGAGCCGACCAACGGACCTCCTCCTTGCCGATGCGCGTGGCCAGGCGTCGCGGCGCCATGCGCCGGCTGCGCGCCACGCCGATGCTCCACAGGCCCTCCCGCAGCCGCCGCTCTTCCAGCAGCACTCGCACCAACTCCTCCCGCAAGATCGCCTGTGTCGCCGCGCCGTGCTCCCCGCTCTGCAGCACATGAAAGACGCCCCCAGCAGCAGCGCGTCAACCGCTGGTGCTGCCCCACAGCACCTCCTTCAGCTGCACGGCTTCCTCACTGGCTGCGTCAGCGCACCTTGGCCGCAACACAGAGGAGCTCCTCATGTGACAGTATGGAGCTCTTGCGGAAGAGGCGGCAACGCTCAACTGCAGCTCCGCCCCAAGGCAGCCAGTCTGCCGGCGCAAAGTTGACTGCCTCGGCGCAATTGAAGCCTGAGAAATCCGCGAGCCTCTACGGTAAGCATTGCTGGCACAAGGAGGCCCCATCCTGGGGCGAAAGAGGCAACGGCAAGCTCCAAGGAGCGCTGTGGCCAGCTCTCACCATGATTGAAGCCGGCATGGTATGAGCGTGGGAATGTGATGACGAAGCTCCCTGGTTCCTGCGCAGCAGAATTGCAAAGAAAACTCAGTGAGCGGCAGCAGATAGCAGCAGAACGACGGTGGCGGCAACAAACCCAGAAAGTACACGCCACCATCCACGGAGCGAGAAGAAGGAGAGTAGGTGTGTGGAGCATGTGGGACGTTGAGGATGTGGAGATGCCGAGACGAAGAAGCGGGGAGGGGCAAGGGGCGTAGTGCGGGGGCACCTGCACGAGCTTGTAGACGGGTACACCACGTTCGCGCAGCGCCGTCGGCGAAAGCATCGTGACGAGCTGGAAGAGGAGGTCCGGCTGCGCCTCGAACAGGTCCGGGAACGCCGCCCGCATCGCTGCCTCAAAGCCCCCTGCGGCGCTGCCCGGAACAGCGTACCACGACTTGGGCTCGCCCCTGGCAACACCGCCACAGGCCGCCCGCAGCGGGCGCTGCCGCTGTTAAAACCACTTGAATGTTACAACATGGGAAACCCGAGCATGTTGGCCTGGCGATGCTGCTGAACTCAAAGCCTCTGCGCGCCTCTGTGTCCAGCACCGCCCCTGACACCAAGCCGTGCAGTGTTCCTCCGCAACGTCAACGGTCGCAGCGCACAACGCACGACCTCCATACTAAGCTTTGCAGTGACCAATGTGAGCACTGCATGGTTTGCTGCCTGCCAAGCTTTGGTAAAGCCAGCGCCGTCTTCCCTGCAGCTTGCCCACGCTCACCATGCAGCTCCTTCTCCACTGCGCCTCTGAAGCGGCTGCTGGTGTCAAACTCGATTGAACAGGGAGGGAAGAGGGAGGAAGGAGGGGGGGGGGAAGGGGCGGGGGCCTTACCAGTGCAGGTAGTTGATGGAGTAGAAGCAGTGGTCCTCATAGTGCCAGCAGAAGGCGGCAAAGGCCATGCCGACATAGAGCCACGGCACGATGACGCCGGGGATGGCGTCGTCCACGTGGCGAAGCAGCGAGCCCTCGCAGCGCGCCAGGTTGTTGAGGTTCCACGGCGACGCGGCGTACGCCGCCCACTCCGCCGGTGACACGCCTTTTGGGCACGTGTCGCCGGGACGCGGGAAGCCGCTGCCGCATGCCGACGTGTCGAGATCGGAGCCGTACAGCACCTCCACCGGCTTCATCGGACGCTGCACGATGCGCCAGAACTCAGCCTCCAGGTCGGCTTCGCTGCTGCCGCCTCCGCTGCCGCCGGACAGCCCCTCGAACCAGCGCCGCTTGAAGCGCTCGGCCATGCGGCGGAAGTCGGCAAGCGTGTAGTCGTCGCCCTGCCGGAATCCAAAGGCGCTGCCCTCGGCGCCGCCGAGGCAGGACGGGCAGTACCAGTTGCCGCTCGGCACCATTGCCAGCGGCGGGGAAAGGCAGTGTAGGTGCCACCCCCGGTCGCAGCGGTCGCACAGCAGCATCAGCGCCTCGTGTTCGCCGCTGCCGCACTGCTCGCACGCCTGGTCCGACCGCAGCTCCCGCTCCACCGCCGCCGCCAGGCCTGCTTCCAGCTTCTGCCTCTTTGCCTCGGGCGCCTCTGCCGCTGCACGGCTCCCAAACTCCAAGAACGCCGATGCAATCTCCATCTCCGAGTCCGCTGCCGCTGCTGCCGTGGCCACCGGGAAGGGCGAGGAAGAAGGCGGCGCCGGCACTGTCGCCGCTGCGACTGCCGCCACAGCCTTGTGCTTCACCAGCCTGGCTGCGTCCTTGGCGACTGCGCTGCCGTTGACAGCTGCCGTCCTGGCCTGCACTGCCACAGCAGCTGCTGCCGCCGCCACGGCGAGTCCCCCGGGAGCAGCCTCTGCCGCCGCCGGAGCTGTGGCGCCCGCGCAGTGCAGCTCGTAGGCGAGGAGGTGCCGGGCGTACAGCTGGCGCAGGAGCGAGGGAGCGCCACCGAGCGCGACGCTGGAGGCGGCACGCTCCGGCCGGAGGAGCCGCAGGAGCTCCGCCCACCGGCGGCCCTCGGTCACGGCGGCGTACCCGCCGTGGCGGCGCACGAGGTGGAACAGCCGGCAGAGGTCGAGCTCGCCGCCGGCGAGCACCATCGGGCGCGCGGGCAGCGGCGGCAGGCCCTCGCGCTGCAGGAAGCGGCAGTACTCGAGGCGCCACGTCTCGGGGTCGCGCCCCGCCGGGCGCTGCTGCAGCTGGTGCATGGCCTGCACCTTGGTGCGGAACGCAAAGCGCTCGGCGTCGAGCGCAAACGGCGGCTGCCAGCCCGGCGGCGGCACGATTCGGCACATGCCGAAGCGCTCGGCGCGCGCCCGGATGGACGCAATGTACTGCAGCGGCTGCTGGAACTGCTCCGGCGTCGGGTAGAACACTGGCGCCGCCGGCAGCGCCAGGCCCCCGGCCCGGGCCTTCCCCATCGCACACTCGCGGCGGACGACGAAGACTCAGCGGCGGTGGACGAAAGCCGCGAGGGGCTGAAAAAAAAAAAAAAAAAAAAAAAAAAAAAAAAAAAAAAAAAAAAAAAAAAAAAAAAAAAAAAAAAAAAAAAAAAAAAAAAAAAAAAAAAAAAAAAAAAAAAAAAAAAAAAAAAAAAAAAAAAA
>WELB01000050.1:407451-425165 GCA_009602725.1 Spirogloea muscicola
GCGCCTCGGCGGCGGCGGCGCGCTCGGGGTCCGCCGCCAGCAGCCCGCGCGACCTGGCCACGCCGTCGGACGGGGCTCTGCGGCGCAGCCCCGCCGGCACGCCCTCGCAGAGCGCAACGTATTCCCCGCCCCTTCCTCGCTTTCCTTTATCCACCACCGCAGATGGCGCCTTCTGCCCATAGCCGAGCTCCTCAACTACACAAGTCCTGTGGTTGACAGGGGATGTATCTTGATCATGTTTCCTCTGATCATCGAAGCCTCTTTGCTCCTGTGTGAAGTACATTATCTTGATCACAATGTGCTCCTTCTGCACCCGCTCTGGCCCCGCAGGCCGGGCGTGAGCTCGCGGCAGCCCCTCCGCGGCGACCTGGGCAGCGGAGGCGCCCGGCGGCCGCCGCCGCGGGTCCACCGCCCCATCCCGCCGACCCCTGCGAGCGACGACGGCTTTGACGCCGTGAGCGCCACCCCGAAGGCCACCTATGACCAATGACTGAACTCATCGATGGGCTCATCGCAGCTCCCTCCCTGTCCCCCAAGTCCCCATCCTCCGCTTGCCTCCTTCGTCGCGTGTGCCTGTAAGCCACTGACATAGATTACCCCGCCCTCACCATGTGCAGGGGTACGAGTCGAGCCAGGGGGGCGCAGGGGAGGACGAGACCCGGCCATCGCAGCACGTGCCACAGGTGTACGTGTGGGGTACCGAGGTGCGCGTCGACGACGTCACGCGCCGCCTCCGGCGCTTCTTCCTCCACTTCCGCAACGACGAGGACACGGACGCCGGCGGAGGCAGCAGTCTACTCGGCAAGTACGATCGCCTGCTGGACGAGGTGGTGGCCTCGGGCGGGAGCGCGATCAACGTGGACTGCAGGGAAGTCCGGCGCCACGACGCAGAGCTGTACCGCCTGCTGCGGCGTTACCCGACCGATGTCATCCCGCTCGCCGACGCCGTCGCCACGGAGCTTGCTTTCGACAAAAGCCCCGCCTTCCAGAACCACGTCCAGGTCAGGCGGTGATCCCCGTCTTCCCCCTCGCTTACTCGTTCTCAACCCTCCTCCCTCCTCCCTCCGCCTCCTCCCTCCTCCAAGCTGGTCGCTGTCCTCCTTTTTCGTCGTCCCTCCTCCATCTCTCACCCTCCTCCCTCTTCGCCCCTCACCTATCCGTACCCTCCTTCCTCCCTTCTAGGTGCGGATGTTCAACCTGGGCGACACAGTGAGCATGCGCGACCTCAACCCGGGCGACATCGACGCGCTCGTGGCCGTCAAGGGCATGGTCGTGCGCACGAGCGCCGTCGTGCCGGACATCCGCGAGGGCTTCTTCCGCTGCCTGGCCTGCGGCTTTGCTCCCGATCCAGTGCTCATCGACCGCGGTATGCGCCACGGGTCTCGCAGTCCGGCACTGTCATCGCTGCTGCCGCCTCCAGGGGGCAGGGTGGCTCACGGCGCCGCTCACTGCCGCCACCGCTGCCCGCCGCAGGCTGCATCGAGGAGCCCGGGCGCTGCCCGCGGCCCGAGTGCGCGGCCAAGCACGCCATGTCGCTCATCCATAACCGCTGCAAGTGAGCACACGTCATGGCCATGAGCCATGGCCTCCTCCGACCTCCCTCCTTCCGCTGGCACGTCCGGCTGACTCCCCGCTCTGCCTTGGAAGCTCCTGCACCACACTGGCCTGGCCCTCTCTCTGACCTCCCTCCCTCCTCCCTCCCTCCTCCTGCCTTCATCTGGCAGGTTTGCCAACAAGCAGCTGGTGCGGCTGCAAGAGACGCCGGACGACATACCCGAAGGCGAGACGCCTCACACTGTCTCCGTCTGCGCGTTTGACGCACTCGTGGACGCCGCCAAGCCCGGCGACCGTGTCGAGGTCACGGGCGTGTTCCGCGCCGCGCCTGTGCGCGTCGCGTCGCACCAGCGCTCCTGCAACTCCCTCTACAAGGTCGGCGGCGACTCTCATGCCACACGCTTGCTGCTGCGGCTCTCTCTCTCTACTTTCACGGCGCTCTCTCTCTCTCTGCTCCCCCACGCTCCCTCTGAGACACCTCCTCCTGGTCCTCCGCCTGTCGCCCTTGCGCCGCGGCAGACGTACATCGACTGCATCCACCTGAAGAAGTCGGACCATGGCCGGATGCGCGCCGAGGACCCGCTGGAGACGGACCGCGACAGCGACGCGTACGCCCCCTTCGCGGAGGGCAACGCGCTCAGCGGCGAGGCCGAGGCCAAGGCGAGCCCGTGGCCCACTTGCCGCCACGCCAGCTGCGTGCCGCCGCTACGGCCGCCGCGGTTGCTGACGGGCCCCATGTCGCCCAGGCGGCAGTTGGAGCGGCTGCGGGAGCTCTCGCGGCAGCCGGACGTGTACGAACGCCTGGCGCGGTCGCTTGCGCCGAGCATCTGGGAGCTCGACGACATCAAGAAGGGGCTCCTCTGCCAGGTGAGAGCCGCTGCGCCAGCGCCTGCCACGCCTGATGTCGGCGGCAGTCCGCTGATGGTGGACGATGTGGCGGTCATGGCCATGGGCCGCAGCTCTTTGGCGGCGTGGCGAAGCGGCTGGAGGGCGGTGGCAGCTTCCGCGGGGACATCAACGTGTTGCTGGTCGGCGACCCCGGGACTTCCAAGTCTCAGCTGCTGCGCTACGCCCACGGCCTGGCGCCGCGCGGCGTCGCCGCCTCCGGCCGCGGCTCCTCCGCCGTCGGCCTCACCGCGTACGTCGCGCGCGACCCCGAGACGGGCGAGATGGCGCTCGAGTCCGGCGCGCTCGTGCTCTCCGACCGAGGCCTCTGCGCCATCGACGAGTTCGACAAGATGTCCGAGTCCGCGCGCTCCATGCTCCACGAGGTGCGTCGCCGAATCCGCTGCCACCTCCCTCCACAGCCGCAGCATGTCGCTCCCAGTCATCGCCGCATGCGCTGACACTAGAAGCGAGCGCTGCTTGGGGCGGTGGCCGCGGCGCCGGCGTCGGCGGGCGCAGGTGATGGAGCAGCAGACGGTGTCGGTGGCCAAGGCTGGGATCGTGGCGACGCTGCGGGCGCGCACGTCGGTGCTGGCGTGCGCCAACCCGGCGGGCTCCCGCTACGACCCCCGCGCCTCCGTAATCGACAACATCCGCCTCCCGCCCACGCTGCTCTCCAGGTCCGCTGCGCCACCGCCATCGAGCGCAGCCCCGCCGCTGCCGCAGCTGGGCTGTCAACTGCCAGGCTCCGCTCCTTGGCACTCACAGCCATGGCTGCCGCAGGTTTGACCTCATCTACTTGGTCCTGGACAAAGCGGACGAGGCGACGGACCGCCGGCTCGCCCGCCACCTCGTCGGCCTCCACTACGACGCGCCTGAGGCACGCCGCCGCTGTCCTCTCAGCCGCTGCGAAGCCGCAACACACGCTGCCTTACAGTGCTCGCCCTCACCTGAGCAACTTCCGGGCCTGTCAGGCCTTCCCCAATTCGTTTGTTGAGCTTCTCCTGCATGCGGGCACGCAGGCACCAGCGCGGCAGACGATCGACGTCGCGACGCTCGCGGCGTACATCTCGCACGCTCGCCTCCATGTCCACCCGGTGCTGACGGATGAGGCGGCGGCCGAGCTCGTGTCCGCGTACACGCACATGCGCAACCTCGGCCAGGGCCGCAAGGTGCGCAGCGCATTGAGAATCCCACATTCGTTATGAGTCTCGATTCCCCTCGCTGATAGACGAAGCTTACATGCACAGTGTCTGGCCATTGCCTGATGCCATGGCCAAGCGACCCTCACCTGTGGCACAGACGATCACGGCAACACCGCGGCAGCTGGAGAGCCTCATCCGCGTCAGCGAAGCGCTTGCGCGCATGCGCTTCTCCGAGCTGGTACGTGGGCTGCCCTGGCTAAGCTCGAAGCATATCTGTCACTTGCCTGGCTCTCAAGGAGCTAGCTTGAGCTAGCGGCGCCGTGCCTGCTGTGCGAGCAGGTGCACAAGGACGATGTGAAGGAGGCGGTCCGGCTCCTCCAAGTGGCTATGCAGCAGTCTGCAACCGATCCGACCACTGGTGCATGCCACTCTGCTCTGCTGCTGCCGCTGCCAAGCCCAAGACCGCCGCACCTTAACAGCCAGCTGCTCCCATTTCCATCACTGCCCAATTGTGGGGATATTAGATCCAATAATATTGGTCTTTGATGCCCTCGGCTGGCGATGCTTGATGACATGCAGGAACGATTGACATGGACCTGATCACAACCGGCGTTTCGGCGAGCGAGCGGACGCGCCGGACCCTGATCACTGCGGCGCTCCTTGACCTGGTCCATGAGAAGTTGCAGGCTGGCGGCCCAGGCATGCGGGTCATCCAGGTGCGCTGCCGCTGAGTCCCTTGCCGACCAACCCACATGCCCAAGTCTTAAAGTTCACTTAGATATGGACTGATTCCATATTCTGCTTGCCCTTGTCCCCACCAGATCTGGGAGGAGATGCGGAAGCAGGCATCATCCAGTGTGGAGATCTCGCAAATCGATGTGAGTGACTCGTTACCATCCCTCATCGCCTTCCTCATGAAATGTTTCATAGCTACTGGGATGGTTGCATCGAGCTTACATGTCAATTATACAAGGCATGATCCGGCATGCACCATGCCTGTCTTGGCACTACCGGCAGGTGCGGGAGGCGTTGGGGACGCTGGCTGCAGAGGGCGTGGTCACACTCGTTGGCGAGACGGTTCGCAAGGCGTGACCATGAAGTACCAGTCTTGGTGGCCCATGGCCAAAACGTTCATCAACAGGTACCACGGCCTGTATGGCACGTCGAGCAGGCCGACAAGGTATCAAATTTAAGCAGCTGGCCAGCGTTGACACGAGGGCTTGAAGGTGCACGTGAATCAGATTATTCCTGGGCACAGATGAGGACCATCCATCGGCCCTATAAGTCCTTATTCCCATACCTGACTCAACAATGGCAGACTTCTGATGCTGGTGTGCCATATCCAGCTAGGCCTCAGCTGCGGTATTCAAGCTTCCCGCTTGGCTTGTCACCCCTGACTACTTGCAGCTCAGAATTCTATGCGCTGCGCTCGACTGTGCAATGAAAGTGACCGGTGACACAGAGTGCTGACATTGCTTGGCAGAAATAGCAGAGCCTGGCCCGCAAACGCGTGAGTCAAACAGCTATACTGCGAGCAGCAGACTGCGCCACGAGTCGAGCTGTAGAGAAGGCAGCCCCCACAAGCTGCTGACATGCCAACTGACTTCCAGATAAATTGTAGTTGTAAGACAGGAGTACTGTATACAGAACAGGAATGTAAGAAGACGTTTATCGTTCTTAGTTCTGTTAAGAGGATGTTACATTGTTACAAAAACTGGCAATGGTGGCAAATTTCTTTAAGTGGAGTCCAATTGCGGGCACGCTCCTGTTAAACCAGCGACTCCTGTGGAGTAGACTGGGGGTTGCAAGGTCGACTGCATATACCACACCCACATGGGATGTGCACTGCCTCCTTGACCTGTTGTCACCACTCTATTTATAACAATGACATTTGCCATGGTTGACTACCATAGATAGAAGCAACATCCTCAGCAAGCTGAAGCATCTACTACCTTACAGGTGCCTCTTAGTCCTGGATGCCAAGCGTGACTGGTTGTGGTTGTCTGGCGTTCTATATACAGGGCGGTGGAGTTTTACTGTCAGCATGAAGCTGCATCGCTGGGCTGGCTAGCAGGTAAGCAGCGCCATGTGTGCGCCCACGCCAAGGTAGCGACTTTTCCGGCGTGGCCATCTGAAGGGCTGGAAGAGGGCCGCAAGGGCTGCTCGAACTAGCTTCGCAACGCCCACCTGCTCTTTAGGCCACCACAACGCGGCAACCGCCAGCAACAACAACAGGGCGGCAGACGCTGCGAGCGCGTATCACAAGGGCAAGCGGACCGCGTCGCCAGCCCGCACGAGTGGGTCCAACAGGCGCTTCCAGTCGGTGATTGTCCAGGTCTCGTCCGCCGCCTCCACATGCACGCCGTTGACGAGGTAGGAGGGTGTTGCCACAACAGAGCGAGAGCACCCATACTGCAAAGGAAAGTGTAATCTATGAGGGCCTGAGCTGAGCATATCATTCCAAGGCACTGGCTTTTTAGTGGTCGACTACATGAGGCTGCTACTTCTGTTGCCAGCAAGAAGCTTGTAGAAGAGGCAGCCACCAACAAGATGAGAGTGTAGCAAGTGCTGATCAGTGTGAGACTAGGTGCTGCAGTTGCGCTGCCACATTGGCTCCCACAAGTGCGATGAGCACCTTAAAGGATGTGCGGGTGGCCATGGCACTCGCAGGGTCTCTGAAACCAGCGAGCACGTCGCCCTCGTCCACGCCGAGCTTCTCCGCCAGCTGGGCGAAGTGCCTAATAACCTTGGCGGGCGGGTCGAGGATCGTCTCCTCATTCCCGAACTCGTCCTGCAAGCATGCGGCCTCCGAGTCTCAGAGATGCTGCTGCATTCTGACTCGACCACATACAGCACCACACAAGCGGGACCTGCCACACTGGTGATTGAAGCTACTCTACTAGCTGCCAACCGTCAATGCCGCATTACGCAAGATGAACCGAAGCCACCGCTCCATTGGTGCCGCTATCAGCATCTCCTTGGGTTACCCTCAAAGAGCGATAGCGGTGTTCCATTCGAGAGCAAGCTCCACCTGGTGGTCGAAGACCAGCTCCATCCAAGGGTACGCCAGCGACGCGTTGAGGCCCGCCACGACGTGCATGCCGCGCGCCGCAAAGTTGGCATTGTGGTGGAACCTGCCACAGCGAGCGCAACGTCCAAGCAACCACCTTGTAGATGGTGCAACAAGAACTGCTTCGCGAGTCCCCCGATGCACACATTATCGGGAACGAGGCCGAGCCGCAGCAACGACTAATGCCATTGACGGCCAGACGGCAAACCGTCGTCAAGACCATGCCGAACGCCAATGCAGGCTAAACCCGAAACCTTAGCTGCCTCAGGAGGTCCATCGGAAGCGGCGCTCACGGGACGGGGAAGGGGTGCACGATGATGTGGAGGCGGGTGGGGCCGTAGGCGGCGGCCAGGGCGCGCAGCGCGGGCCAGGCGGCGGCGCAGCCGGGGCACAGCAGGTCCACGAACGCCTCCAGCACCACGGGCGGCGCCGCCGGGCCACCGCCGTATGCGAACCCGTCGTACCGCGCCGGGATGGGGAACTGCGCCTCCGCAGCCCGCGCCGCCAGCACCAGCGCCACCCCTTGCCGCCGCCCTCGCCGCCGCCGCCGCAGCCGACGCCGCCGCCATGGCCGGAGCTCGGAGGCCGCGGAAATGGCTTGTGGGGCAGGGGGCGTTTAGGGAGATGTTCGTGTATATAAGACAAACGAAGGCCAAGATTGGCCAAGTACCAGGGCAAGCACATCTCAAGACGTACATCACCTACGGCAGATTGACCCGCTCAGTCACCGCTGGTCAACACATAAAGGTCGCTAGTCGATGCCTGAATACTAGATGAATACTAGATACGAAGCCCTTCTGCCACCAATAGTGCTCGACCAGCTTTCTGGTGCAAAGCATTAGCCTGGGCACGCTGCGAACAGAGGCCGAAAGTCGTTGTCAAGAACGACAGGTATGCAGCTGGCAAGCACATCTTAGCCGGAAACACATCTGCACGTCGTGCATAGCCTAGATTGGCGATATTCTGAAGGAGAGTGTGGAAACGAGGACTTAAACAACCAAAGATGTCGACTGCAGCTGGCAGCAGCTGATCGCATTTGGGGGTATTCGAGGTAGTGCTGCAGCTTTTTTGTTCTGCACTGCCCACTGCGTGGCCAGCGGTGTGCGTCGATGCTGGACATTTATAAGCCTCCGTAATAACAACATCAGCCAAGGCCCGTGGTCCTCCACCAGGACACAAAATGATGCAGATGGATGCTCAGTATGCTCCACCAGGTTGCACGCCCACAATGTCAAGTGTGCGGCGATGATGACGTCCCTGGGGCTGCAGGGCCTCAGGCTCCATGTAAAACTACTCCCTGTGAAGGGGGGTCCCCGTGCACAATGAGCTTTACTGGATTTGAGGTGACTGCGCTGCTCCGGTGCGCCCTAGCTATGGTTGCCACCCACCTCGGGTGCAGGCGGAGCTTGTGCTAGCCTGATTCTGTGTGCCGCCATAAGCGGATCTGCATCTGGACTGCCGAGATGAGGGCAGTCTGCTGGTTTTTCACAGAAGGGCAAACGTCCAGTTGAGGAAACCGAGTGGAGAAGACAAGAAGCTGAGACTGTTGAACAGTCAACAGGAGCGACACCAAGGGCTGACAGATCAGGACAATACTCAACATTGAAACGGAAAAAAACACTTGCCAAATTGCTCTGAGCTGTTCGAAAGGAAGCTATGAACGACCTTCACATCTTCCACCGATAGATTTCCTGCCGTTCACGAGCTCAGCATCTGTGACAAAATATTGCCGGAGTCTCGGGATGTAGGTCACTGTACACAAGTGCAGACCCATATGTATTAGACGATTGGAGGAGAGTGTAGCCTTTCACCAGGATTACAGGAACTGAAAAATCCATGACGAATACATTTGTGGAGAATTACAAGCTGAGATTGAAGAAAAGGGCATTGACCTTGGAAGACTGCACCTCACTATTGCTGTATGACCAAGCAAATCAGATTGACAATTTGTTACTGACCACCAGCTGATAATTATTAGTGAGTAAGAGACTGTGGACGTTCTCCAGGTTTCACCAGAGTAACCGCCATGTGACCTGGCCAAAGTAATGAAAGGACTATATGTGTCCTCCAGAGTTCCTCAATATAACAAAAGCACATGGTAGCCTGGCCCTAAGTACAACCCCTGAACTCTTTAGTAAATCTCCTAGGTCATCCTTCTACCCTGACCTGCCACCTCCTGCCACCAACTGCCTCAAGACCTTCATTTGTCGCCCTCCTGTAATTTGGGCCACAACAAAGAAGAGCGCCTCGCTTCTCACAGAGAAGCTGCACTGCTTCATGTCTTGTTGACTTGTGCTTCATGTCTTGTTGAACTGGGGAAAGCACTGGCTGAAATCAACTTTCGGGTGCCTGGAATCAGAGTGCTCCTTGCACTTGGATTCGCTCGTGGTGCACATGAACGTCTGCATGCACACCTTGCACTGCAACCAGCAGATTGCCACAAGCAATTCACAACCCATGAAATATTGATGGGGCCTAAAGTAAACTCTTGCTGTGAAGCGAAGCTCAACAGCCTGCATAGGAAAAGATTCTGGGCATACCAAGCAAACCTACTTTGAAGTTATGCCTGAGGCATAACAATGGCTAAAAATCGTAAAGGTTGTTAAGTGAATCCAAGGCGTGCTTGTGCTTTCGGAGAGCAGATGCCTAGTATGCAGACTGTTACATCCTACTTCAACAACTTCCAGGACAAAGGCTGGACCACCAGGCATGCATGACATCAAAGTTCTCACCTGGATAGTCATCGCTTTGGTGTTGGTATCCAACTGGCTGCCTGTGACAAAGAAGAAGAGCAAAGGTCCTATCAGAACGTGTCAGCGATCACAAGAGACCACATGCAACCCGCGCAGGTTGGAGCGCCAGATGGAGCAAGAGCTCTGGGCAAGGCTGCCAGCGCGGCACGCGTCTGCACGCAACGAGGCAGGCAGCGGGAACGACAGCGCGCGGGAACGAGGATCGAGGACGGCGCGGCGCGCACCCTTGTTCGCCTTGGCGGCCTTGGCCAGGTTCCGCTCGCGGGCCGTGGCCGACTTCTGCGCATTGCCGCCCCCCATGGTGCCCCCCTTGCAGCCTCCCCGCCTCCTCCGCCTGCGCTAAACCGCGTCCCGCCCCAGGCCCTGGCTCGGCTTTGGGCGGCGGCTGTGGCGGCGGCTTTGGCGGCAGCGGCGGCGGCGGCGGCAGTGGCGGCGGCCGCGACGGCGCGGCGGCGGCGGCGGCTGTGGGTCGAGATCCAGTAGAGGCGACGACTTGTGACTTAGACGTCAGTCAGGCGAGCAACGGCGCTGTTCGTCAGGGCGGGCCGGCTGGCTCTCACTTTCTTTCTCACAGCCATCGCCCTCTACTGGAAGCGTCTTCCTATCCTCAATGGGCGAGCACTTTCTTCCTATCGACAATTCTCTCTTCTGTTACCTTAGCCCCTTCAATTCTTGTTTATTCCTTCTTTTGGGCTGGCCGATTACAGCCATCGCCCTCGACTGGAAGAGTCTCTCTCTCCTTTTGACTTCTTTTTCTTTCTACAAGGTTCAAAGGTGCACGGTGCGCATGAAGTAAGCTCATGCAAAGCGGGCGAGGGCTCTCAAAAGCCAGCTCTAAAGAAAGGACAAGATCAGAAGTGGCCGGAAAGTGCTGAAATCCACGACTAAGCAAATACCACAGAGATTGGTCACTTCATATTCGTGGTAAGCAATCGCGAGTCAGAAAGACTAGCCGCCGGAAAGCAGTCCCCTTCACGATAAGCAGAGGTGCGCATGCGGAAATGAAAGGGAGCTCATGCGTACTACCAGATGCAATGAAAATTAACAGAACAGACACTCTGCCATGAATTTTTAAACAAACGTGTATTTGAGACAAACGAAGGCCAAACGGCCATGGAGGATAGGGGCTGGGAGAAAAACTTCGTGTATTTGAAGCAAACGAAGGCCAATGGGCCAAGTTCAAAGGCAAGCACATCTCAAGACCTACATAACCTACAGCAGATTGACCCGCTCAGTAACCACGGGTCTAAATGTAAAGGTCGCTAATCGATGCCTGAAGACTAGATGCCAGATACGAAGCCCTTCTGCCACCAACTAGAGCTCGCCCAGCTTTCTGGTGCAAAGCATTAGCCTGAGCAGGCTGCAACTATGCCGAAACTCGTCGTCGCAAGGACGACAGAGATGCAGCTGGCAAGCCCATCTCAGCCGGAAACACATCTGCACGACGTGTGTAGTATTGGCAATATTCTGAAGGAGAGTGTGGAGACGAGGACCCAGACAGCCAAAGATGTCGACTGCCGCTGGCAGAGCTGATCGGATTGGGGGTNCCTCCCCAGCTGCCTGGGACCCAGGCAGCTGCATCCCTGGGAGTTGAGCTCTATGCACAGCGCACACAGTCCCACTGCCTTGCTGGCACCTCAGACAGAGTCGCCCTCCTCCCACTTTCTCGCCCGCAGGCAACTTCATCCCCACCACTGGCTTCCCCGCCATCCAGTCGGGGCGAGCCGGAGAGCCTTGGGGCGGCGGACGCCAAGTGCCTGTACCTAATGCCTTCACCCCCCCATGGCGGGGGTGGGCCTCGACGAGATCGGACGGGGAAGAGAGGCTGTCTCTCCCGCCAGTCCCTCGGTAGCGCCGGCGAGGGTTTGATGGGGTACGGCGCACGCCCCGCAGGTCGAGGCTCCAGGCCATGGCGGCCATGGGGGCCGGACGGGCGTTAGATCCCCTGGCGAGGGTGAGCACGCGAGCGTGAGAGAGGCGAGGAGACAGCTCCTACTTGCGGAGAGGATGTCACTCTCGCGCCACGCGAAGGCGCGGCGCCGCCGAGTCAAATGCACGGCGTGGTTCATGACGACCAGGGACGCGGAGGCGGACAGAGGCGAGGGCGTCAGAGGATCTCGCTCCGCTGTATCTGGCTCTCCGTGCAAGGGCCTGGTAGGCGGCGCGGATGGCGCCCGGGCCACCTGCTTGGAGGCCCCCTGTGCCTCCCAGTGCCGCCGTCGGAGCTCAGAGGGTCGACATGGACGTCTGGGCGCGCCGCAGGCAAGCCGGCCGCCGCGACGCCCTGCCTGGCTTCTGGTCGCCCGCTTCTGAGCAACGTCGGGGGCGATGCGCCCGTGAGCCTCTCCTCCTCTCGCCGCCGCACGCCCGACTGGCCCTGTGCGCCAGGTGCGGCGTCAGGCGTCGTGGAGGCCCCCGCGGAGGCAGTGCCCCCGGCGTTGCTCAGGGGCGTCCAGAAGCCAGGCAGCGCGGCCGGGCGGCCGACTTGCCTGCGGTGTCCCAAACGACGTCCATGTTGACCTTCCTGAGCTCCGCAACGGCGGCACTGGGGGCGTCCAAGTAGGTGGTCCGGGCGCCCGACGGGCGCAGGCTCCGCGCCGCCTGCCGGGCCCTTGCACGGAGAGCCGCTGCAGCGGATCCTTGGACCCTCGTCTCTGTCCGCCTCCGCGTCCCTGGTCTTCATGAACCACGCCATGCCGGCAACGGACTCGGAGGTGCCGCGCCTCCGCATGGCGCGCGAGTAAGCCTCTCTCCGCAAGTAAGAATTGTCTCCTCGCCTCCCTCACGCTCGCGTGCTCACCCACGCCAGGGGATCTCTCGCCTGCTCCGGCCTCCTGGCCACCTTGGCCTGGAGCGTCGACCTGCGTGGTGTGCTCCAAACCCCTGCAAACCCTCGCCGGCGGCTGCCGCGGCGGCGGCGCTCGGTTCTATGTCCACCAAGGGACTTGCGGGGAGATGGCCTCTCTCCCCCGTCCGATCTTATGAAGGCCCACCCCCGCAAGTAGGTACAGGCACTTGGCGTCCGGCGCCCCACGGCTCTCCGGCCCGCCCCGACTGCCCTCTAGCCTACGCTACGACGACGCTCTGCGCCCGGGCATGACACTTCTCCACAGAGGGCGGTGGCTGGGAAGGGCCAGCCCTCCAGGGAAGTCTATGGTCCCATTGCATTGAGAATCTGAGCCTCCCATCACAACCAACGAGGCTCTCTGAGAGTCGGTTCTCCTTCGCTACAGCAAACAGCAGCATGGACAAGGCGTGTTTCACACACGCCTTACAGGTGCACCTCGGCTTTGCGGCTCTTCCGTTTACTTGCATTTGGAGCCACAGAGTCTACTTAAGCTGATCGCACGCAGTGCCAAGTAAGGGGTGTACTCACTTTGCTGCCAATATGTATATTACGATAATAATGTATTTTCGCTGTGGAAAGGCCATTGCCTTTGTGAGTACACTTCTGTGAGGACAGGCCAATTCATACGTAGTGATACATGTGCGTGATCAAGGCACCCTGAATAGGTAGTCTGATCCTCTAGAGCTAGGGACCGAGACACAGTCCCACGCTCAATCTGTCCACTGCAGCTGCGTTCAACAGCCTATGCGCTCTGCTGCTGGACCTGTGCTTCTACTTTTGAGGTCCTCCTTTTCACCCCCCGGTGGGCTGGACTCCTTGCCCATCTGCAGCACACTCTCGAAGTTTAGCGATGCTGCTTTGGATCACACACGACACATCTGACAGGGCAGCTAGTCAAGTTATCTTTGAGCGGAGGAGCTTAGAGCTCCACGACTGTCTCGAACTATGTAGCAACAAGTTGGCAGATTGTTTTGACGTCGTCATAGTGCTGAGCGCACCGTGCTCAGGTGGGCCTTGAG
This sequence comes from Spirogloea muscicola, assembly GCA_009602725.1. Lineage (NCBI taxonomy): Eukaryota > Viridiplantae > Streptophyta > Zygnematophyceae > Spirogloeales > Spirogloeaceae > Spirogloea > Spirogloea muscicola. The sequence goes on from WELB01000050.1 coordinate 420,726, forward strand.
GTCGTCAAGGTCAAAGTTCCAATCAATCATATCCTTTCGGTAGTGGGCCTGCCATGAACAAGCCAAAATCCAAATCCTCAGCAAGGGCGAGAATAGCTATCACTCAAGTGCTAAGCAGGGAGGACCTTGTTAGCAACTGACTGTCAGAACTTATGCAGGTCAAAGAGCTCCAGTTCCTTGCAGGGTCGCCAGTCCGCTGGGGATGGGAACCGGCTGTCGGCAAAGAAAATCAGTGCGTTACCAAGTTATGAGTAGCAGGCACTTGAAAGGCCAGGGCCCAGTGGATGCAAACCTGGGATTGTCTCTCGTGCTCGCCAGGCGGGGTCCTATCAGCTGCTAGGTGCGCCACCTCGTGATCCTGCGTTTGTGTTGGACAATATCATATAAGGACAAGCGCTTTGTTGTGCTGGTAGATTGGCTTACGTCATCAACGGGCTTACTTTTACATTCTTGCAAGCGTGGTCAGGATTGGGGTATCAGGAGGTGCCTACTTTGAGCTTCTGAAGGCCGCATGCAAGTGACGGGGCTGTAATAAGGAGCGTGGCCTTGAGGTAAGCTGCGTCCTTGGCATGGTGCCGGAAGAAGCGGTCCTCAAGCAGCTTGGATGACATTGGTCGCTCTGATGGGTCCTTCACGAGGCACTTTGCCACAAGCGCCCTGAACGACTGCTCCGGGATGCAAGTGTCAATCTTCCAGGCGGCTCAGCACGTTGCACTTGACTTCATGTTGCAGGTGTGATACTTTCAGCAGTTGGCGACATTTGGTTGCCATTGCCTCTGTGGCCTCCGCGTTGATGACTTGCAAGAACTTCAAACTCTGCTTTTGTCCGTGAAAGCCAAATCCGACTCAGGAAATCAACGATAATGCAGCTCAGCCAAAGAGCCCAAGTCTCCCAGACTGCAAACATTCACAACAAGTTGAGCGAAGAATCGCAGTGACGCTTGATTGTATACGGACCTTGGAGAAGCGGCCATCGCCTTCTTCCGTGAAGCCCGGGGGAGGAGAATCTAGCGTCAGGCTCAGGACCTGCAGCAGAAAGGCGCAATGCCAGTCACACTAGCCCAGTCAAGCGCGTAGCTCTGGTCATAGTGATGGCAGGGCAGGGCAAACAGTCAGGCGGCTCAGCAGTCTGCCACAACAAGAACCATGGCAGCTCTGGCACCTTCATGGGTGGGTATTTGGAGAACGGGGCGTGGCCATGTGCAAGCTCAAGTGCGGTGATGCCAAAAGACCAGATGTCAGCCCTGTCGAGCACCAGTGAGATGGGTGTCATTGACATGAGCAATGTCTGGACTTGCTGTGCTGGGCATCAATATTGTCTCAGTGAATCAGGGCACGCTTGGCCACACGAACCTGTTGTCGTAGCCATCATTGTCCTCCATCACTTCCGGCGCCATCCTGGTCATATGGTCAATACAGAGCAGAGATGATCAAAGACCAACTCAGATTGACATTTCGACACAATCATGTGGTATATGATCATAAGAGACAGCTGGGTCCAGGGATGAAGCATTGGCCGCTGGCAAGTGGCAGCGGCTGCTCGGCTAGCAGGTGCAAGAAGCCGACCAACAGGGTGTCCCCGTGAAAGTCTTGCCATGTTCGATATTGCCATGCTCAAACGTGGCCGCCGCAACTCCAAGATCGCCCAGCCGTACATGACCGTCAGTGTCAATCAGGATGTTCCCAGCCTGGCCAAGAGGAGGAGCATGTACAGCGCAGAGGCTCAATCTGGCACCCAGCCTTCGCGGCAGCAAGCAGCAACGTCGCCATTGAGCTGAACTAATAGGCCAGTTCGGCGAGCCGGCGGACCTTCACATCACGGTGGATGTGACCGTCGCGGTGCAGGCATTCTAGCCCCCGGAGGGTGTCGCGCAGGATGGTGGCGATTGTGGCCTCGTCGGGCAGGCCGTGCGGGAAGCGCGACCGCATGATGTGGAGCACGGAGCCGCCGGCCATGAGTGGCATGACGATCCACAGCTTCGCGCCAGAAGCGAACGAGCAGTGGCTGCTCACGAGGTTCGGGTGGCGCACCAGGCTCATCAGCTGCACCTCCCTCCTCACCTCCTCCTGCTCCATGCGAGCGTGGCATCAGGGCAGCACCTCTCAGCACCTAGCATCAACACCACCACCTGTCTTAACCCTGACTGGCAATGGGCTCGGCGCACACAGCCGATAGTCCTCGTGGCGGCCATCACAGGCTGGTGGCGGGTGCAGAAACCCCAAAGCCGAGCCCGACAGCGCGAATGAGTCCTCGGCTCTGCCTGACGACCTTTTTGTGCTGTCAGCAACTGGAGTACTCTGGTGGGCGCCCACATTCTCCCAGTATGGCAACCTCACTGTTTTTCTTGTAGCTCGGCAGCTCGCTCTGCTTTGCACGTGTACCTGTCAGGCACTTAGCCGGCCTGCACACTGCCGGTTTTGGCTGTGGAGCGTCTGGCAGGCTCTTGCTCGGTCCACAGTCAGCCAGACCGGACGAGAGGCGCTCACCAAGTGGCTGCTGCACTCCTCCAGGTCGATGAGCTTGACGGCCACCACCTCGCCCGTGGGCCTGTACACGGCTCGCCGCACCACCGTGCGGCAGCCGCGGCCAATTTCCTCCAGCAGCTCGTAGTCGGCGCCGCTGGTCGAGAAGTGGGGCCCGCCGCCGCAGCCGGGACGCTGCTGCGGCGCCGCCATTGCCCTGGTGGCTTACTACACGCTGCTGCCGCTGCCGCTGCCCGCAACGCCAGAGGCGAGGAGCCGCAGAGAGCAAGCGCGAGAGTGGCAGCAGAGTGAAGAGACGGCTCTGCAAATGGAAGCTGAGGTCATGAAAGGCCAGCCCCCACAGGGAGTGACAAGCTCCGGCAGAGAAAGAAAGCGGCACAGGGAGAAGCACTTTGAGGGGGCGATTGCTGCGAGAGGCCCGCTCAAGAATGGGAAAGAGCTACTTCAAGCCCAAGAAATAGCTTTCCCAATTTACGGCATGCATTGGCTGTGAGAGGCCAGCACCAAGGAATGGACAAGGTCAAGAAGGAGAAGCAGCTCTTCCAGATGGGTAATGGAGTGCTTGATGAGTGATGAAAAGCCTGGGTGGCCAAGACCGAGCGGGGGCTGTGAAAAGTCAAGCCCACAAAAGAATGAACAGGGGGAGCCGGGGGGACCGCGGAAGGACCAGGCCAGGAAGACTGGACCTGGCCTAGGGCAGCAGCAGTGATGGCCTCCTGAGCACGTAGCTCTTGGGAGCGGGTCCTCGGCTGTTGCTGCCACGGTGGGCGAAGGCGCGTGTTGCACATGACATGAGAGGGAGGCCAAATTTCCATCTAAGCCAATACACAGCTCGGGCAAACGAAGAAAGAGAAAGTGCTCGCCTGAGAAGATTTAATAGAAGAAATAGCTCGTCCGACTCGTCCGATAGCTCTTCCAGGAGCCTAGCTTCTCTGATCTGCGGCTGCTTAGCAGGGTTTACTGAGGTTCGTAGCCTTGTTTCTTTTTTGTGCTTGTTTTTCTCAGCGCTTCCCCCTGGCCCCTTCTCGTACTTTGTTCATTCCTTTTTGGGCTCGCTTTCCAGCCCCTATCCTCCGAAGAAAGTGCTCCGAACCCTTGTCTCCGAACCCTTGTCAATCCTTTTTGGGCTGGCTTATCACAGCCCTTGCCCCCATTGGGAGTGCCACTTCTTCTTCTATTACAGCCCTTGCCCCCATTTGGAGTGCCACTTCTCTCTATCCTCAATCGGCGAGCCCTTCTTCCAATATGTGGTAATGGCTGTGAGGGACCAGCCCAAAGTAAGGTACAAAGAAACAGGGCCGGAGGGGCCTGGAAAGCTGGGGCTACGTCAAGCGATGCCCTGTCCCAAGGGCGGCTAAGTTTGCGATAGCCGGTTGAAAGGAAAACCGAGTGTGTATTGAGTGGTGGAGTGATGGAGGGCCTGAATGTTCAAGTACAAAGGCAAGCACCTTGACAGGTGTACACCACCTAACCCAGGCCCCCTTCTTCTTGCCCCCTTCGAAGCTGTTAAGCGTTTTCTGGCCCCTTCGAAACTATGTCAATCTTTTTCGGGCTGGCTTTTCACAGCCCAGGCCCCCAATGGGAGTGCCACTTCTTGAGGGGAAACTAGCTCTTCCAATGTAAGAAACGGGACAAATCCGTAAGGCAATGCGTTGTGAGAGGCCAGCCCAAAAGGAATGTACACGAGAAAAGGAGAAGTGGCACTCCAAATGGGGGGCAATGGCTGTGAGAAAAAAAAAAAGAAGAAAGCGGCTGCTGATATGAAAGAATCGGCTGTGAAATGCCAGCCAGATGCATACAGGTGTTCATGACGGAGCCAAAGGCTAGGCAGACAGGGCGCCCTCAATACCCCCGTGTCAGCAGTAGGAAGTCAGATGAGCTGAGGGGAGGAAGAGCAACCCCGCTGCGCAAGCCAGAGGCTGCTGCAAGGGCGCGACCAGCGCGGCGGTGCAAAGC
>WELB01000050.1:439815-468614 GCA_009602725.1 Spirogloea muscicola
GGCGGCAGCGGCAGGGGCAGTGGCGGCGGCGGCGCCGGCGCCGGCGCCGGCGGCGACAGCAATGGCGGCGGTAGTCGCACCCAACGGACGAATCCTGCTGCTTCCGCTCTTCGCAATCATATCCCGCAAGCAGAGGCTGGTGATCTGCAGGTTGTGCCGGAGGTGCCAACATCGGAAGTCGACCAGGGCGTACCGGCAAGCGACGTCCATGTCGCCGCTGATGACTGTAACGGCCAAGATGTCGCCCCAAGCTCGAGTGAATCCACCGGCGAGTTTGTTGGCAGGCCGTTGCGACGGCGGCTACACGGCGGCAGCTCAAGTCAGGCGGCTGCCAACGGCAACAAAAGCAATGGCGACACTGCGGTGGTGGCCACTGTGGCGTCCCTAAACGATGCATTGCCACCTGGCCGGCAGCTGTGGACCAAGCTGGAGTGCAGCGGCGAGGCGCCGAGCCGCCGATCGTATCACGGCGCTTGCCCGCTCGCCGGCGGTTGTGCAGTCCTGGTGTTTGGCGGCATGGTGGACGGTGAGCAGATGGCGCACACAGCGGCTGGGCTCAAGTTCGACGACCAGTTCTTTGTCCTGCAGCTTGTGCCGGCCACCCTGGATGCTGCTCCTGCAAGCGACAAGGATGCTGGCTTTGCAGGCATTGCCTGCCGGCAGCCGGAGTGCTTGTTGTGAGGCCGTTGATCAACTTGTCAAGTGCATCCGCCATGTTGAAGCATGACTTCCGACCTCTCTGCCCACCCTCCCCAAAGCCACCCAACCCCCCCAACACACACCTCCATGAAAATCTCTCTAGCCACTCTGACATCTGATATGAGTGAAGCTGAACCTAGACGTCCTCAGATCCAATGTACACCCCTCGTCCCATCCCATGCTCTTCAGAAGCGTTACAGTATGTCCTCTTGACCTCCAGATAGATGCTCAAATAGTGGGCATGTATGCTTTCATGCTTGCAATTCACAAAGCTCCCTCCACGTGCTTCTCCTAATTCCCTTTTATAGGTTCCTCTGTCCACCTACAGCAAAGCCCCCAACCCCCACCTGCCCTTCACTCCTCCTTCCACTCACACCTCCTTGAATTATCTCTTATGTGGCGCCTCTTTGCAAGCCTGGTCCTTGACTCGCCAGCCACTCGTCGACCACTCCAGTTGTTCCCTTCTCCGTGTGTATGTGACAACAGGCTGACAGCTTGCTGATACCTTGTGACCTCACCAGCACTATCAAGTGTACTCTTACAGCCCAAATCATTTACGACCTTTCTTAAGCACCCTCATATGTCATAGACTTGTGTGAAGCCGTCAGTGCCGCACTGGCGCACCTTGTGTGTGCATAGACATCTGAGCCCTGAAGCGGCTAACCCTGTGCTCAGCAGCGGACGACTGAGGTGACCATTGCATTCATTCATTCATTGATATGACACCACCTGCACAATAACGTGCCTCACATGTAGCTGTGCGCATCAAGAATCACAATGAGGTACTTTACACCTGCAACTCAAGCCGCGCAACAGCTTGCAGCAGCTATGTTTCAGCTGAGAGCGGTTTTAAGTCTAGCAAGGTAATGAGAACTGCCACGAGTTGCAGATGGCAGTGCATAAGATGGCTGAGCTACCAGGTCTCTCAGTGTCTTGTTGCACAGTATTAACGGCGGTGCACATTGGTATGACCCAGCAGGATCCCAACACCGGCCTATCAGCTTGCTGGAATGACCCTTTGAATCTCGTCAATTCTATTCGGGCTGGCTTTTCACAGCCCTTGCCCCTTTGGGAGAGCCACTTCTTCCAGTGGAGGGCGATGGCTGTGATCGGCCAGCCCAGAAAGTTGGAAGGGGCCAGAAAGGCGCTCTATGCTTTTCCAATTTACGGCAAGAAGAAGTGGCACTCCCAATGGGGGCAAGGGCTGCGAGAGGCGAGCCCAGAACAATGTACAAGGTCTGAAAGAAATAGCTCTTCCACTATACGGCAAGAAGAAGAAGAAGAAGTGGCACTCCAAAGGCCGTGGGAGGCGAGCCCCAAAGAATGTAAACGGGTGAATGGGTCGGAAGGAGAGATACTAATCTTTAAAAAAAAGAAACGTCAGCAAGAGACTCTAAAGCACACAAGAAAACAGGAAGCCAGAAAGCAAGCGCGGCCAGATTGACTGGTGGCTGGGAGAGGCCAGAGCTGCACTGACGACTGATGAGCTGACTTGCCCTCACCGACGGAGCGCTCGCTCATCGACAAATTGGCATCGTGAAAAACGGTAAGGGAGGGGGGCCAGTGTCCTCTGCGGGGCGCGCACCGCAGTGGAGGGCCCTGCCGCCCCACCGGCGAAGTAGCGGTGCGGGGGCTCGGCCCCGTTCGTCGGGTCGTGTGCCGTCGAGGCTCATACTGTAATGCGGTCGGCTTGCGAACCCCGTCCCGTCCCCCGCCCCCGCGCCGCCGACGGTACCCGCAGAGGACACCCCGGTGACATCAGCCGCCCCGCAGCCCCGCCGCCCCCTCCGCCGCCGCCGCCGCCGCCACGCCCGCCGCGGAACCCGCCGCAAAACCCGGNCGGCGGCGGCGGCGGCGGCCCCCAGCCATGGCGCTGAGCTGCCCGCCGGGCTACTACGCCCCTCCGGGCGCCAGCGACTGCCGCCTGGTACGCCCCATTCCGCCCGTCTGCCGCCTGCCTTCCCACTCGTTAGCGCAGAAGGCTGGGCATTGGTTGGAGTCCCTCGTTAGCGGCAAGCCGGGAGGCCTGGCATTGGATGGAGTCGCTCTTGGCGGCAGGCCGGCGGTCCAAGTGTGTCAGCTCGGGGGCGAGCGGCCGCACGTAGTGGGAGGAGCGAGCAGCCTTTGCTCGTGGCGGCGAGCTTGCGGTCTTGCCCCGCTGCCGTGGTCACGGGCCCCCGTCGTGGCCGTTGTCATTGCCGTGGCCGTCATTGCGGCCATGGCCGTCATTGTGGCCAAGGCCGTGGCCACAATCATTGGCCTCGTTAGCCTTGCTCCATTGCTTCGCTGCATGTCTTGCGCTCGTTACCGCTGCTCACCATCCTCCTCCCGCCTTGCGGCACACCAGTTCCAGCCGTATGACCCGAAGACCCACGTCCCGGAGCCGGAGGCCAGCGACTACTTCTTCCGGCCCAAAGTGCGGCTGTCGACGTACAGCACGGATACCAACGCGCAGACCATCTTCTTCGTCGTCACCATCATCCTCATGATCCTCTGGCTCATCCCGCCGCTCTTCGTGCTGCGCTACCTGCCCCTCGACGATGGCCGCAGCTTCGGGTTCCGGCTGCGGTACTGGCTCACGCGCCTCGACCGCCGCTACGCCCGCCGGCACTGGCTGGTCTGCTCTCCCAGTCCTCTCCTTGCACTCTGCTTTCCTACTGTGGGCTGTCCATTGCTAGGAGCTTACTCCAATGGCGACCCTCATCAACTTCCTAATGACTACTTCGAGTGAGCCCTTTGGCGAGCCTGCTCAAGTGTCACCCCCCATGCCTGCGCAGGAGGAGCAGAAGGTGCAGGTGAAGCGCCGCACGGAGCTCGGCGGCACGTGCTCCGTCGTGAGCCTCATCTTCTTCTTCGGCATCGGAGCAGGGTAGGCTCCGCAGACCTCCTCCCCTCCGCCTCTTGTCACTCTGCCCTCAACCCTTGCCCACCCTCTTTCTGCCCCTTTGCTGGACTACATTTGCCTGACAGTCCTCATGCGTGCATCATGCAGGCTGGTGTACGATTATGCAGTCAATGGCAATGTCACGCAGCAGCAGGTGGTTCCAGCGCAAGGGAAAGATGTGAGATCATTTGCCAACAATCTCGAGTTCAACATCACAGCAGTCAGCGGCATGCGGTGCAGCCAGTGGCGCTATGTCGGGGCGCAGGTCGGCATTTCGGGCCTGCAGGGCGAGCAACGCGACTTTAACAACGATCTCGTGACTATCCAGTGTGCGGACACCCCAGAGGTTGGACGTACGCCTCCTCCCTTGCTCGCATCCAGATGCCATGGCAGCTGCTGGTCGACCTCTGTCGCCCTCAGCGCTATGCTGGCCAGATTTTATGTCCATCAGTCTTGGTACTGACGGCCTTGCCTTTGTGGTGGGGAGCGCAGGGCCCACGTATGAATGTTGAGTGCCCAAGCTGCCAGCCGTACTATGACAACTACTACGTCACTTGGGAGTTTGTGGACGAGCCTGGCCTGCCTGCAGCCGCCGTTGGCTTCGACTTCTACGTCACCGCGCGCGGGCGCGACAAGCACAACAAACTGTCAAAGCAGCGCAGCGTAACGTACGGTCAGGTGAAAGCTTCTCCCGCGTCCTTCTCCTCCATGACCTTTCCTTGCTTTGCCTTCCTGCACCCACTACTTTGCCTCTGCTACTCCGAGTTCTCCTCTATATGACTTGCCATGCTTCTTGTGCATCTGAAGGTATAGCCAATTTTGCAAACCATTCATAAGAACTTTCATGAACAAGCTTACATAAAGAACATACAAGATGGAGCCCTGACAAGCTCCTCCACACTGTCTGCGGTGGCGGCTGCGCTCTTGCAGGTGAAAGCAGGCTCCAATGGCACTTTCGCGCCAGACGCGACACTGCGGGGCAATCAGAGCAGCATACTGCACTTCCGCCTGCTGCCGCACCGCTTCAAGGAGCACAACAACCTGAAGCAGATGCAGGTCACATTCCACCAGTTCACTTCGGGGTCGTATTCAACCAGCATGGCAGACCTGGCGACGGCCCTGGCGTCGCCCTCCGGTGGCCGAGTGCGCGTCACCATGCGGGTTGAGATATTGTCCTCTTATATAGCTGAGACACACACCAACAGCAACCTCGACCAGGGTCCCTGTACGTATAGCGCCTCCACTTCCCTTCCCTCCGCATAAAAGGACGACATGACGCCATCCCTTCCCCATCTGTCTGTTCCCAGTAGCATGTTGCCTGCCTTGCTATCAGTGGCCACTCGTTTGTGTACCTGCACGCTGCTGCTTACCGCACATGCTCGGTCACTATTGCTGCCAGTCCTGGAGTATGACTGCTCCTTCCTGTCGGGCTAGCTTGGACTGACACGGCCTCCAACCTACGGCGTGACTGTGCGGCTGCACAGTGACCTTCCTTGCCAAGATTGGCGGTGTCTACATCATCAGCATCACGGTTTTCGCGCTGATCCAGCTGCAGGTGTGCACAGCTTTGCAGCAACTAAAGCCCCTTGGAGACCTTATAGTCAAGCAGCACGCATGTGGTGACTGCAGCCGGCATTTCATCGCCCGCACGACTGCACGCCTATGCTCAATAGCCATTCCCAAAGTCCTTTCACTTTCTTGGCATGGGTCCTCAGCTGTGCACTCTTCTCTCTCTCTCTCTCTCTCCTGCAGATGGAGCTGCACATGTACTTCTTCCGGCACGAATACAAGATGATCAACAAGCTGCACAACAAGCGTACTGCGCGCAAGCGCTGGCACAAGGTGCTCACAGGCACTGCCCCATGTTCAATCTTAGATGGGGAATTCGTCTCGCATGTGACACATCAACTTCTGCCCCTCCAGTTAGTTCCACTGATTCAGAAGGGCCGGTGTCTCGCAATCACCTGAGTGGCTTGCTAGCTTGACTTGCCTACTTTGTGACCTGCATGGTGTTGGTGATAGTACTGGCTTCTGACGTCCAGCCCTGCTGGGGGCGCTGCTATGCAGCTGCGTGTGTATGTGCTGTATGGCTTCCGGTGGCACCGCATGGAGGACGAGCTGCTGTTGTCCATGCGCTCAAGCATCGACCCCCCTGGCAAGGAGAATGTGATGTCGTTACCAGTGGCCGCTCTTGACGGCGGCAGCCTGAATGGAGACAGCAAGAAGGCTCACACGGCGGACGACTCCACCAAGGACGGCCTTCGGAAGAGGAGCATTGCGCGCAGCAGCTTTGGGTCCACATTGGAATCGTCTGAAGGGGCGCCTACGTCAGAACGGATCCAGCTGCTGGCGCAGCCCAAGGCCCTCGGTGCGGGCCTCAAGCATGAGGATCGCACCACACTCCAGAAGATGTTCCGGCATGTCAACAAGCACAGTGGAAGGGTACTCTCTTGCCCTGCACAGACAGATCTGAGCCAATTATCCAAACTTCGGTTGCGCAGAAGTGAGATTGAGATATTGGAGGTTTAACACACACATGCTTAATTGCTCACAAGTAGATGAGATACCTGCTGCTGTTGGCTTCTCCAGAAGGTGCAATTTAATTGGAGAGAAAGGAGGAGCTATCCTATCCATAGACAGAGGTTCTAGGGCAGGTATGCTGATCTGAAGTCTGTCTTGTACACATACCACGTAAATACTGATAGACAAATGTCAATATTGCCTCAGGAGGGAGTATGGGCGAAGGACTTGCCGTATGAGGAAGACATGAAAGTGCCAGGTGTAGGACCGACAGCTACTGGCGACCCCGCGCCGGCTGCGACTCCTGTTTACAAGCAGATGGTACTGCTGGAGCCCAAGCGCAGAGGTTTTGACAGGGCTGTGTCATCCATTGGCAACACCGTCATCTCACCCATCACTGCCCTCAAGGCGGCTTCACTGAATGTATTTAGCCCAACCTCCTTGACGTCCATTTCACACTGTGATGAAGCTGTGCATCCTGCATGAATGCTAGTCACAGCTAGGCTCTTCTTCTGACCCTACCTGGAAGATGCTCGCTTAACATGTCATCTGAGTGGGTCGTGCAATCATATACCTTAGCTGTCTCTGCAGATAAGACCAAACTTGCCGCACGTCCATTTCCATGGGAGGACGCCGCATGTTATTGTTCCCAGCATTCAGACGCCCGACGAAATCGAGGCTGACAAGGTTGGGGAAGATGGGAAGAGGGCCCCCTTCAAGCGCAAGCGGCTCAACCAGAAAGTGTGGGGCAGTGCATCATCTCACAAGGGCTCTCTGGTGCGCCAAAATCGCTTGCCATCGTGGATCCCACACAAGGACCCACTTCCTCGCGTGCCAGGTGCATACTTCTCACCTGCGCTTCATCTGATCTTGACAAGACATTCATGAGCCCGGTGCTCCTCTGAAAGCATGGCCATGCAGATTACAATCTCAACAATAAGGAAGTGAGAGCAGATGCTCACTAAGTAATTTGAGTTTTTCAGTGACATGAGTCCCTGAATTTGATCCTGTGCCCTTATCAGAAATGGAAATCCCTGTGGATGGTGAGGAAGAAATTGACGACACTCCTCCTGACAAGTAAGTATGACCGCCAATACCACAGTGCACACAAATATTCGTTTACGTTGTTAATTGTTTTCATTGTGCACCAGGTCATGTGGTATAAGTTCAAGCGGCTGCATGAGCATTAACAATATTCTAGCTGATCTGTGTGTTGTCAGGTTGGCCATGTACAACTATTGCGTGGACCTGTATGATTACAATCGCCGTTTCCGTGACGACTTCCTTCGGGCGGAGTCCATGTTGGAAAATGTCATCCAGCGCTTCCGGCCACACAGTGACCTTTAGTCTGCACATTCGTGCCCTTTGCTATGCGAGCATATCTTGTCCTCATTGATATATATGCAGGTCTGCAGATGTCCCTTGGGTTAGAGGGATCTTCTTGTTACTCTTAGTTTGTGTTCCTTCCTTTGCACAATGTAAAAAGCTTGTAGCCACGTCCTTGGTCCACATATTGTATTGCTGGCAAGGTATCAGGCTAGATTTGTAGGCAAGCAAGTCAAGAGGTAACATAGGTGATACGAATTCGTCTCATTGTGACCCAGCCGTAGCATTATCAGCTGCTCTACAGTCAGCGGCATTGTAATCGACTGTGATTACGCTGATGAACAGCCTTTCGATCCATCGGTGCCGCTGCATGCAAGCCGCCAATGCCTCTTGACCACGGCGACCTTGGTTACAAGGGAAGGGGGATCCCACTTGGGGCAAGCTACAATCCTGCAAGTGCAGGTGTCACTCGTCAACGTGAGCCACGTTGTGTTGGGAAGCAGGCTATTGCTGCTCATTTTCGTCAGAGATTGCAGCTAGCCCATTGTGGAGAAAGGTGGCGCTTGGTGCATTGCGGTTGTGGCTTTGGGGCCATATGCGCATGTGTCCACGGTCAAGGTGGATGGCTTTATGGCTCCAATGCCGCCCGGTCGCTTGCTCAAGTGCTCAGGATGCGCCTGGCCATCCCCCTGCAGAGATCCCTTGCCTTCGCCGTTCGCTGGCGTGCAGGCCGCGCCTTGGCTGCTGCCTCCGAGTCCCGTCAGGGCAACGCCTTTCCGCTCCATAGCTATGTTCGGCTTGCACTTACTAACTAGAGGTTAATGGGAGCCCACTTGCTTATTGTTATCATAATTGTCGTCTTATTAGAGGTTGGTATCTTTGCTGTTTGGCGCCATTCGGCCCATCTCGGACCTTGTCCATAACTCTGGGCTGGCCTCTCACTGCCACTGCCGTCAATTTGGATGTTTCCAATGTTTCCATCATTTAAACATCGGCAGAGCGGATCCAGACGCCGAGTGCCGTTGACCACCGACCGTTGACTGCTCTGAGCGTGGACTGGCAGGGCGGACTCTGTCCCGCTCGTTTGTCGCGAAGCGAGGGGGGTGGGAGGGTGGAGCTGCGGAAGCTTCGCCCGCAAACGGCGGCTGGCCGTGCCGTCAACGAGATTTCTTGACCGATCGGTGTTCCCACATTGTTGCGGGAGCGGAGGGAGCCATCCGAAGGGTGCCTTGATGAGGTCCCGAGATAACGGCGGGCCGCCGAGATGACGGCGGCTCCCGGGGAGCTCTCTGGACTCGTGACGACTCCTGAGCAGGACCAGGCGACGCCACTGCGCCCGCGACGCGCGGCGGAGAGCGCGGCGCGCGAGCCAGGCCCGGCGGCGCGGCGGCGGAGGTNGCGACGGCAGGGGCTGCTCACAGCTCGACGGCCACGATAGGACCAGCTCGCGGGGCCTGGCTCCGACGGGGAACCCCCGCGGAGCACACGGCGGCGCAACGTCGTGATGAGCCGCCCGGGCGCCGCCAGGCCCTCCAAGGATGCGACGGCGGCGGCCCGCGCGGCTGCCGAGGGCATCCGCGTCAGCGTGGACCTCCTGGAGCTGGCGAGGCGGCAGCTGCGCTTCCTGGCGGCGGTCGACCGCTTCCCCAGCCTCCACGGCGACGGCCCGGTCGTTGCCAATGCCGTGAGGAGGTGCGACCGCGAGTCGCTGAAGCCATATGCAATGGCCAGCTCATTAAGGACAGGAGGCCATCTCATTAGTATCCTTGCTATCCTCGCTTATTTGCTAAGACAATCGCGGGTCCATCTGTTGTATTATGAAAGTTGCATCATGCCGTGACTACTATTGGAGGACCCTCTGCTGCATATCCACGTTATTGATTGCACTCGAACTTGCGGGCCAGGTACGAGCAGTGCTGGATGCCCATGCTGGCGGCCTGTCCAGATGCGGAGGAGCTCCTGCCGCCGCTCGACGTGCACTGGATCTGGCACTGTCACATGCTGGCGCCGGTAAGATGATGTGCATCTCCATAGTGCTCAGTGCTCGTAGCTGCACTAGCTCCTGCACCGAGGAGGTGCACACTGATCCTACATTCGTGATCAAGTGGTGCGCTCGAGGCTGGAAGTTGAGCATACGAAGACACTAGTCAGCAATGCATGACTACGAGTCTTACTATTTCATTGCGCCGCCAACCGTCCTGCGCAGCTTGCTTACAACAAGGACTGCCAGGCCTCCTTTCAAAGGGTCATGAATATGACCTCAATTGCTCCCGAGCGAGAGACTGCAGCAAGAGACGCTGCAATCAAGCTCTGGGAGCAGCAGTATCCCGAGGAGCCTTACTGGCCAGAGCTGGACGCGCTGAAGCTGGGAGCTGGAAACGATCAGTATGTGCAACAAACAAAGTTTGAGTACAACCTGACACGGGCGGTGTCACGTCAGAGTCCGTTCTATCATCAGGTGATCAATGCAAAGGCCACTGTGATGCATGTACGACATTGTATGGAAGTCTGCTGCATGTCAAAGGAGTTTGCCATAGAGAGAGAGGTACTGCAGCTGTCAACAAAAGAATAACTTGTTGGTAGTCGTCATAAGCACGTGCCAAGGACGTCATCCTCATGTGGCCCCTTCTGCGGAGCAGGTGTCGAGGCCCCACATGGGGGACAGCAGCTACTTGAAGATCTCAATGGCGCGCTACAAGTCTTTTCTCTACCTTCTTCAGGTCACTGGAGGGAAGTCGTTTTGCGTTCCAACCTATGACATTGACCTGATGTGGCATGCTCACCAGGTCTGTGCTCCCTCGTTATCTTCATGAAGGTCTTGTTGGATATCGTCCCCGTTAGGGTGTCAGCCCTGAGATATGTGAACACATTTAGTGGCATCACCTCTTTGTGTTGCTTGACTTCACATATGCTTGCACAAGAATGATGCTGTAAGGAAGCAGTGGACACAAAGCTTGAGGTGCAGGAAGTCTCACCTGAGTACAACTGCTTGGTCTTTGTCCAGCTATCCCCAGTTGCTTATGCTCAGGATACCACGGAGCTTCTTGGCAGGATCCTTGACCATGATGACACTGACAGCGAAGATGCCGAGGGCCAGGAGAGACTTGACACGGCCTTCCAGAGCACTCAAGAATTATGGGAGGCCACATTTGGAACGACTTATGAGAGGGCAGGAGCCATGCGATGTGCAGACCACGTGCTGGGGGTGCCACTGAGTTGGCTCGCACCTGCTCAGCCTATCAATGTCAATGCCGCTTATGGCTTGTCCTCAAGGCAGCTTGTGAAGGTTTGTTTGCGCTGACCTCAAGTGATGCCTGCCTTCGATGAAGTGCTATTCATCACTTTCATTGCTGTAATCAATGAATAGACATTAGCTGATCTGCTATGGCTGGGCTGCACTTTTCAAGAACCAATGAGAATGTCAAATTTCTGTTGCTCCAGGTATACATGGCCATCAAGGAGGCGCGCAATGTGCCAGGTGTCACCAAGCTTGGTCCATTATTTGTGCAGATTAGGTCGGCATTCAGGTGTAGTCGGCTGGTGCTTGAAACCAAGGAATCAAATGAGCGAGCTCCACCCCAGTGGGGACAGGCCTTTGCCTTCCAAGTGAGTGCAGTAAGAAGTACAATGCTCTGTGTCCTCCTTGTGCTTGCTCTTTACTACTTCAAAGTACGTCAAGTAAGTCATACTATAGTATTAATGTCGACATGTGGCAAGTGCTACTGCTGAGCTATGCTGCATTCAATCTGGTCAGCTTGATCCGTTATCCTTCGCACGTAACGCTTGACGAGCCTCTTCACAGGCAGAGCTTGCAACAAGGGGCCTCGTTCTTGAACTCCGCTCTCGACCCACTGGCATTTTCAAGGGCCTAAAGAAGTCAAAGCTTGTGGGCTCTGCTTCCTTGGATTGGAACTCCTTGCTAAGTACGCCAACAATGTCTGTTGACGACTTCATCCAGCTGTCCTCCGAGCCTGCCAAAGTACGTCATAGTCACTGTGAACAAAATTATGTCATCCTCATCCCTATCTCCACCATCCTGTATGGAGCTGCTTGCATTAAGCATGTAGAGTCAAGGTCTGACGGGTGCCATTTTGGATCTTTTCGCAGACAGAGAAACTCTTAAGTGATTCAGGCCCTGGTCTCCTCATATCTGCATCAATCACCCCACCTGTGCAAGGCCCCCACCTTCTCATGCAGGTCAGAGAGTGTGCTTTGACGATGTGCTTCAAGCTGTTGGCAGTTGTTAAGCTGGGTTAGTACTTCATGCTGGAGTTATACATGTCTGGGGACTCAGCGATGAAGTAACATAACAGGAAGTCATGTCCTGACAACTGGAGGCTGACTGTTTGTACAGACTGCAGCTAAGGCCACAGATGACGAAGGAGTCAGGCTCTCCTCCAAGTTGGCCCTGGCTACAAAGCGGACGCAAGAAGGCAGGTGGATGGCGGGGACGGTTGTGGACCACACACATAAGGAGCAGTTTGTCATAAGAGTGCAGTGAGCACATAAGCCTTAGTCCACCTTGCAGACATGACCAAGAAGACATGAAATAGCCCGATGCTTTGCATGCTGTGCAACCTTTGAGTTGATCATAACTGGTTGGGACTGAAGCTGTGGCTTTCGGTGTATATGGCTCTGGATCACTAAAATGTTAACCAGAAACTTGGCAGCGTTCAAATATGGTCTTTGGCCAATGCTTGACAATGTGGGACACATCGCCGTTTAGCCAGGACTGAGAAGAGGCCTCCCAACCTCATTCAGCTCATTGAGCAATCAATTGCAGGCTTGCTAAGGGCTCTTGGTCACCAGGACTCGTCATGCTGAAGCCTGTACCTGAGAAAGTCATCATGGTTCATCTCGGCGGCTGGATAAGCAGTGCCAACGAGGTCGGTCCAGAGAAAGGCGGCAAAGTTGTGGTCACATTCAATGCCCCAGGTGATTACATGCAGATGTATGTCATCTCAATTGTGTGCATAAGCGGACCATGGGAGGGTCCAGTCTAAGTGCTTCGTGTTGTCCTCATAACATGCTCTCCCATTTGCTGCCTTTCGGTATGGAGTAGGCATTCGTATCGTGTCTTTGTGATGAGCAGCACGCACGGATCAGTGAAGGTGGCATCGAAATGCAGCTCTGATATTTGTCAGTACAATGCATTTGCCGGCCAGAACAAGTCGTAGGCGTGGCGAAGGAAGTCAAGAGTTTTGCAGGGGCAGAAGGTGTGGCCCTGGAAAGTAGGTGGAATTTGAAAGAAAGCATCTTCAGCATCTCTCGAACAACGAGCACTGCAGGCTGGGAGAGCAGCTTGACTGTCAATCTGACTCCAGATGGCAAGGTAAGCACATTGGCTCCTAATGGACTTGGGTGTGCTTAAGATAAGCAGGTGCTACATTACTGTAAGATTTAGTTTGTCCCTAGGCGCTGAGTTACTTATAGCTTGCTTCAAGATCTGAAGTGGTTTAAGACAATGAAAGCGAGTGAAGACTGCAATAACTGCTCTGACCATGGCAAAGGGGCGCTTCTTCCGCGTTTCCAGGGCTCCAAGCTTGAGCTTTCTTGAGAATTGTTGTGAAAGTGTCTTGACAATCTGAAATGTAGCTTGAATGACGCTTGAATGACATTTGGGTTGCATCTGGTGGCCCCACTAACCTCTCAGTTGATTGACAGCTTTTCAATGACCTTGTCTTACTGGGACGGTTGGACTGACTGGGATGGCCAGGTTGGGAGCCCGTTCGAATTTGTGAGGCTCGTCTTGGGCTGTCAGTTGCAATATCAGGTCATGAACCCACGACAAGAGGAGGAGCTGGCGTGTGCAACTCTGATACATTACACACCCGAGTTCCCTCACGGTCGAGCAACCGCTCTTCTTAATTTTCAGGCTGGGGCAGTCGAGGTACATTATGATGTGGCACTTTTAAGTACCGCAATGTGACAGAGTAAAGATGGAACATAGTAAGGACAGGGGCTGGCTTTCTTGGCATTGGCTTGACCACTGCCGTTGCTGACGATGGCTCTTGCTCTGGCCAGGTTCACCATGATGAGGATATCGTACTTGTGCTGTTGTTAAGCAATGCCATATCTCAGTGCCTGCTTGCCTGGAAAGGTGTCAACCTGCTCGCTCCAGCTGCCAGCTTGCACAAGTTCAGGGCTAACAACATTGATGCGAGAGACCACCTAGGTAATACTGTGCTGCTTCGTTCAAATAGCTTTGTTCGCAGTGTTGTCATCCAGCATATACTTGCCCCTATTTTTCTCATTCGCACAGCTTGAATTTTTCAGTTCCACTCTATAGAGGCTTCTACCGTTCAAGAGCATCCTTCTTCTCATTGGCTGTCACATTGGACAGTCTGACATATTGGTACTAAGCATCATGATGCCCCGCATGTTCCATCCGGCCAAGTGGAGTTGCAATATCGCAAGATGACTCCAACCTTCGCCCTGTTTGCTCTGCAGGTGCTGTAATGATTGAGAGAAGGCATGGGTATGGCGCTTATGCCAGCAACGGCGAGTTGCACGGAAGTGACAAGTTGGCGGCTGCACACTGGTGGTATGCCACATCCTATCCTATGTATGCTGGTGCAGCAGCTGCTGGAGGAGGCGGGTGTGGTGGGGGAGGGTGCGGCGCAAGTTGTGGAGGTGGCGGCGGTTGCGGTGGAGGAGGTGGGTGCACCGGCGGCGGAGGCGGGTGCGGAGGTGGAAGTTGATGATGATTATTATAACTTCTGTACACTTGCGTCGGTTTCTTATCGTTTGGCCCCTGTAAGTAGGGGACCACTTAAGAGATTACACACCCTTACCACAGTTCTTCCCCTCCTCTACCCCACGCCACCCCCCCTCCCCAACAGAAACGTAGCTGTTCAGCACCAAGATTGATTCCAAATGCCTTGTGCCATACAACCATATCATCAATTGGGCGGTGAGGGTGCTTGTCATGCTTCTGATCAGGGGAGCTGCTCATCTGCAAGGTCCTCGGACGTAGGATGCTGCAATGCTGAATCTGCAAATATATTACATGCCGGCTGTGTAGTATAGCACACTCCGGCCCCTGTCCATGCTTTGTTGGGCTGGGCTTTCACAGCCATCACCGCCTGTGGGGATAAACCCTCTCTCATGTGTGTTTGGCGTTGTTCGCGAGGCTGGGTACCTTCCAGCAAAGAGGCCGGCATCATGCCTGTCACCAAAACATGCGGCAAGCCCTACATGCGGCATCTGGTCTTGTCCGCCACCCCGTGGAGCAAACGTGCCTCGCCTCCTCCTCGACATCGAACGCATTGACCCTTTCAGAACTGGAACACTCTCACCAACTGTGCCTAGAGAGGCAACAAGGCATGCAGAGCACGAAGAGGAGAGGCACTAGAGAGGACCAGCCTCAACAAGACCACTTTTGTCCTTGCGCCATGGATACTACTGACAGCTACTGTAAGGATGGTCCTCCCTCCTCCAGCATCTGGCTCAGCTAGTTGATATGCGTCGTCGTTGTCCCGGGGGGCAGCTTGCGGCATACCGGCCTTCCGCAGGCATTGGTTGCATTTCCCAATTGCGGCGAAGTCTGCCGCCCTCAAAGCGCTACTTCATCAGCATGCTGGGCGTGCACTGAGTCAGGCCACTGGTTCCTGTGAAAGGCACGAACGGTGGGCATGAGATGAGAGGGAGGCTAGAAATAGCCCGTACACTCCTGTATGAAGAATGAAGCAAAATTAAAATAAGGCTGAGGTAAGAAAGTGGGAATTGACAACCAAAGAGGGACTCCACCACCCACTAGTGAGCACACACATATTTGGCCAGGCTAATCTCGGGCAACAGAGCACCAAAGCGCTATAAGGAAGGAAATAAGCTCTTACACTGTAATGCAAAGGCCAAAGGATGTAAGCTCTTCCGAAGGCCGTACTGAGTATTGAGTGATGGAGGGCCTGAGTGGCCAAGTACGAAGGCAAGCACATCGACAGATGAACATCATCTGCTGCTAAGCTGAAAGGGCCGAAGGCTATGAGACACCCAGAATGGCCCAAGAATGAATACACGCCGTTGCAGTTCTCCGGCTCCCCAAGTTAGCTCGTCAGATCTGTGTGCCACTCTCTTCATCTGTGTGTGCTCACTCGTGGGTACTGAAGCTTCTGCAGGAGTTGCATTTCTTCTGTTGCCTTAGCGGCCCTCAGCAGCACAGTGCTTCGCTTCGTGTAGCACCCATTTTTTGCACTACATTTCGCTTTGTAGATTCTTCTGGGCTGGCATTTCACAGCCACTGCCTTCTACTGGAAGAGTTATCTATTCGTTCGCCTGAGCTGTCGGTAGGCTTGATTGAGACCTCCCCTTGGACTCATGTGCGAGAGCGTGAGCCACTCTATGCACTCAATGTTAATTTTCCTTGCAGAGGTGCCTTGCCTTCGCTGTCCACTTGCGTGCAGGCCGTGCCTTGGCTGCTGCCTCCGGTGTCCGTCAGGGCGAGGTCTATCCGCCTGCTAGTTACTCTGACTTGCACTTACTGACTCGAGGTTACTGAGCGCCCCCTTGCTGCGGGGGCCAGAGGAAGCGCTAAGAAAACAAAGCACACAAAGAAAGAAAGCAGCTGCAAATCACTCAGTAACCCCTGCTAAGCAGCCGCAAATCAGAGAGGCTAGGGTTTTGAAAGTGGGTCCACTGGCCAGAGCCAGAGGCAGCAGCAAGAGCTCGGCCGGCACGAAGGTGCAGCGCACGGGCCATCGACCGCTGCAGCGAGACGGCCAGGCGCATGCGATACAATTGCGCCAGCGACCCTGCTGCAGGGAAGTCTACAGGCTCCCCATGGAAGCGACGGGCGATGGTGTGGCGGGCGAGCTGGGTGAGTAGCTCGAGCCACCGAGCGCCCAGCGCCCCATGGGTGTCTATGGCCAACGGGAAGAATTTGTCTGCCGGCGGATGGTCAGCGTATTTGAGCTCCTTGGCGCGAGCGGCGCCGGCGACCGCATACCCAGCCTTGGTGGCACACTGGCTTGCTGCCGTCTTAGCAACTAGTATCCTGCTATTTGCGCCATTCGGCCCCTCCAGACCTTGTCCTTACTTTTGGTGCTAATAGCTTCCGTGGTGGTGACATGAGAGGGGGCTCGCCCATTGAGGATAGGGGCTGGAAAAGCCAGCCCAAAAAAGAATGAACAAAGTACGAGAAGGGGGGGGGCCAGAGGAAGAAAGAAAGCGCTTCCCCTGGCCCCCTTCTCGTACTCTGTTCATTCTTTTTCGGGCTGGTTATTCCAGCCCCTATTCTCAATGGGCGAGCACTTTCTTCTAAGAAAGAGCTCGCCCATTGAGGATAGGGGCTGGAACAGCCAGCCCAGAAAAGAATGAGCAGAGTACAAGAAGCCCAAGAAGAAGGGGGCCAGGCGAAGCACTAAGGCGTAGCACTAAGAAAGAAGCACACAAGAAGAAACAAAGCAGCTACTAACTACTCAGTAATGCCTGCTAAGCAGTCGCAGGTCAGAGAGGCTATGTTCCTGGAAGGACGTCCCCTGGCCAGAGCCAGAGGCAGCAGCGAGGGCTCGGCCGGCACGCAGGTGCAGCGCACGGGCCATTGACCTCTGCAGCGAGACGGCCAGGAAGGGCTAAGAAGACATGGCTCCTCAGATATGTCATGTGCTCACTCGGTGTACCCTTTAGCCAGCTCATTATCCCGTTAACAGAACATTTGTAAGGCTAGAATTGACCTCGCTTTCAGTTTCATGCGCACCCCGCACTTTCTCTCTTGGGCTGGCCTCTCACAGCCACCAGTCCATCTGGAAGCCCTGTTTCTCATTCACGTGCTCCGCCGCTGGGATCCAGAGAGAGCCACTTGTCCCGTGACTTGGCACGAGAGCCCGGAGACGGCCCCCCTCGAGCTGGCCAGCCGTCGGCGTCGGCGGCGGCGGCGGCGGCGGCGGCGGCGGCGGCGGCGGCGGCGATNAGGCGCCCGCGCCGCCGCGGTCCGCCGCCGGCCAGGTGGCGCTGCGCCACCTCGCCATCGGCGTCAACTTCGCCGACACGCTCGGCCGCCAGGTCCGGCCCTGGCGGTTTCGGGTTTGGGTTTAAGGGTTTAAAGGGTCAGGGTTGGGGTTTAGGCTTTGCCGTCAGAGCTCACTCGGAGAGCCCGTAGCCGCAGCCGCGCCGCCGGGCTTCGAGCCCCCGCCTCGGCTTTCACCGTGCCTAGCCAGCCGCTGGGCGCGCGATCTGACGGCGCGTCTTCATCAATAACCAAAATCCATCAGATATCCAAGTGACGTACTCGTCTGGTGAGACTGTTACGACTACAATTGGCATAAAGTCTGCGGGCAGGGACGTCTTGCGGAAGGGCAATGCAGGCCAGTCGGTGTGCCATCCCTACACACCGGGAGTGGAGGCCGCCGGCGTCGTCACGGAGCTGGGCGCCGGCGTCGTGACCCTTCAAGTCGGCCAGCGCGTCGCGTACATCGACCCCAACAGGGGCGCTTACTGGTATGCTGCGACTGGAGCTTCTGCTGGGAATGCCGCTGCCCAAGTAGCGAGCCCACTTCCTTGGTTCTCCGATGCTGATAGTATTGGAGGGTGCATGTAGTGTGGCAAGCACTCCTCCCTCTTATGCACTCGCTTGCTGCCACACTCTTTCAGTGAGTCAAGGGTCCTTGATGCCTCGCTCGCCATCCCGCTGCCACCTGACATATCCTGCGAGCTTGCTGCTGCCGCTCTTCTCAAGGTAGTCAAGCGTCCTCATCTCTGTAAGTCAGCTTAAAATTGCATCCATTGACTTGTTAGATATGCGTATACATATAGAAATGCACTGAATCACCGTAATGCAAAGTTCAGATGCAGTTCAGATTGAGGTGGATCCAGCGATTTGTTGCATCCTCAAGCTACGGCGACATTTGCAGTACATGCTGACGATACAACAATTTCTTGCCGTCAAGGCCTGACCGCCTGGATGTTAGTGCGGAGGGTCTTCCCAGTAACAGCCTCGCACACTGTGCTCGTGCACGCGGCTGCTGGGGGAGTGGGGTCCTTCCTCTGTCAGGTGCTACAGTCCAGCCACACCCTGCCCCATCAGGGGCAGCATGCTGTGCGCTTGTCTACGAGCGTGATTGTGGCTTTCTCTCTGTCGATCCTCCCTCTCCTCACCTCATCTCAAAGTGGTACGGGCTTCGCCGCTAGTGCAGTGGGCCAGTGCGCAAGGGGCGGTGGTCCTCGGCACTGTGGGCTCACAAGAGAAGGCTGTGCGTGCCAAAACCTCTGGCTGCGCGCATGTGATTGTTTATACCAAGTGAGTCATTCCACTGAGCAGGGACGGCACTTGAAGATCCCTTTTTATAACCTTTCAGCTGCGAAGCGCATATGCTTCATCTATTACTCGTCTTTCAACAAAAATACTGAAGGTAGCTTGTTGACAAGGATGTGCGCTCCTATCATTGTCCACTTCTGTTGACAAATCTTTGTGCAAAGGTCGAACCAATGTGGCAGGAAACTGTGCCCCGTTCAGTAGAGATTGACATCTGTATATGTGCATCTGTGTAGAGATGACTTTGTGGAGCAAGTAATGGAGGTGACGGATGGCAAAGGCGTCTCGGTCGTGTTCGACTCAGTAGGCAAGGAGACCGTGGCGATGTCCTTGGCGTGCTTGGCTCCAAGGGGCATGCTGGTGGGCCTCAGTCGCATCAAGCAAAAAGACTTCGCTTTCAGATCTTCAAGTTACAAGTATGCTGCTGCTGCCAGCCACAATGCGCCTCAGATTTGCATGTGGTAGTGGCATTGCTGATACAAGAAACAAAGGCAATAGCCTTCAACCTGAGCAGAATGGCATCTCCTTAATGCAGGTAAGTTTTGGGTCCAGTTCGGGGGACCCCAGCGTGCTCTCTGTCTCCGAGCTTGGAACTCGGGGCTCCCTGAGCGTGAGCCGCCCCAGGCTGGAAGATTTTCTGACAGACCCAGCTGAGAGGAACGCTGCTTGTAAAGAGCTCTTTGACAACATAGCTGCAGGCGTACTTAACGTGGAGGACAGCAACAGGTCGGCAAGCACGTATTGGACCTAAGTCGGGCAAAGAGGTGTTGAGATTGAAGCTGGTCCTGCTGATCAGACCCCTTGTATGGTGCACACAGCTCTTACACGTCATCTTAGGTCTCGTAACTCTCGGTCCAGATCAATTGCCATCCGAAGAAGCTAATTTATAGGCTGATTCGCGGAGCAGGAGCTGTTTTGGCTGCAGGTATCCTTTGGAGGAGGCAGCCAGGGCTCATCTGGATCTGCTGGAGAGGAGGACCAAGGGGAGCCTGATACTGATACCACCAAGACCAGATCCTCACAACGTCACCTCCCGGCACATCACTTGATTCACCACTAGGAACTTGTATTCAAGGGGCACTCATCATTGAGGACTACTGTCTTCCAAGCCCGTTACACTGAGATGCAGCCATTCAACCAGATGGGCACTTATCTTGTGAAGACTACTATCTTTCACACCCGTTACACTGGGCTGCAGCTATTTAAAATGGCTGCTGTCACATAGCTTTTTCCTCAGGACCTTGTCCAGTCTCTTTGGGCTTGCCTTTCACAGCCATTGCCCTTTCTTGAAGAAGGTCCTTCCCTTATTTGCCTCAGAAACGTAAGGAAGAGCTCTCCTCTATCTATTTAACTTTGAGCTGGCCTTACACGCCTTTGCCACCTTTTTAAGAGTACTCTCTACCTCTGACTCCATAGCAACTTTAGTTGCCAAATGTTGTAAGACTGCACTAGTGCTTGCCCCTGATCAGGTGCATCTTTCGAACCAGTGTCTTTGACAGAACCAGGATGCCACGTGTAAAGAATAGTGGGGAGTTTCTACATCGTAATCCAGGGCCCAATCAGCAGCTAGAGGGCCCTGAAGCGGTACATTGAGGCACGTAGCAATCTGCTAATGTCAAAGACAGTACTGGTCTTTAAATACTACATGTATCCACTGTGCAGCGATCTGAGACCGCCAGTGACAAAATCTGAGATGTAAATGGAGCAATCCTTAAGCTGAGGCTTTTGCTGCTTTCCCTTTTGCTGGAGCCTGTGATGCGTCAGGGTCATATTGGGGGTCAGTATGATGCAGACCAGTAGCAAGAGCCTTACTCATTGCTGCCTAAACATGTCAATGTATGACCTTATGACCAGAGCCAACCCTACACCCCCTTTCAGTTCCTTGTGAAGCTAATCAAGCAAGGGAAACAAAGCAAGTATCACTGGAGACAAACCTTCTACAGACCAAGCTAGAGCAACTCTGAGGCCACTAAACCCTCAACAATGTGGGGCTTGTCATGCGCGGGTTTTCATGCACATAGACAACCTTGGGAGGTGGAGGGTCGGGGTTGATTGTGATGCGCCTTGTATCTGCGTCAAACTTAAGAGCAGTGCCACATCTGCAGGCAAGCAAGAAAGCAAGACAGTAGTGCACGCACACAACTTCTGAGACTGTTGTCCGTATTGCAGATGTAGGGTACATAACAGGTCAAGCATTCACAGCTGTAACATCTAACATGCCGGGTCCTTTTCCATGCCACTTTGTCCAAGATGACGAGAAGACAAGCAAAGAGCAATGGGACTGTCTGGACCAATGCAAAGGTACCCAGCTCCTGCACATTGTAGGGTCTGAGAAGGCGGCGTTGAAGCTTACTTCTCGCACTTGACGTCATTGACTGTTTGGTCATTTTTTATCGTCAATATTGTCCCGAAGAAACTTCGATTCTCGTGACTACATTCTGGACAAGGCCCCTGCCCATAGCAGGAGAACCACAGGATCATTCATAAGTCGCCAAGCCTTGGTTCTGAAGCTCCTGGCACTTCAACTTTTGACTTTGACCCCATTGTTACCAAGAGGAGGGGACCTAAGGACTGCTTCAAGGGCAAAATGAATTTCTACAGCAGAAGACTGGTGAGGACTGCCAGCTCTTCTCATAATTCTGGCCTTCGTTCATGTATTTGATGCTCACCGTGAGGATGAGAAAGTCCTTGACAAGATAATTTGTAAGCCTTGAAGCCACAAAGTATGTGAAGGGGAGGACAATGAACCATGTGAATAAGAAGCTGTACGGCTCTGGAAGCTAAAAGACAAGCAGGAGATAGGATTGTCTAAGTAGCTCATCCAGAAACAGGAAATCTGATATGTACACAACAACAGTGCATACTTTTGTTGTATGTGCCATTCTAAGTACTTCAAGGGACTGCAAATCCGACTGAATACATGCCTCCTTATCAC
The DNA here is from genome assembly GCA_009602725.1 of Spirogloea muscicola. Classification (NCBI taxonomy): domain Eukaryota; kingdom Viridiplantae; phylum Streptophyta; class Zygnematophyceae; order Spirogloeales; family Spirogloeaceae; genus Spirogloea; species Spirogloea muscicola. Next base: position 461,428 of record WELB01000050.1, read on the forward strand.
ATCAGAATTGGTAAGTCTTCGATGCATGTAATTAGCAGGAAATTATGTACCTCAAGCAGGTAAGTGAGCTCAAATCCAGTCAAATCGTCCAGAAAAAATACTCTGCAGGAGATAACCATAGAGTGAGCACCCGCAGGGGTCTGTCTCACATATAAATAGCTAGACAAGCTGCACCCATCTCAGCATGTCCTCAGTGAGCAGCAGTGCCCACTTACAAGCGAGCTTTGATTTGCTTGTCTAGCAAGGCAAACTTCAGTCAATAGCGTTATGATGTATCCCTCACAAGGTTAGGGTCGCAATGACGGCAGGAAGTTGTAGTAGAGTCATGCGCAAATAGTCCAACTGGAGGTCACTCACAACCTGGATGCAAGTGAATAAGGGAGAGTCAGCAACCACATTAAGTAGGCCCGTAATTCTTACGGACCTAGTGGATAATAAGCCTGCAAAAGTTTCCCTCCGAGTAGCCTGCAGACCATGATATCTTTCGACAGACCTGCTAAAGTAGCAGATGCGGTTGCTGGGGAGGTAAACATCTGACCTGACGAGAACGCAGGCTGCATCTTGGTCCCTCCACAGCAACTCGGCTGCTGGCGTTCTGGAGATGTCATGCAGCAACAGCTTGAACTTGCTCCCAAGAGGCAGCACCCTGCTCCATGGCCTCCACTTGGATTGCATTGGAAAGGAAAGGGCAATGCATACCTTCAATTTCTTCTTCAAGGTGTCATACTCCTCATCACTCATGATACTTTTGCCAGCTTGATATGCCAATGAAGCCTCCATGAACTTCATCTCCTCAGTACCTGGAAAGGAGATTCATGACTACATTGGCAAGTTGACAACTAGTACCCCTGCCCTACCTCTGGAGATATCCCTTCTTCGAAGTCTGGTAAGTATCGTAGTAAGTTACTCACTGAGCATGACCACGCCGCTGCCGTTCCACATCAGCTCCTCCTTGAGGTTGTCAAACTCCTCATTTGACATCATCGGCTCTTCATCAAAGTAGTAAGACTGCCAAAACAGATGCTCCAGCCAAGCGCCGCAGGTCTAGTTATGAATTGCTGCCTATTGAGAGATACGAGAAGAAGGCAGAATCTCTACAACAAAACCCCTAGTCAGTAGTCATTTGGAGCAGTCCACCAAGCTTGACGCAGATTCAAAACTCAAAGGCAGCTGGTACAAATACAAGCCACAGTAGTGTCACGAGGGAATGTCGCTAAGCAATGCAAGATACCGCCAGCTTAAGGCATAATCGCAATTTACTGTATGTAACTGGCTGTGCAGCAAGCCACTTTACCCTCAGCGCATCCAGGAAGTCCTGCTCCATCTCGCCAATGGAGCGCTTGTCTTTCTTCTTGTCAATGTCGCAATACTGCAATATGCGTCTGTCCGACACTTCCATCTCGGCGGTGGTGTCTGGAGCTAAAAGTCAGCACACAGACAAACGCAACCCCACCGCGCCCACATGCAGGCATAGAAACAGCGTTACTGACTTGAAGAAAGAAGCTGCCTCAAGGAAATCACAATATCGAAGGTGCATGAGATAGAGACGTCAGGAGCTTGCTGCGGCAGCCAACAAAGCTGCGTGATTTCACATCGATACAATCAACGGCCAAAAGCGCGCAGGGCCGAGCTTGAGGCCTGCCGCCGCTGGCCTAGGTCCAGTAGCGCTCGGCGGTGCCAGCAGGTAAGGCCAGGGAACCGTGAGCCCTCACCGCTCTCCTTGGATGCACGCGCCGTGACGCCGCTGGCAGCGCGCCGCCGCGGGGCGCTGCCATCAGCTGACACCCGAGGTAGCAGCCACCCCTTGGCGCACTTTGCCGTGGAGGCGGCTGCCGCGCACCGGAAGCCGCCGCCGACGGCTACTGGGGAGGCCACCCTTGGGCCGCGCGGCAGAAGCGGGTGCACAAGGTCCGCGGTAGCGGGCGCCAGGCAGCACCTGGCCGCCGCCATGGCGGGCGCGGCGGGCACCGCGGCACTGCCGGCTGCGTCAATCGAAGTAGTGGACTGAGGACCAGCACAACTCAGACGTCCGGGTCTGCCAGGAGCGATGCCCGGCTTCAACGCCGCCGGTTCGCTCGCACAAGCCTTCCGAATGCGCCTGGCAGTATCGTTTCCACGCTCACTTGCCCACGCCGTCCACACGCGAGCAGGCCGTGCGATAGCCGCCGCCTCTGGGTCTCGGCGGAGTGCCTCTTTCCCAGCAGCGAGCTATTCCGACCTGATGTTGCTCACTCGCGGATACTGAGCTTCCCTCTGCATCGTCTTGTGTTTTAGTCGTGTTTCGTAGTGTAGTCCTTTTTCGGCACCTCTTTCTTTGGCTTTGGACATTGTCCGTTCTTGCTGGGCTGGCTTTGCCAGCTCCTCTTCTCTATGGGCGAGCACTTTCTGCTTGACGTCCCTTCGCCTTTGTTTGATGAAAGCTCTTCAAAGACAAGGCAGTGGCTGTGAAAGGCCAACCCAAAAGAATGTCTAAGGTCTGAAAGGGCCGGATGGCGCAGTTCCTTCGAATGAAGGAATGGAGTGTGCATTGAGTGATGGAGGGCCTGAGTAGCCAAGTACAATGGCAAGCACATCAATGAATGTAGATGAGAAGAAAGACGCTTCCAGGAGAGAGAAGGGCTTGCCCATTGAGGATAGGGGCTGGAAAAGCCAGCCCAAAACAGGAGTGGGCGGTGGCTGGGAGAGGCCAGCCCAGAAAAAAGAATGAACATAGATGTAGATCACCTGGTGCTAAGCTGACCCGCTCAGTAACCACGAGTCAGCACGTAGAGGTCAGTAACTGATGCCCAAATACCGGGACGGCGATTTGCCATTGTGCCACCAGCTAAAGGGGAAGAGTGTGAATTAATAGATGGAGGGCCTGTGTGCTAGCTTGAGAGTGAGCCACCAGCTAACGCTCGACCAGCTTTCTAGTGAGAGCATGAGCCTGAGCTTACGGCAAACAGGCTGCCAAAATGAAGGAGCAGAGCATTTCCACAAGGGACGAGTACTTCGAAAGGTAAGCTCTTCCGAAGAAGCGAGGGCAGTGCATAGGGACATACCAGGTATGACTGGGGCCGAGGGCTGTCAAAAGCCAGCCCACAGTATGAGGACTTTACAGGAGAACAAAGTTCTCATAGGTGCAATTGGTGGCTCTTGAGGGCCAGCAAAAGAAAGAAATGAAGCTCTTTCAAATGGGGCAATGGCTGGAGAATAAGACAAGGTCCGAGGGAGCCGGGCAGGCCATTATGGCAGCTACGCAAGGGGCTATGATTAAAGAGTGTCAGTAAGTGTGTCTTGGCGTCGCTGCACCCTTCGCTTTTCCTGAAGTGCCCCACATGGAAAGCGCTACTTCAAAGAAGACGGTTCTTGAGAGAGGCCAGCCCAAAGGAATCGACAAAGTTGGGCGAGCAACACAGCAGATGGGGCTCAGCAAAGCAAGACCGGAACCTCAGTAACAACCTATGTAACGGATGTTGATTTGGGCTAAGACCGAGAAAGAGTCGGCCCTTCTGGAAAAGGCAACATCACCACTGTTATGCATTTCTCCGCCGACCCACCAGGATAGTCTGAGCTAAAGCAAGAGCAGCAGCGAAGAGCAAGCCTGACCTTTGGGAAAAGACTGGGGTCCCAGTCTTTCCCCACTCAAAGAGAAGGCCGCTGGTAGAACGAGGAGCAAGAGATATCTTCTGATCCAATGAATTGCCTCAACAATCTTTCATCTGTATGACTCTTACTAGTATCCACAGGTTGAGTAGGTTACGTCACTGATCCTACTCATCATCAGCATGGCTGGCATCGCGGCACCAAGGGTGTCCGAGTTCATTTGCCAATCAGCTACAAATCAGCTACAGAGAGCTGCTTTCTCGGACATAACCTGCTGCATTCTGGGGCATGGTGCACAAACGAGCTTCCTGTCCTAAGCTGGCCACCTCTGCCATGTATACCACTGTGGCTTCAAACAATTCCCAAAACCAGCACCCCACGGAATCAGCAGAAAGCACCTGGCATCAGCTTCTGATGATCAATGTCAAAGGAAATTGCAAGTTTTCACCTATGTAATGCAAAGAGGCTGCAAGCCACCATTCTAAGTGCAAATGCGGAGGGAAAGCTCTTCAGCATTGCTCCACAGATGGATGCAAGGGCGACCTATGTCCGGACAACCCAGCAAATGATTATCTCGACGATAAATTAGAACTACTGATGTGGCTGCAGTAGCTGCTCTTTTTTGTCCAAGAGCAAGCACAATCTATTTACTCTTGTGCTGCTTTTTCACTGAGTAGGATGTGACAACACGCCCATGAAGCGGCTTTGGGGGCCGGTTATTCTCGCGCTCGCCATTGCTTACTGCCGAAATTGCCGATTGAAATAGTTCCACCTACACTGGCACAAGATATTATGCGCATTGAACAGCAGATTCAGCTGGACCAGAGAGCACCTATGATGGACTGTAGTCTTCACGAGTGAGAAGTAGCCTGGGCATAAATTATACTGTCATAATCCGGAGAACAGATTAGCGAGATGCTTCACAGGGAGGCCAGCTATGCATTGAGAGAGTGAAAGAGTGGTTACCTGGTCTACCAAGACGGTCTGGAACTTCTGCAGGACATACCACTGGACGGTCTGGTTACAACCTGGGGTCGTAAGGCTGCCCTCATATGTGTAGAAGTCAAGGGCCGATGATGCTGCACTCGTGGTCAAGAAGCTCTTTGGATTCACAGTGACCCTAACGGTGAGGTTCGAGACTGTGTGTGGAGCAGATGGCAAGATGCTGCACATGAAAATCAGCGTGAAGGTTGAGGTGTATCAGAATCATAAATGTGTCAGTCTACCCTCGGTATTAGATTTTCTGTGCGAGCTTTTCCGTGTGTATTATGCTACTTGCTACTAGAAGAGATTATCCTTGCCGTACAAGCAGGTTGGCCTTTCAGCACCAGGCTGGAAAACTCACGTGTTTAGGATCTTGTTTGCCGTGTTATGGGGGTCCAACTTGTAGATCACCCCCACGACGGCAATCCATCGATTTGTCTTTGACATTGGTGTGGACAAAGTGGCCTGTGGACAAAGTGGCCTTCTAGTGCCCCAAAAAGGCCGTCGATTGCGTGCTCACTGTATGCATGCCAGTGAAATTGGCTCAGGCTCCAGACCTCACCATCTGGTGTCTTCAGCTGATTTGTGGTGTCCTCTGAAGGCTCGACCTCTGAGGTAGAGAAGCAGAGTGAGGCTGAGTCAACACTTTGGACCCAGCCTTCGCTTCCAATCCCACGTAGATCAGCTGCCTTATATTGTGTTGCAAGTGGTTCATCTCTCAGAGTGATGACTTGTCCTGACTGTTGCATACATGAGCTGCACGAGCATTGGACTTCTTGCCTTCAGACATATAAGCTGGCAATGATGCATGACATGCATCACAAGCCCCGTGCTGGGAATCCACCAACGGCATGGCCGGTGTTGAGTACGATGACCTCCATGCTGTCTACATATGATAGGACGAAGCTCGAGGTGCTGCCTGCTTTCTTCACGTTCGCCTTGACAATGTTGATGGGAGATTGCATTTCACCGTTGCGGCACTGTGCCAGCTGCCACCTCCAGTCATAGCAAACAAGTCAGTGCAAATTGTTGTGAATGAGCCCTTCTAGCTGTCAGGGCTGCAAGATACAGGGCAAGTGCAGGTCCCAATTGGCACTGATGATGCCTGTGTGCGCCCTGGCTGAAAGCAAAAAGGTGCAGGCCGTCCTGTGTCGCTCTCTGTAAGCACCCATACTCACAAGCAGTAGCACGAGGTGTAACATCATTGCTCAGAAAATCCTGAAACATGGGTGGTTCACAGAGTCTGACGCCAATATTACGACTGATCGTGGCAGCCGTGTTGTACTTGTCTAGAGGTTTAAGAGGGCAGTGCTCACCACCCAATCCTCGCCGTCTGAAGAATAGTCGAAGGCCGCCATAGCACCCTTCAACGTGCAGAGGACCAGTGTCCATAAGGCAAGCTGGCCAAGCTTGGCCATCTCGAAGCGTGAGGAGGTGTCGCGCAAGAGGCGACAGGACGACGGCAGCCAGCAGCGATCCGCGGCGGGGAGAAGAGGGGAAGATGGGTGGGGGAACGCGCGAGTGCCAACTCCCGCTCCAGGGAGGCAAACGATGCGTGCTGGACCTTGGGAGCAAGGGGAAGCTCCAGAAAGGGGCGATGGCTTCAAGAAGCCAGACCACGAGAATGGTCGGGCTGCAGGAGGAGCGGGGCAGGGAGGCCCCCCCCTGGACAAGAAATCAGAAGGCTGGTAGCAGGCTAGTCACGGCAGGTGGGTTGCACAAGAGAGAGAAGGATGCTTCCAGGGGAGGGCGGTGGCTGTGAGAGGCCAGCCCAGAAACAAGAAAGGACAAAGTTCAGAAAGGGCCAGGGAAAACAAAAAAGGACCCAGGGAATCAAGTAGTAGGTGGGGATGTACAGGGGAGAGGAGTTAGGGACTGAAGGGAGTACGAACTTTGTTGCACCCACTTGGCATGGGTGCCTTGTCTTTTTCTCATTGGTAGCAGCGTACGAACCCATCCCGAGTGCCCCCGCGGCCTGTCCACGTGGCGGGCAGTTGAGTAGCCAGGTGGCAAGCGTGGCTGGGTCGTGACGCAGAGCGGGTTAGGAAGCCAATGCGCGAGGTGCGCACTAACTGAAGAAAGCTCTCGTCCAATGTAAGGCAATGGCTGTGAGAAGAGGCTAGCCCGAAGTATTGTACTAGGGTCTCAGGGCTGAAAGGCGCAAAAAGCGAGTGACCGCTCAAGAGAGAGAAGGCGCGCGGTGCGCATGAAATGAAAGCGAGGCCAATTCAAGCCATTACATTGTTCAGGCAGAAAATGCAGAAAGTGCAAAGAATGCAGCGCAAAGAATGTGGCTACATGAAAAGACGCCCTATACTAGGAGGGCCGGAGGTGCCACAGAGCGGGGGGAGCCGTGCTGACGGGGGCCATGTCGACTCGACCGGTACCGCTTGTGGAGCTGCTAGAGGTCCATGGCCCGTGCGCTGCACCTTCGTGCCGGGAGAGCCCTCGCTGCTGCCTCTGGCTCTGTCCAGGGGACCCACTTCCAGGACCCTAGCCTCTCTGATTTGCGGCTGCTTAGCAGGGGTTACTGAGTAATTTGTAGCTGCTTTCTTTCTTTGTGTGCTTTGGTTTCTTAGCGCTTCCTCTGGCTTCCTCTGGCCCCCTTCTCGTTCTTT
>WELB01000050.1:468876-506347 GCA_009602725.1 Spirogloea muscicola
GCTGCCCGTGAAGACAGGAGGCGCTTGGTAGGGGAGGACGAGCTCGGCTCCCGCCGGGGTAGAGGAGGCCGGGGCGCCCGAGGCCGCCGCCGCGGGGCTTGAAGCGTCGGGAGGAGCAGCTGTCGCTGGCGCAGGCACGGGGAACTGCTGCCCAGCCGAGGGTGACCGGGGGAACTCGGCAGCGGCGAGGCAACCAGAGGGGCGGGGGCAGGGTCTGGCGCGGCCTTGAGCGTGGCGCCCGAAGAAGCCCCGGGGCCTGGCGCGGCCATGAGCTCGTCGGCGCCAGCTCGCCAGCCGGCGGCAGCGGGGGGCGAAAGGACCGCCGCCGCCGCCGCGGCGGCGGCGGCGGCGGCGCGGGGGGCAAGCGCGGGCGCGCCAACGGTCGGGTTGGGGGAGAGAGAGAGAGCAAGAAGCTCTAGTCAGCAAGTGCAGATCAGAATAACTAGAGGGCGGGAAAAAGTCGCCCTGTCGGAACCCGGAGGCACCGCCAAGGCGCGGGCTGCCCTCAAGTGGACGAACTTGAAGGGGAGGCAACGAGAGAGAAGAGAGAAGTGGCACTCCCAATGGGGGCAAGGGCCGCGAAAAGCCAGCCCAAAAAGAATTGACGAAGGTACGGAGGGGCCTACAAACGTGTAGCATCTACAAAGGGGTCGGAAGATGCTATGTCAGAACAGGGGAAGGATGGATCACTCAGTAGTTACGACTGAGAAGAGAGAAGGCGCGCGGCTGCGCATGAAGTGAAAGGGAGGCCAAAGCAAGCCAGTACACTGTGTGTTAGGTGCCACCTACCCCCAGGTGGCACCTAAGCCGCAGTGTAGGAAGGAACGTGGCACCTATTTAGGGAGTGTACTGGGGAAGGTGGCTTTTTCACATTCTTTTTCTTGGGCTGGCTGTTCCAGGCCATATCCTCAATGGGCGAGCCCTTTCTTTCTTTTTCACAGTGTACTCGCTTGCTTTGGCCTCCCCTTCAGAATTTGTCCACTTCCGGGCAGGCCGCGCCTTGGCGGTGCCTCCGGGTTCCGACTGGGCAACGTTTTTCCGCCCTTCAATAATTTTGATCTGCACTTGCTGACTTAGCTTGTTGAGCGCCCCACTGGCAGGTATCATGGAGAGTAATTTCGAGCTTTTGAGTACCCTGTGTTTGGTGCCTGCCACCTTCACCCGGGTGGCACCTGACACGGTGTAGGGGGGGAGGTGGCCGCTAATACATAGCCATCGCCTTATGCTGAATGAGCTAGTTCTTCCAAATTTCATGCGCACCGCGCGCCTTCTCTACAAAGGGTGCGAGTGCGAGGGCCTCTTGCAACTCAGCCCCGACACGGCCCCCGTGGAAGTATAAATATCAACAGTCGCCCATCAACGACCTGCCAATAGCCCCGTAACCCATCACTTTAGCCCAACAGTATGCCTAATCAGTCTCCCACCGCCAGACTACTGATGGTGGCCTCATCGTCCAAAATGTCACAACTAGTGTCAACATTGACGTCTGATGTCAACGTCCATTACAGTCTCCAGCTCACGGTGGCTTTTCAGCACCGATTCCAGCACTAACATCACCTTGTCACATCGCAAATATATTTTAGCGCCAATCTCTGATCAAGGAAATAGACAACCTCACAAATTGCTCGCTTCTTGAATTGCCTGGTCTCCAAGCATCTGTTAAGCCATCTTACCTGCGGCAGATATGCCAACTATTAGACATCGGTACACTGGGGGCTTATGTTTGATTGTCGTCGCCCAGCGCGTCTGTGGAATGCTGCTTGGCACCTGCAGCAGGAGAAGAGCAGGCGCTATTGGCCAGGGCCACCACAGCCCAGGTCCTGCTTCAGTATCCACAGCTGCTTAGCATAAAGAGATGCTTCGGCAGTGCAATGGGTCCTGATGAAGACTCCATCACTGGTCCGTCATCTACCAGCGGCTGGCTAAGTGTTAGGTGCTCAAAGCACCGCTGCAAGGATGACATGACGTCTACCTCTATCCTCATCCCTGGTCTTCTTTCATCATCTTCAATGTCGACACAACTGTTGTTTCTTCACGTCAATGCGAATGTCTTGCACTAGCAGCAAGCATAAATTCTGAGGGGTTACTTCATTGGTGACATGTCAGCATGGTATCTGACTTGGATATACCGCGATACAGAGTTGGTGCACGGAGGGGGGCTAGCTAGGAAAATACTGTTCGTTTACTAAGTCAAGAGGGAGGCCCTGAGGATTCAATACATCCAATGCACCCACCAGTCCCCCATGCGCTGTTACCTTTGCCTTGGTTGATGTGCATTGTGCTCTAGAGTACCGCGATGGACTGAGCTCTGAGCATTCTATGTCACCACATTCAATACGTGAAACCTTGTGACAGTATAGCCTCATTGTAGCTCTCTTGCAATGGCCCAGCTCAACCGAACACACCTCATGCAGATTTGACTACCCAGGCATCCAGAGCCCCCAACGCACTGCGACAAACATCAATCAAATCGTTCACGACAAGGGCGAAACATTTGCACCATTTGCGTAGCTCTGTCTTTGCAAGTTACAATTCTCCCCTTCATTCTCGGCAACATCCTCCTCACAGTCAAGATCTGAGATCCGTGGCCCTGTCGTATCCATTTCCTCCAACTTATCCTCAGTGTAATCGACATTTCCATGAGCCTTAAGCCCCGACTGTATTTTTGATGCATACTCGGGCAGTAAATGCTGCTCCATGAGCTTCCACAGCCACACTGCCGACCTACCAGTGACTCTGATTACAGACGAACCGCTCTTCCCAACATCATGACTGCAGTCGACCGCCCGGAACTTGAGTGTTTTGAGGACCAGCTTCACCTCCTTCTGTGGGTACTTGCCTGCTTGAAAGACAAGGCTGCCAGAAGACGGGCAGAAATGGCCGGAGTACATGTACCAGTAGGCCAGAACGCGCGGGTGTAGCCACCTGTGTATGAGGGGTGGAATCCTGGGACTGCCTCCCGGGTTGTACTGGTGGAAGTAGAACTGTAATGATCGATGGCTGCGCAGCTTGAAAGGGATGTGAGAGGGCGCAGCAACAGATCGAGGGCCTCCGGCTTCCTCTGTACTCCTACTGTCGCTTTGTGAGTGATCGCTGGCCGCACTCGCCGCATCCGACGTCGAGACATCCTGCAGCAAGCCCTTGTAAAGCATCGCAAAGTGCCCCACGAGGCGCTCGGGAAGGACAAGCTCCACTCCGTAGCCGCCGCCACTGCCATCGCAAGGGACAACCCTTGCTCCGCCCAGCAGCGCGCCCACGAGCGCCTCGCGCTGCTGCGGCACCAGCTTCGGCTCTGGGCTCTGCTCTTGGCTCTCACCAGCCTCCTCTCCCAGCGCGTCAAGCAAGTGATTTTGCGCCTCTCTTGTCAGCGTATATTTCTTCGCCGACCGGGCCGTCATGTACGCGTGCACCTCCTTGATGGCCTCCTTGTTGCCGACCCGCCCATAGCCCTCAAGCATGAGACAAAATACGACACTGTTGACACCCAAACCCAGCGGGCTTCTCATGCCATCGTAGATGTGCCTGGCCTTGTCCATGTGCCCGCCCTTTGTGTACAGGTCGAGAAGGGCGATGCAGACCTCCATTGTGTACTTCAGGCCCGACGCTGCCATGTCTTCAACCAGAAGCTCAGCCGCCTTGACGTCGTCCAGGTCACGAGCGAAATGAAGAATCCTTGTGTACATGGCCTCCAGAGGCGACACTCCAGCGTCCTTCATGTCCTTGAGCAGATCCAAGGCCTTTCCCAAGAGCTTCTTCCTTCTAAGCACTTCCAAGTAGATCCTGCCGACCTGCAAAGAGAGCTCAAAGGATAAAGTTGTCAGAATCAGGACCCTGCAGCCTCGGTAGCAGCTACCAGCGACAGAGATGATGCTCAAGTCAGCTACTGCTCTCAAATAGGAGTCCTTCATAACCTACACATTTATGAGGCAGGTTGACTTTATTCACCTCATACGCGACAGCAACGCCAGACTCCTTGAGACTTTGGTATGTTGCCTCAGCCTTCTCTAAGAGTCCAGCGTCGAAACATATTTGGATGAGAGCACAGAAGTCACTGGCAGAAGGCACTTGGTTGACCGACAGTATTGAAGCAAGCGCCTGCTCAGCCCTTTCCACAATGGGCTCCAGCCCGAGTTCCGTCAAACCATCGATACTGCTCCTGCCAGGGGACACTTCTCCTGCAGCATCCAACCCACCTGCCAGCATCTGTTTTCTTCCTGGCATCAGGCGAGCGCAGGCCTGGATGACAGCTGCGTGCTCGCCAGCACCCGGTTGAAAGCCCGCCCCGGCCATCTCCGTCATCAACTTATCCACCAGGGGAAGGTCGCCACTTCGCCCCGCAAGCCGGATGAGCATGCCGTACCTCTCGCAGCCAATCTGCCAAGGCAATAAGGTCACCGATCTCTTAGAGATGTAAGCTGTCCAAGCTTCGCAAGCTACTTCACAAATTGGAAACCAGTCGCGGGTGTTGACAGGGATAAGCACAATGTCGTCGAGCTGGGACTACGTAAGCCATACAAGCGAAAGAGCAAGAGTGTCAGCCAGCGCACTTCCTGCGAGCCCAAGGAGGCCAGGTCACGCGCAAGGACTTCCGCATCGGGCGCAAATTGCCAACCCCACCGCGAGGCGGCTGTAGCCTTCAACAGCTTCTCCTGCATGACGCAAGGCAGCAGCTGTGATGATGACAAACATTGGCAACAAGTCGGCTGCGTCAGCAAGCACAGGGGTTTGTGCTCGCTGCAGGGGCTCACAAGGCCGCGACAGTGACCCGACCTGCAGGGCAGGCGAGGGCTTGTGCTCGCCGAAGCGACCCATGCTGCGGTATGCCTCCCACGCGCGCTCGAGCACCACTGCGTCATCATTGTCGACGTCCTCGGCCAGGTAGCCCTCGATGACGGCCACATACGTCTCCGCGTCCGGCGCGCGGCCGGCCTCGGCGAGCATGGCCAGCAGCTCGCGGACGCGCGACATCTTGCTTAGGCGCGCGGCGCCAACAATGAGGCCCTTGTAGAGCTGCACGTCTGGCTCAAACCACGGCCGCATCCGCATCCACTTCAGGACCTGGCTCAGGGTTTGGGGTTTGGGGTTTAGGGTTTAGGTTTAGGGGTTCAGGTTTTTAGGGTAAGCCAAACCCTGTTATGAGCAAAGCACAAGAGCTTCGCATCCCTTATGACCTTAATGCTTGCACCCACCTCAGACCTTGCAGAAATATGATCAAAGGAAGCGAGTGTCCAAGTCCTAAGCCTTAAACCCCGAGTCTACAATCCTCAGCTGCACAAGCTCTCCTGAAGCCGCCCACAAGGAGCAGGTGTCGCCATGGCGGAGCTCGCTCGTCGCAGGAAGAACTGGCCAACAGCGGATGCTGCAACCAGCAGAGCTGCCACTGCATTGCCTAGTGGGCTGCTTGCTGGTAGAAACATGGAGCGGCAGGGGACGCGGTGTCTCACTCGGACGGCGCGCAGGACGTCGCCACGCTCCAGGAGGGCTCGCGCGACGAGGCGGCCGTCGTCGAGGCCCAGCCAGGCGCGCTGGGCGTTGAGGAGCTTCACCAGCGGCCCCGGACGGCAGGCCGCGACGTCGGCCACCACGGCGGCGCGCCGGGCGGAGCGCCACTCGGGCGTGGGCTCCACCAGGCCCTCCCGCCGCAGCTCCGCGCGCAGCTCGGCCATGCTGGCGCGCAGCTCGGCCTCCCGCTGGCCCCTCTTGCGGCCGATGGCCCGCACGTACTTGGGCGCCGCCGCCGCCGCCGGCGCTGGCGTCTCCGCCGATGGCCATGGCCGTCGGCGGCGCCGTGACGGCGACGGCGACGACGACGGCGGCGACGGCGCACCACCCGCAGGCCCCGCGGGGCTCCAGCGAGGGTCCCAACGACGTGGGCCGTCGTTGGCCTTCCCGCTCGTCCCGCCACTGGCGCCGCCATGCCGACCGGCGCCACTACCGCCGCCACTACCGCCACTACCGCCACTGCCGGCTCTGGCGGACAAGCACCGCAGCGAGACCAGCAGAGCCCCTCGACACCACCAGCGCTCGACCACCGTCGCCACCTCCTGGTGGCGCGGCCGCCGCCAGTGCCTGCATGAGCGCGTCGCCGAACCGTCAGGCGAGGTGCTCGTGAAGGCGCCGCCGCCCAACACCACGAGCGGCAGCGGCAGCGGCAGCGGCAGCCTCGCCTGCAGAGCGCCGCAAGGGCGCCGGGCGCCATGGCGCTCCCTCGTCGCGCCCTGGCCTGCCGCGCCGTTGCTCGAGCAGCGCAACTGCCGCCGGAAGCGGCGCCGCCGCGCCCGCCGGCCTTTCCGGCGGAGATAGTGGCGGTTGCTGGGATATTGGGGGTTTTCACTTAACCCCTGTGCGGGAAAACGTAGTCCATTGAGTCATGGAGGGCCTGACTGGCCAAGTACGAGGCAAGCACATGAACAGATGTACACCGCCTGCTGCTAAGCTGACCCGCTCAGTAAGCACGAGTCAGCACATAGAGGTCGCTAACTGATGCCAGAATACCGGACGGCAGTTGAGACGCCCTTGTGCCACCAGCTAAGGCTCGACCAGCTTTCTGGTGCAAAGGTTGAGCCTGAGCTCGCTGCAGACAAGCTGACACTCAGATGTCGCAGACTGACAGATAGGCTGCCGGCATGCCCATCTGGGCTGGAAGCATATCCTCGCGTCGTGCATACGCCAGACTAGCTATGTTCTCAAGTACGGTATGGAAGCGAGGACCCAGGCAGCCGAAAGTGTCAGTCGCGGCTGGTAGGAAGAGATCACTGCGGGGGTAGTCAGAGTAGTGTAGAAGCTTTCTCTGCTCTGCACCTCCCACTGCGTGGCCAGCGATGTGAGTCGATGCTGAACTCTTGTACGCTTCCGTCACAACCACATCAACCAAGGGTCGTGGGCCTCCGCCCGCCAGGTTGTACACCCACAATCTGCAGGGTGCGACAGTGACGGCGTCCCTGAGAATCTGTGGTGATGGGCTTTATATTGCTCACTTCCACAATGGCGAGGTAGCTGGCGTCGCGCATTAGGTCCGCCAGGGCGTCCCGTAGAAGATTATGAATGCCTGCCCACCACCTCAGGGCCTGTGGGCCACCGCAGCATGTGGGTTTAGGATGGGCGAATGGGAGCTTAGAGCTCCCTTTGTTAGAGCGAATGCTTCTGTGTCACAGCTGCAAGAGCTGCTTTTCCCACAGCCATCGCCCTATTTTGAAGTGAGCTCTTCTACATCTGGCGAGGGCTGTGAAAAGCCAAGCCAAGAGGAAGTTGTCAAGGTCCGAACGGACCGAAAAGTGCGAAAACACATAGCCAAGCAAGTTCTATGAAGGATAACCACTTAGTAACCTCTACTTAGCAGCCGCAAGGCAGAAGACTAGCCGCTGGGGAAAAAGCAAGTGGCTAGGAAGTTGCTGGAAATGAAAACAACTCTTCGATATTGACAGCAGTGGCTGTGAGAGGCCAGCACGGAATGGACAAGGTCTGAAAGGGCCGGATGGCGCAAAAAGCAAGATGCTAATCTCTAAGACGTCAGCAAGTAGGCTGTCATTAATTTCTAGTCAGTAAGTGCAAGTCGGATAGCTAGAGGGCGGAAAAGATGTCGCCCTGACACAATCCGGAGGCCGGAAAGCACTCCTCTTGACCTTCTAGCTCCTTCGAAACTTTGTTCATTCTTTTTTCTGGGCTGGCCACTCACAGCCATCGCCCTCCACACAGGCCCTCTATCACTGCAAGGATAAGTGCCTCGTGCTAAGCAGCACTTGCGCACCAACATCAAAGGACAGGTCCTTCCGATGTTTGTCAGCATAAGCCTTCTGGCGACTCTGAGCAATTTCCAAGAATTGCCGAGCTCGTCTCTGAGCCTCCAAGAGGGTCCCAGTAAAGGCTACTGCGGCGGGAATTCGTTCCGGCCTCCCCCCCTGAAGTGGAGCTCGGGGATGCTGACCATAGTTGAGGACGCTGACGTTGGCGTGTTCAGCAAACCATGATTCTTTGCCATACCCTTGACGGATAGGACAGAGAGCTCAGAGAGGTCAGCTGTGGGTTGCCGAGAAGCTTGACGAGTCGGACGCAGTCCTGCAGCCCGCACTCCAGAAGCGTTCAAGGCAGCCAACGCATCAGCTCCGCGAATGTTGGGACGCACAGGGTCCCCAACATCAAGCCGTCCAGGGCAATAAACCCACTGGAAATCGAATTGTGCGGTAAGCGTGCACCACAGCCAGCAAAGCCCGATAATCACTGCACATGCGTAGACACTCATTCTCCTTTTGACAAAAGGAATGGGCGCTGCATATGGCAATTGAAAGGACGCATCATAGCCCGTCGCCAGCAGGTCGTCGACCTGAGACTGCATTTGTCGAGACGTTGGACAGTGCAAGTCTGGCGTGCAAAATCGAGGATGTTGGTGGAGCACAAAGCCAAGCAATGATCACGCCAAATGCGACCGTCAGCGCAATAGCGTAACAAAGCACCTCAGCTTTATATTGCTGAATTGGAATTGAGCATAAACCCAGCACAGTGGTGGGCTGGCCATCGGCTATTGGCACATTAGATAGACCGTCTGCTTGCAGATGCAAGCCAGCGGAGCACACCAAATCCCTACTCACGGAGGACACTGAGGTGAGGCCCCTGAGTCTACGAGGAATCTAGCTGGTGCCGTAGCAACCAGCCCCTCAAACAGCATGGTATGTCCACCATGGACGCTGCCCAGAAATGGGGTGCGAGCAACGTAGACCCTAACCGCAGTCGGGTAAGGCCTATGCTCATAAGCATCGACGCTACGCCTAAGGAGCCTGTGACCTGCCTCGTGCGAGCACAGCAGGTCCATTCCCAGCGGAGCTCGACTACTCACGCCGCGCCTCTGCGGCACAATGAATAACAGCATTTCTTCAGCGTCACGGCGCTCAGGCCAGTTCAAGTGAACGTCAGCAGCGTCTTGCAAGTCGTTGTGGGCAACCCACACAAATAGAAGCCCTCCGGCCTCCAGACCTTGCAATAATGCAGAATTTGTGCGCACAACCGGTACGTTGGTTGACGGGCAAACAAGGCCAGCAAGATCAAACAGCTCAAGTGCGTCTGGCTGAATGATGTGGCGCCCAGAGGCGAGGGCTAGGCACTCACGCTTCCCCTTGAAGCTGCCCTTGTCCCGGCCCATCGGGCGCTGTGGACGTGGCCCAGCGGATGCCGCCGTGCACTCCCTGGACATGTGGCCCGGCTCCCCGCACTTGAAGCAAGTAGCTCCCGCCATGCGCGGCTTGGGGAAGCCCGCGCGCGGCTTGGTGAAGCCGCCTTGAGGGCGCGGGTTCAAACCCTGACGTGGTTGGAACCGCCTGTTGCGGCGGTCTGCATCAGAACCATCTGCCTGCAACAGAGGCCGCTTGCTCGGACCTGCAAGGTTGGGCGTGCCGAGCACCTTGCGTGCATGCTCCACTATCTGTGTGAAGTCCATGAGCTGCTTCGCTGTCGTGGTATCGATGGCGACATGTTCGCGATAACGCTGAGGCAATCCTGCCTTAATGCATTGGCACTGTTCAATAGGCGCCATGGCGGGGTACAGCCTTGGCTGAACGAGATGGACGACTGGTTCGTCTGCTCCCTCACGGAGGCGGAGGCACGCGTGCGTCTCGCCTCTACCTACCTGTCAGGGCAGCCGCGGGACTGGTGGAGTACCATTGAGCAGGGCGCGTCCGAGAAAGCCGCCGATTGGAGCTTCTTTTGCAGCTCGCTCCTGTCCACCTACGGTGACCCCACGAGGAGCTGCACGTCCGTGATGCCCTGGATGAGCTCCGCATGGAGGGTGAGGGCAAGGAGGCCTTTGAGACCTATTTGCGGAGCTTCCGGCTGCTGCTGTCCAAGCTCCACACTGTACCCATGGCGCCTATTGAACAGTGCCAACGCTTTTAGGCAGGATTGCCTCGGCGTTATCGCAAACATGTCGCCATCGATACCATGAGCTGCTTCGCTGTCGTGGAGCTTGGAGAGCAGCAGCCGGAAGCTCCGCAAATAGGTCTCAAAGGCCTCCTTGCCCTCACCCTCCATGCGGAGCTCATCCAGGGCATCACGGACGTGCAGCTCCTTGTGGGGGTCACCGTAGGTGGACAGGAGCGAGCTGCAAAAGAAGCTCCAATCGGCGGCTTTCTCGGGAGCGCCCTGCTTAATGATACTCCACCAGTCCCGCGGCTGCCCTGACAGGTAGGTAGAGGCGAGGCGCACGCGTGCCTCCGCCTCCGTGAGGGAGCAGACGGACCAGTCGTCCATCTCGTTCAGCCAAGGCTGTACCCCGCCTTTGTCGCCGTGGCCAGAGTACTGCCACGGTGCGTGAGCCCTGGCCAGGCCATGCTCAGGGGGTCCGTGGTTCTTGCGCCCAAGGTGCAGTGTGGCATCCACCTCTTGCATGCGCCTCTCTGTGGCGCGCAGCCGGACGAGGAGGGTGCGCAGCTCCGAGCAAAGCCTTGCATGGAGACGGTGTTGGGCTGGGTCCGTTGTAGGCGCTGCTGCTGCAAGGTCCTGCATGAGGAGGGCGATTCGTTGCACCTCCCCAGCCGACAAGCCTTCGGCTCCCAGCTCGGCATACCCTCCCAGGGCTTGCCCGGCAGCGGCCACTGGATCCACAGTATCTGGCCCCGCCACGGCCGTCGTCGTGTCCACAGCCGACCGTCCTGGAGCAGGCGTCGTATCCACGACCGTCTGCTCCGCGGCAGCTGCTTCCGCAGCGGTCCGCTCCGCGGCAGCCGCTGCATCCGCAGCGGTCCGCGCCTCCGCAGCCGCTGCATCGGCAGCGGACCGCGCTGCCGTCCGCGCTGCCGTTCGTGGCCGGGCGGATCTTGCGCTAGAATGCATGCGCGAAGTCATCTTGGCTGAGGGACACTGACGGATCAATACAGCTCCGTCAGTCAGCAGAGCCCACACGCCACACCGCAATACAAGGTGCGCGAGACTGCTGCAGCAGCGAGCGAGCAAGCAAGGCAGCGCGCAACTCCACAGCAGGCAGGCAGACAGCCGCGATGTGACCAAGACTGATGCTCACAAGCAATGCTGGTCACACGACTGATCTCACCACACAAAGACTGCAAGCTCAAGCTTCACCTCAAGAGTAGCGAATGCAGCAAGTGGCCTCAAGGATCAGTCTGCAATCTGGCGTTGGTCACCGGCTCACAGCGCAAGGATGACGCAGCACCCGGCGCTTCTGCGGAGCCGTCCCACGGACCAACGTCTGGCAAGCACTTCAACTTTGACAGGAAAAAGTCAGGCCAGAATATCAAGGAGATCCTTGCATCATCAGCGAGCACAAGAAGTCATAAGCACGATAGATGCAAGGCCGCCTCTGATACCAATTGTAATGAATCTCGCGCTGAACACGCAGTTAGAGGGAAAGAGTCCTTATTGTATTCGAGCATAGGGGGTTTAGGGGCCAATCCACTACACAAGGAAGCACTAGCGCATAGCGCTGCGGAAGACAGGCCCTGTGGCGCCGCCTTGACGGCGGCTCCACCTCCTGGGCGCAGGCCGGCGCAGCAGGCCCCGCAGCGCAGTGCGGCGGCGGCTGCGGCGGCGAGCAGCGGCAAGGCTGCTCCGAGGCTTCCCGGGCTCGAACTGATTGATGAGCCTCAGCCCATGAGGCTCCTTGGTGCTTCCCCGTGCCAGCCCCCCCCTCCAGGGGTGTGAGCAGGTTCGCCCCAAGGCCCGCCTTGCGGCAGGCCAAAGGTCCTCCCTTGGCCGGGCGGGTCCTTGAGGGGTATTTCCGGACGGGCGGAGCCCGCACCCGGGCGGGCCACCGGCCAGCCAGCCTGGCAGCTGGCAGGACACCTGGCCCACATAGTCGGTCATGTAATGCCAACAGAGCCATGTGGCTTAACCAGACGAGCTGTTTTCATTACACCCAAGCTGTCACAGGCCAGCCCAACGAGTCCCCTTGCTCTGAGAGTCCCCTTGCTGCTGTCTCAGTACTTAGCACCCAGGGTTCTTCCTTTTGGGCTGGCCTCTCCCAGCCACCAGTCAATCTGGCCGCGCTTGCCAAGGAACGGACAAGGTCTGAAAGGGCCGGATGGTCCGTCTGTGGGCGAGCAATTTCTCTTTAC
Source organism: Spirogloea muscicola (assembly GCA_009602725.1). Lineage (NCBI taxonomy): Eukaryota > Viridiplantae > Streptophyta > Zygnematophyceae > Spirogloeales > Spirogloeaceae > Spirogloea > Spirogloea muscicola. Next base: position 480,933 of record WELB01000050.1, read on the forward strand.
GAGAGCCAGAGGCTGCAGCCTCCTTTTTGCCTTTCTCTGGCCCCATTCGTTCATTCGAACGAAGTTCAGAATCTTTTGGCTGGGCTGGCCTCTCACAAGCAAGAAATTGCCCTCTCCCAGCCACCGCCCTCATGGAAGCGTCGTTTCTGCTGTTATGAAAAGAAAGTTCTCGCAGGGCAGCGGCGAGTAAGCTGTGGAAGACCCTTTGCTCTCAGATTTTTTTTAACCAACATTGGCGGAAAAGGCCACAGTGATCATGGTCACCGAGGGGGTGGCCATACTGGGGCCACCTGGCCGAGCACTTCATAAGTTTTTACTGACCGAGCGTATGGGAGCGGAGAGCCACGGCCAGGGCAAGTTCCTCTCCAGGCCCATTTGTAGCTGCTAAACGCTTGTAGGCCCCTCCAAACCTTTGTCAATTCTTGGGCTGGCTTTTCGCAGCCCTTGCCCCCATTGGAAGTGCCACTTCTTCTTACTGTTTAACCTCCGCCCAGCTCTGGCTTTGGCAGGTCATTGGCCCTGGTGTTGACCCCTTGGGCTGACCAGGGTCTACCCAAAGAATCTACAGCCAAAATGAATCCTAATTGACCCTGGTCAACCAGGTCAGCAGAAGGTTCAACGCTTGTCAAACGCCAGAGCTGCGTGGAGGGCAAACGATGAGAGAAGAGGACCTGCTCGGGCGCGCCCGATGGCTCGGAGGCCGCCACGTGGGACGCAGTGAGCGCCGCCTCAGATCCGCGCCGTGCCTCCGGACCTTGACCACCCAGCTCGTACGGCCCACGTACGGACGGGCGCTGCAGAGCTCGGGAGGCCACCACGGTTCGCGCAGTGGGCGCCGCCCAGCATTCGCGCGCCGGCCTCTCCGGATCTTTGACCCCTGAGTTTATGGTTGTGGACCTTGTTCAGGCTGGCCTCGCAGCTGGCCTCGCACAACTACTTCACTGTAAGAGTCTTCCCGGCCCTAGCCTCTCACATCCACCGCCCCCTCCTGAAAGCCTCCGCCCTCCCCCTCTCTCGCTCTCTCTCTTTTTCTCGCTCGCTCGCTCGCTCGCTCTCGCTCGCGCTCTCTCTCTCTCCTCTCTCTCTCTCTCTCTCTCTCTCTCTCTCTCTCTCTCTCTCTCTCTCTCTCTCTCTCTCTCTCTCTCTCTCTCTCTCTCTCTCTCTCTCTCTCTCTCTCTCTCTCTCTCTCTCTCTCTCTCTCTCTCTCTCTCTCTCTCTCTCTCTCTCTCTCTCTCTCTCTCTCTCTCTCTCTCTCTCTCTCTCTCTCTCTCTCTCTCTCTCTCTCTCTCTCTCTCTCTCTCTCTCTCTCTCTCTCTCTCTCTCTCTCTCTCTCTCTCTCTCTCTCTCTCTCTCTCTCTCTCTCTCTCTCTCTGCGCTCTTTCCTCGGGTTGCCGCCACTGCCGCTGTTGCCACCGACGCCGCTGCTTCATCAGTAGGCATCGCGTGTGCAATTGGGCCGTGCCAACCTGTCATCGGCGGAGCTTTGGAAAGCGCGTGGTCGTAACCCAGTTGGCATTGCCCTTGATCGTGACCACAACGGTACTCTGCCCACGACAGCGAGCGATGGCCCCGTAGATACGCCCATAACAAGAGATAATCCTGATCTTCGGTAAGCCACCATCAAAAGTGACTTTGTGTGACGGCAATTTCTCTAGCATGTATCTTGGGTGAGCTCTTAGACGTGTGGCCTGAGCGTTGACTGCTTGTCACATGCTTCTGCAGCGTTGTCACAATGCCCCCCAAGACAGCGAGCAATGGCTCCGTAGCAACGCCCAGAACAAGAGATATCCGTGATCCTCGGTAAGCCACCATCATATGTGACTTAGTGTGACTGCGATTTATCTTGATGAGCTCTTAGACGTGTGGCCTGAGCATTGACTGGCTGGCAAATGCTTTTGCAGCATTGTGTGCTTGCGCTGCGGTGCTTCTTAGAGGGCATCTAGTGCTTTGTTCCAGACGCCAATTTATGTGCTGTGATTGTGTGATGGTGGTCTTGTTGTAACTGGGCCAAGAGTCGCCTGTCTGGTTTGCAGCATGATGTATTTGGCCGCCAGCTTCATCAACTTCAGCCTAGCTTTGGATGCAACAACCAGCATCCTCTTTCTATACCTCGATCCCAAAGAACGTGGAAGATGTTATGTTGCAGGAAATGGTATGATCATTCTAGCATTTCTGGGCGCTGTATTTGCAGGCATAGGATCCCAGTGGTCTTTCAGAAGTAGTAAGCCCCTCAACGGTCTTGTTGGAGGTCTTAGTTTGGCGACAAATTTAACAACCATGGGAGCTGGAATATGCATTGCAAGCCGCTCAACGAGCTTCACGCGTTGCACAGCTATAGGCTTACAAGGACAGATAGTTTGGCCTGCCCTTTTCACTTCTTACGTTGCGTGTTTGCTGATCGATAGAGATTAGTTTGGGCTTGAGCAGAAAAGTTGCTCCTATCTACCATGTCAGCGCTCGCCTGCTGAGGGCAGCGCTTGTTTGTCTTTGTCATCGTATTACACGACGACGAAGACAAATGATTGTAAATAAACTCCCTGTAACTTTTCATAATGTTGTTGATATTTTCTGGGATAGAATACAAGAAATTTAAAACTTGACACAGATTTTTCTGGTGATGGTTACCATGTCAGATTCGTAGATGCACCATTCTTGTGCTTGTTATGCTCATCCTTCATCACTTGGCCTTGACTACCTTGGCACTTTCCTTTCAAAGACAACATTATACAGGTAAAGTGTGTCATGCAATAACGGTATGAGTGCTCAAGGATCCCAGGCACACTATAGGATTCTTGATACATGACAGGTGATGTCTGAACCTCTGGATTCTTTGCCTGCTCTGTGAGACGTGATAGATTGGCTTCTACAGGAGGCGCCATGGGGCCAGCTTGTTGGGAGAGCAATGCCGTTTTGATGGCCACCATCTCACAGCAGGCACTGTTTCAAGACCTTGTTCCATGCTGAATCTCTCTGTTACTATCTACTTAGTATATAGGAAGTTACTATCTTCTATTCTGCCTTCTACTAATCGAAGCACTCCAGCAACAACTGCAAGATCTTGTATGCGGAAGATTTTGCATCCATAAAACTGGCTTGCATTAATCTGCTTGTGTTGATCTCTACAATCCCTACGGCCTTGAAAAGAATTTCGTGTATTTGAAACAATCGAAGGCCAGTATGGCCAAGTACAACGGTTAGCACATCTTATGACGTAGCAGCTAGCATCTAGCAGCTACTGGAGCTGCTAGTGGAGTGGGGCAGCAGCAGTGGCAGGAGGAATGGAGGAATGGGGGGGGGGGAGAGNATGGAGGGGTGGGGGGGGAAGAGGGCCGGAAGTGCCGATTGAAGCCTTGTCGACCTGTCCTGCAGGAGCTGCTTGAGGAGAAATTGGGCAGCAGCAATAGCAGGAGGGATGGGGGTGTGGGGAAGGATGGCCGGAAGTGCCGATGAGGGTCTTGTCGACCTGGCCTGGCAGCAGTGGCAGGAGAAGGGATGGCGGGGGGGGAAAGGAGGGCAGGCTGCTAGAGGAGTGAGGCAGCAGCCGTGGCAGGAGGAATGGTGGGGGGGGGGAACGAGGGCAGGAAGTGCCGATTGGGGCCTTGTCGACCTGTCCTGCTGGAGCTGCTAGAGGAGGAGTTGGGCAGCAGCAGTAGCAGGAGGGATGGCAGGGGGGGGGAGGAGGCCCGGAGGTGTTGATGAGGGCCTTGTCGGCCTGGCCTGCGTCCGTTGCAGAAGCTGCTAGAGGTATGGAGCAGCAGCAGCAGTAGCAGGAGGGGGCGCCCAGGGGAGCCGCGGGGCCTGGCACAGCGGTGGCGGGGGCAGCGAGGAGGACTGAAGCAGCCGCCGTCGCCGTCGCTGGGCGCCACAACGGTCGGGGGCAGAAGAAAGAGCTCGCCATTGAGGATAGGGGCTGGAACAGCCAGCCCAAAAAAGAATGAGCAGAGTACAAGAAGCCCAAGAAGAAGGGGGCCAGGCGAAGCACTAAGGCGAAGAAAGGTCTGAGGAGGATGACAGGTGGAGCTCGGCAGCCGGCAAGGCCCGGGGGGGGCCCCCGGAGCCTGGAGCAGCCTTGAGCGGGGCGCCCGAGCCTGGAGCAGCCTTGAGCGGGGCGCCCGAGGAAGCCCCGGGGCCTGGTGCGGCCATGAGCGCGGCGGAGCGAGCGCGCCAGCCGGCGGCAGCAGGAGGCAACGGGGCCGCCGCCGCCGTCGCCGCCGGCGGCGGCGACGACGGCGGCGCGAGAGGCGGGCGCGGGCGCCCAACGGTCGGAAGCGGGGAGGCCTGTCCTTAGCAGGGGTTACTGAGTGATTTGCAGCTGCTTTCTTTCTTTGTGTGCTTTGTTTTCTTGGCGCTTCCTCTGGCCCCCTTCTCGTACTTTGTTCATTCATTTTTGGGCTGGCTTGTCCAGCCCCTATCCTCACTGGGCGAGCCCTTCTTTCTGTCCTGCTGGCAAGGGGGGTCGTCAACCACGGCCTTGGGGATTGACATGCTGCCAGGTAGGTCAGGTTCAGCCGTCGGCTCAAGCTGGTTGGCCGGCCCTTCTTGAGACTTCTTCTCAGTAGAGCCAGACCCGACTACGGGCGGTGGGCTCTAGCGCTCTTTTCTATGATCGCCTCGCCACCTCTCTTTGTGCGCTAGCTATTGCCTGAACAGTGTGTTGGCGACTGTTTCATCTCATTGTTGCTTGTTTCTGCATTTTTAAATCATCATCGCATTATCTTATGTTCTCAGGATCCCTTTATCTGACACGTTCTAACCTACGATTTCTCCAGATATACATATAGACATTTTGATATAATTGATAATCAGTGATGACAATCAATAATATAGCATCTCGCTTTTGGCTGTTTGCCATGATAATCTATTTCATTGCCACATACACTCTTTCATTCTCATCAAATAATTAGTCCTTATTTTCGCGCCTTATAGTTGGCAGGTTTTAGCCAATATTGCCTATATCTCCTGCCACATACACACAATTCACAAAAAATTGTGGTCAAAGAATCTTGCGCCTTATCCTTTGCAGTATTTTGCCAAAATCGCATATATCTCTTGCAACATACGCACGTCATTATATTTCAACGAATACATAGGGTGGCGGTTGCGGCTCAAGGTTATTTCTATGACACATTTTGATTGACCAAAACCTCATGTATTGCTGGTAACTATGAGATCGATGCATGTCGTACAATTTATAACGAAAATGCGAGGCTTGTAAGAGAGGCTCCCTACTATGGTTCCCACTACTTGGACAGCTGCATTCTTCTCAATCAAAAAGATGGATGAAGTTCTGTTGCACTTGCTCTGTAGCTTTCTTGCTCTTTTGCAAGCGCTAGCGCACTATGTCCAAAGCATAAGGGTTCCACACAGCTTATGGAAAGAGGTACCTCTATTCGAGTCACGAAGTTATGTGCGATTTTCTCTGTGACTGCTACGGCATCATAGGTACATATCCCAACAATTGTTACTCTCGTTAGTGTCAGTGAACCCACTACACTCAACTCCATGTCTACTGCTTCCATGTCTGTTATTGCAGCTACAACAGTGTCACGAACTCTGTCTACAAATAAAGGCCTGTAACAATGCTCAATGAAACGTAGTTGCTACTCTTGGGTAATACCACGCCGATTTTACTCATCGGCATTGGGCATATCCCGCCATTAATCAAGTCAATCGGTTGAGGAAAGCTCTCGCTAACAAATGCCGAGGTCCTATCAATTTGCCCCTGCCTGCATCCATTCAAAACTACGAGTATCATTACGTCAGCAATAGAACTTGTCAAATCCATAGGCCACCAAGCGTTATCCATGTTATCTGTAAAAGCACTAGACACTTCGATGTGGCACTATTGACGGTACCATTCCCACTTCTGGTGACTAACATGCTTCCACTGCATTCATTACTAGAACAATAGTTATACTCCCTTGGTATCCTCTCTTGTAAATGCATTCTGTAGATATCAATCTCGAATAAAATGCAACCAGCTCAAAGACATCCTCGGTTGTACCCAATGCGTACGCAGCAAATGACTCCTCCAACTGCCATAGCAAACGCTGTGTATACGATATTATCTAGACAATGACTTACTTGCTTAACCTCCGGGCATGCATAGCTAGTGTTCCACTTACTATACCCGTGTTCTTCAAGTGGCAGCGACGCTTTAGGCGTATAACACCTGTTACTATTGAATTTTCCTAGGGGCGCTGTCACAATCTCACTTGATGGTAAGAACATGCTATCTCTCGTTGCACCACTGTTACAGCTCAGAACTGATGCGCGCATGCCATTTTAAAGTTACACTCTATATCTCCGACAACCTTACCCGTGGTTGTTCTGTAATAATATAGAGATAACAGTCCAAATTAGGACAGTTGAACACCATATAGATATTGCAACCTCCACTTACATCTAGCTCAAAACAAATTCCTGCTTGAAAGAAGCTGGCAATCGCTCGTACAGCATGTCTACCATATCTTGCCGAAAGGGTACCCACTAGCATTGTAGGATCTGCTTCTTCATTAGCTTGGTACATGGCAAACCCGTCTATTATAGTCCGGAATACGCTGGTAGAGAAACATCTCAATATGATAGACTGGACTGCTAGCTGACAGCATACGTCTTCCATCCTCAGGAATACCATAAGATATCGCAGTGACTTTAAGCAGGCATTCTCTTACTGTTGTCGTGCATACTGATCAAGCAAAGATATCTGACCAGTGCCGATAATTCTGTAGTTTACTTGCTCTATATTTTCTTGCTCTGATCGTAGTACAGATATCCGCTATATTTCCCCTGGGCACATGCTATCTTTCACTGAGATTAGAGTTGTACTCGTCAACAGCTGCAGCAACAGTGGCTATAAGGAGATGTTGCCAGTATTATCAACATCTTTGACAAGACCGTACAAGACACGAGTATACATCTGCACGTGGATTGCAATCATTTGATTACGTACAGTTAAATTTCAGACGCATTCTGTTATCTTCATAGGCAAGACCAGCCAGTGTAAATCGTGATAACAGGCAAATTCTGGGTTTTGTACAGCTACGCAAGGTTAGCATGTCGCAATCAGTTTCTCATTCATCCTCTTCTGCCAATCACTTAAGCATTAAACTGCTATCTTGATCCTTGGCGGCTTTAAAGTGCATCTGCTATGTTTTGGACGCCAGTCCACTTGAGGCTGCAAAGCTACGTTGCTGCACTGGAAGTTACATGTAAGTGAGGGGTTGTAGTTACTGCACGTCTATCAAGGTTGCGGATCACAACACTTGCTATGCGGCCGCCAGCATTGGCCAACGTCTGCACTAGCACCACATTTCCCCGCAGTTCTCCTCCTCCAACAGCAATTGGGAACTCTTTCTCTAGTGGGCATTGGATGTTTACCGTCAATGTCTGGCGTGATGGTAAGTGTATTGGTTGCAGCCGAAAGTCGTAAGTCCATACATTCAACAAACACTCGTGGTAGTCGGAGAATTTGCATGTCACCGGTCCTTAGCCTGACACGATGCAACCACTCAGCTGCACATCGTCTGGTCCTCCCTGTGCTTGCGCCAATGTTGCCAGCTGAATTGCCAGCAGCACACAAGCACATGTCAGGGTACGCCACTTGATATGCATAACAACCTTGCAGGAATTGTGATTGTTGCACACCTCTTTTGAAGCAGTCAAAAAGCCTGACGGCGTGATTGCTGGCTCTCATTTTTTAGAAGGCTAACGGCATAGATAGGGGAGACAAGTAAAGATGATTCTGTAAGGAGGATCCTGTAAGGGCGCTCACCAACATCAATAGCATTAGACAGGTAGGTCATGATGCTTGCGTGGGTGTTGGGCATTCCAAAAGCCATGATGGACTTCGCTTCACCTGCGAAACCCAGATTGTGGAAGAGGGGGTGAGAAGACCAGGGGCGATATCCAGAGAGCAGGAGGCAAGGGCTGGGGGACATCCCGACAGAGGGAAGAAGCAACAGGAGATGAAGCGTGACTAGGGAAGGTAAAGAGGGATGCGGGGGTCTGGAATGCATGGGGCAAGCTAGGCACGCAAGCAAGCAACCCCGCTGACGTGCTCGAGGACAGCAACTCCAGCGTGCAGAGGCGGGCAAGCACCGGGAGCCAGTGGCCGACCAGTGACCGAGCCTCGGGGTGAAGGGGCGCGCAGAGACGAGGACCGTCGCGCAGCGCACAGCATGCCGCCAAAGTGTGTGGGTGGCGGCGTTCTTCGGAGACCAGGTTTGAGGTGAGAGAGGCCGGCTGCTTGCGCCGCTCCCGAGAGTCCTGGATCTGGCACATGAGCACAAGCATCCAGAGGGTCCTCACAGCGTGATCGTGCGCGAGACAGCGTGTGTGACGGACACGTCACTTACTAGAAGCATTCTGAAGTATTTTAGCCTAATCGTATCTGATTGTAGAGACGACGCTTGGATTTGGACGACACTTCTGGAAGGGTACGTGCACCACCCTGGGCAGGTGCCCGAGGTTTCTTGATATCTGCCGCTGGCAATGCCACCGCCAGCCGCGGTTTGAGGACACCTGGCCCTGGTATGAAGGTCCCACTGTACCAGGCAGTGCTCTCTCGCAAAGCTGCAACACACATGAATTCTCCTGACTCCGGCTGCCTAATCACCAGTCGTAAGAATCTAATTCCTTTTGATTGGTGGAGACGCCGGGTATCTTGCACGCGGAAAGGAAGCCTTCTGACGAGGACGACGACGAGCGCAGTCACGGTGCCACCTCCCATGACGCTGCACCACTGTGCTACCTAGGCTCCTTCCTCTGCAGCGAGGCCCTCCGCCAAATTACTGGACGACGACGGACCCAAAGTATGGATCTAAAGTCAATCCTCCGCCTCTCGCGAACGCTGCCACTCCCATACTCAACGCCGTCACCACCTACGACGCTGGCTTCGGCATCTGCGAGCAGATGCCATCGCGACCTGCTGCCGTTGAGACCAGCTGTGATGACCTTCACTCAGTGCATGTGTGCGATGGTGCATCGCAATGTAGCATTGCGATGCAGGACCTGCTATCCGACCATGGCATGGCCTCGATGGCAAATTCGCTGGTCAATCTTGCCACTCTCAGCAGTTGCAGATGATTGCTTGACCTCTGCATCTCGCACTGCCAGCATCGCCTCTTCCGTCGTCGTTGTCATCAAGTCGTCATTGTCGTCCTCATTGACGTTCATAGTTGTCGTCCTCCACGAGCCATCTTAAGGGTAACGCTTGCTCTCCTCAGCATCATGGGCATCTCTCTCATTCCACGGATGAGAAAGGTGGAAGGAGTTACCCCTTCTTCTCACTCGTCGTCGTCGTCGTAGTTGTCGTCATCGTTGTCGGTCATCCACAACCTCGTGTCCTCGGCTCCGCAGGCATTCGTGGGATCTCCTAGGAGCAGGTCCCTCCTGCTCATCTCCACGGGCATCATCGCGCCACCTTAAGGGCAGCTGTTCGTCTGCTGTGCAGACTCTGCCTCTGCTGTTAGGCACCAGGTCGTCGTGTTCGGGGATGATCTGCACTCTCTTCACGCTGCTCTGTCAGCATGTGCTGATGGAGGGCGCCCATGTCCTAGACACCAGTGAAACCATCGATAACTCTGACTTCATCCACACATCCGTCGCAGTTGTGTCTAGAAGAAGAGGTCCCCTTGCGCCGCCTCGTGTGGTCGTGTCCTTGCCATTGCTCATCGTCATGGTCACTTGTGTTGCTGTTGCCGACGCCGCTGCTCCATCGTGCACGGGGGCCTGGATCGTGTGATGTTGTTGACTGAACAGCCTTGTTGCGTCACCTGTGTCCTTGCATTATCCTGAGAGCACTTGGCTTCCACTGCTCCCGCAGTCTTCCGCGGCTCAGTGTGACAGACAGGAGGATCTTGAAACTGCAGGAGTGTCATATCTGATGTCAGTGGTAGAGGTGGCGGAGGTGGCGGCCATGGTGTTGGCGGCGGTCATGGTGGTGCTGGCGGAGGTGATCTGCAAATTTCGTAGTGAGTCTGTCATGGAGGCCATGCCATGATCGGCTTGCAGGGCCTGCGTTTCAGCGAAGGCCACGAACACAGCAGGGCAATGCAGAATCGCGCACAGGCTTTTACTGAAGGTCACCACGGTCGTCTCCATTGGCAGCAGGTCGCGATGGTGGCAGCTCAATGCCGAAGCTGACACCGTAGGTGGTGGCGGTGTTGAGTAAGGCGGTGACACTGTTCGCCGAAGGGTGAGGATGTTAAGGCCCGTCGTCGTCCAGGCTTCCAGTGGAAAAGAGATAGCTCTTCCAATGTAGGGCTATGGCTGTGTAGCTCAGATGGAAAGAGCAACAATCTTCTAAATTGAAGGTCACAGGTTCAGAGAGATTAGCCCGGATATACATAGCTCTTTCAATTTACGGCAGTGGCTGTGAGAGGCAGCCCAAAGGAATGAACAAGGTCTGAAAGGGCCGGAAGGCGCAAATGCACGTAACTGTGTTCCGTGACTCAGGGAGGAGGAGTGGAGGGCCTCAGAGGAAGGAGCCTAAGTCGCGTAGTCGTGCAGCGTCGTGGGGTGGGCGCCATTATTGCGCTCTTCGCCCGTTGCTCGTCGTCGTCGTCGTCGGAAGGCTTCCTTCTCGCCTTTGGCCCACAACGCCTTTACGATCAGCCCCGAGGCCTATCGGACGCTCCTTCAACTGCTTCTTGGCCTGCCCCCAACCTGCCTGATTGGAGTCTGTCAGTGTAAGCGCGGCTTTTCGCGCGGAGGGCAGAAATCTCGCTATGCATGTGCTGCGATGTCTCACTGGCCCTGAAATGGTAGGCATTCATATGATACTAAAGATGCCCTGGCGGACTTGATGCGTGACGCCGGCTACCGCGCCATTGTGGATGTGAAGACTATCATGCCCACCACGGTCAGGGACGCCATCACCGTCGCGCAAGACATTCTGGGTGTACCTGGCGGAGGTCCACGAGCCTTGGTCGATGTGGTTGTGACGGAGGCGTACAAGAGTCCAGCATCGACCCACATTGCTGGCCACGCACTTCAGTGCAGAGCAAAGAAAGCTCCAACACTGCTCTGACTATACCCGCAGTGATCACCTCCTACCAGCCGCAGTTGACACCTTTGGCTGCATGGGTCCTCGCTTCTACTGCCTACTTGAGAACATCGCAAGTCTGGGATATGCACGACGTGAGGATATGCTTCCAGCCCAGATGGGCATGCCGGCTGCCTACTTGTCATTCTTGTGACGTCGTATGTCAGCCTGCTTGCAGCGAGCTTAGGCTCATGCTTTGCACCAGAATGCTGGTCGAGCCTTAGCTGGTGGCACAAGAGCTTGTCAAGTGCCGTCTGGTATTCGGGCATCACTTAGCGACTTCTATGTGCTATCTCGTGATACTGGGCGGATCAGCTTAGCAGCAGGTGATGTACATCTGTCCATGTGCTTTCCTTTATACTTGGCAACACAGGCCCTCCATCACTTGAAACACACTCCATATCCTAGCTGGAGAGCTGGTCCCCCTAGCTGCACCCCCCAATTTCGACGATACGCGTCAACCAGTTAAGCCAGATGCTGGGATGACAGAGGACCATTTCATACTGTAGCCATCGTTGATATCCTTAGCGCACAGATAGAAGTGGTCTCAGCAGCAGCGATATAGCTTGTACAGGAGCACGAGCCACTGAGCGCCGAACGCCCGGTGGATTTCGGTGGCAAGGGCACAGAATGCGTCCTTCCGCAGATGATCTGCACTTTGCCTCCTTGCCTCAAGCGGCACTGGCCACTGCATGCCCTGCCTGAGATCAGGCATGACCACCATAACCTATTGATATTTGTTGCAACAAAAATTTAGTGACCTCAAGAAAGCGTGAAAGTACGTGAAGATGCATCTACAAAGGTACCAAACCAATTGACCAATACTCTTGACAACTTTACATGCTCCAAATTCCTTCGAAAGAATACAGTAACGAAGACAAATAAGCCATACAACGAGAACACATCCTCCTGCCCTAGCAGGCAGGCCATGACGGTACAGTAGGAGCAAGTACTGTAATAAGTTTCAAACTACTAGTCAATAAGTACACACGCCAGAAGAGAAGTTGCGAGGGCAGGCCAGATTATTGGTGCTTGATAGCCTGGTGATTGGCATTTCGAAAACTTCGGTTTGAAGCCTGCAATGACTGCTTCCGTTATCATCGTCGTAAGGTTCGTTGCGCAACTGATGGCTCCAAGAAATGCAGTTTGCCGCTTGCTTCTGCAAATGGACAATACAGTACCTACTAATGCAAATATGGCCCCAAAGCCTGCCAGTATTATTGTAGCAATTCCTGCGTCCTTACATTTTCCGTGTTCATGTGGGTTTAGGTATAGAAAGAGGACGCTGGTTGTTGCATCCAAAGTTTGGCTTAAATTGATGAATCTGACCCCATAAACGGCCATGCTGCACCTATCAACAGGCAACTGTCATCCAGATTTAATTCCTGTGAGACAGGACTAGCAACGGACACACAGCAAATCAACCTGAAGCCGACATTCATAAGAGACACCCTCTTAGAGAGCTAGTCAGAACTTGGGTATGTAACTCCCACGAAGGGGTCTTATGACTATTGTCAAGCATAGAACAGAAGTACTTCTCTAAAGTAAGGCAATGGCTGTGAGTATCCCCCCAGAAAAAATGCACACGCAGTATACTTCACAAAGGGGTCTTGTAGCAAGTAAGGGTGACTGAGCTCAAAGAACAGCGTCCGGAAGTATGCACCATGCAAAGTAGGCTGTGGACTCATCTGACAAGCAGTCAGAGCTGGGATCACAGGCCAATAGTAAACAGCTTTACCAATATTTTGCTTTTATACAAGCTGTGTCACAAGGTCACATATCGTGGTTTACCAAGGGTTGACCACTGCTTTGGGCCCGGTAGTGGTGGGCCGCGGAGTAGGGGTGGGCGCCGGAGTAGTGCTGATTCCCATTTGCAGTTGCGATACCGAAGGGCTCCCTGACGGCGGATACACCGGAGGCCTCCGCCAGCACATCTTGACGCGGCGGCGGCGGCGGCGGCGGCGGCGGCGGCGGCAGCGGCGGCGAAACCGGCGGCGGCGGCGACGAGAGGAAGTTAAAGTGAGGGACAGGGGCAGAGAAGCAATTGTTCCGTCTTATTCCAGCGTTCCCGGGCTCAAGCTGGGCACTTGCGGGCAGGCCGCGCTTTCTGCTGCTGCTTCTGGGATTGGTCGGGATGACCACTTTCCTTCCTACAGAAGTCACGAAGAGTCAATTTGGTCTTCTGGCGTCATCTGGCCCTTTTTCTTTTCTCGGACCTTTTTGTGCGATTTTTCTGGGCTGGCCATTCACAACTCACCTGCCATGGGGGTATCCTGTCGGTGGCTCATTTGTGTTGATCTGACAAGGCCGGTGATGTGGCATACACGTGGATATAACAGGTGGAGTCACATTTGGGTTGGTGTTGAAAGGAAGCGCGACCAGCCTACCTCCGGCCCCATGTCGGTTAGGAAAGCTGCACATCTGCCGCCGGGTCGTGACCTGGCATCGGCGGGCAGACCTATCTTGCCACTCGAACCGCTCAAAGTAGCGAGAGCTAAAGCGAAAGAAGCAAGGGCTAAATCCTAAACCCTAAAACCCTGAAGCCCGCTTCGATGGGTGTGACCCTCCTTGACGAGTGTTAGCGAGTACCGGCCGGTTAGCGCGGTAAAGGTAGGTAGTGGTAGAAGTGACGGTCCCAGGCTACACTGGCCGTGGGACCAGGGGTGCCAAACGGCCCGAATGGCCTGCCCGGAGCTTAGTAACCTTCTGACCCGGCTTGCGCGCTGTGTCCAGCCGGCGGGGCGAAGAAGAATGGGCCTGCTGATGTTAAATCGGCAGTAAAAAGCCAGCCAGATGCATACAGGTGTTCATGACGGAGCCACAGGCAAGGCAGAGAGGGCGCTCTTAGTACCCCCGTTGGGACCCACTTTCAGGACCCTAGCCTCTCTGATTTGCGGCTGCTTAGCAGGGGTTACTGAGTGATTTGCAGCTGCTTTCTTTCTTCGTGTGCTTTGTTTTCTTAGCGCTTCCTCTGGCCCCCTTCTCGTAGTTTGTTCATACTTTTTTGGGCTGGCTTTTCCAGCCCCTATCCTCAATGGGAGAGCCCTTCTTCTTAGTACCCCCGTGTCAGCAGCAGGAAGTCAGATGAGCTGAGGGGAGGAAGAGCAACCCCACTGCGCAGGCCAGAGACTGCTGCAAGGGCGCGAAAGGTAGCGCAGGTGTTTCGCATGCGCCTATCCATATCCCTCCACCGGTCCACGGCCCATGCCTTGCACCTGCGTGCTGGCCTTGCTCTAGCTGCAGCCTCTGGCTTTCGTCAAGGGAATTGCTTTTCCGGCGGCTAGGCTTTCTGACTTGCGGATCCTAACTAGAGGGGAGTATTTGGTACTTGCTTAACTAGGTCTTTTAGCGCCCTTCGGCCCCCTCGGACCTTGTCAAGAAACTTCGGGCTTGCTTTTCACAGCCCTCGCCCCCTTTGGAGCGAGCTTTAGATGAGCTCACTTCCTTTGGATGAGCTCATTTCCTTTGAAAGAGCTTACTTCACAATGCCGCTGGCTCGCAATTGCAGGTGTTTGATATGCCCCTGTTTATCTTCCCCAAACGATCCTTGGCCCACGCCTTGCATCTGCGAGCTGGCCGTGCTCTAGCTGTCGCCTCTAGCTGTCGTTATGGGGACTGCTTTCCGGCGGCTAGTCCTTCTAATTTGCGGCTGCTTACTAGGGATTACTAGGTTACCATCCTTTGTAGTACTTGCTTGATTGTGTATTGCAGCGCTTGCCGGCCCCTTCGGACCTTGTCCATTCTGCTGGCTATTCACAGCCCTCGCCCCCTTTGGAAGAGCTTACTTTGCACCGAGCGCCTTCTACTTCGCACAGCCATTGCTTAATTAAGAGAGCTGCTTTTTCCTTTATTTCCAGCTGCAAGTTATTTTCACTCGCGGCTGCTGACTACAGGTCACAGAGCTCCCCTTGCTGTAGCCACTTGCATGACTGTGTGCTTCAAGAGCCATTTGGCGCTTAGGACATTGTCCGTAATTTTGGGCTGCTTCTTACAGCCCTCGCCCACTTTGAAGAGCCAATTCTTATATGCTCAGTCAGGCGAAGAGAAGGCGCGCGCTGAGCATGGAGTAAAAGGGAAACCAAGCTAGTACATTTGTTTGTAAGTGATACCAAAGAAAAGGGGCTAAGCCAATGGAACGAAAGACACGAGTGAGGCGATGGCTGTGAGAGGCCAGCCCACAGAGAGAGAAGGCGCGCGGGGCGCATGAATTGAAAGGGAGGCCAATTCAAGCCAATTCAAGCCCACAAGGAATGGACAATGTCCAAAAGTGCAAAGCACGAACTACAACTCTCCATGACTTCTGCATCCCCTCGCTGGCCCTGTTTTTGGCCCGAGGTGCTTGTCAAGTAAAAATGGGTGTCGTCATTGCCGTCATTTCTAGACCTTTATCTTGAAGTTAGTGCAATGCGGGCTCGCCTTGCAACCTGACCATTCTGTCCAAGTTTGCACCGAATCGCATGTCTGCTGGTCTTGCTCCTCATCGTCGTCGACCAGGTCCTCCACGTGGAAGACAATTATTGATGTGTCCAAGAAATGTTGGGCTTGCTCACGCGACCAGTGTATCCCTCTCGCCGTGACCATGATCATTGGCATCGTGCACCCGGCTGCTGCTGCTGTCATGGTGCTCCTTCTTGGGGTTGTTGCAAGGTGGTCCAGCATCTGGTACTTGCCATCGTGCCCATCCTTGATGCGCTGAGATATTTCTTGGAAGATTTAAATGTCCATCTTCAACATGCTGGCATCAAGTTCTAACTTGGCACGCTCCACCTCTCCCAGTGCTGAAGACATGTGTAGGAAATCTGCACCTCTTAAGAGTGGAACCAACTTGACCGCTGCAATCTCCACCTTATCTCGTGCTGCTGGTGATCCACCTTGCTGCTCTCAGCAACTTCAGCCTTCATCATCTGCATCTCGCACTGCAAGTCCTTCTTACAGAAGCATAATCATGCGAGCTGCCAGTAAGTTTGTGGAAGCGCTGCTCCTTCCCAGCTTCGCTGCAGCCACTTCACTGTGCCTCCCGAGAGCGTCAACCTGCATCAATCAGCTCGTAAACTTCATGCACATTTTTTCTTTGAAGCGCCTGGAGTTCCCGCTCTTAGGTATCACCATCTAATAAGAAGCGCCTGAAAGTCCTGCTCTTCATCATCACCAGCTCAGTATAGCAGTCTGCCGCAGGCCTTCTAAAGCTGTCGTTCTTACAGCTCTCTCTGTTGCTTTATTTTAGGTCGCGCTTACAGTCGTCAAACCTCTGCTGCACAAATGCGGCTTCAAGCTCCTGCCTCAATCTGCAGCTAATCAGACATTCGTGCATCAGTTGCATACGCTCAGCGATGCTTGCTGCCCAACCTCTTGCCATATATTCTAGAGATGCCTTGTGCTGCTCAAGCTCAAGATTGTGCCCGCTAATCAGCTACTGTGCACCTCGGAGGCTTGCCTGCAGGTTGTAGCTCACTCTTCACCAGCCGCCGTAGGCCCTCCTCCCTGTCACAAACAGATGCTCCACTTGTTGCAGCTCGCCTGCAAGCCCGGGTCTTTTAGAGCAGATCCATCAGATAGTGTTGTCTCCTTGAGCTGGGGCATTCACAACTTTTGCCTGATCGGGTGAGAGCATCCCTCTCAGCAGTGACTTTCGCCGCCGCTTCGTACAGCCGGGATTCTGATGATGTCGTACCTTGCGCAGCCTTGCGTCGCCACAGGTGTCCATGCGTCGTCCTGATGGCAGCAATCAGCTGTCCTAGCGGTCCGCGATCCCTAGCGGCCCAGTGTGGCGGACAGAAGGGCCTTGGAAACCGCAGATAAGCCGTGCCGCAATGGCGTCTGCGACGGCGGCGGCGTTGACGGAGGTGACGGCGGCGGCGTCGACGGAGGTGGCGGCGGCGGCAGCCATGGTGGTGGCGGCGGGTAGAAGGGGGCCCGAGTCGTCTGCCGCAAACTAGCCATCGTGGCCGTGCTCTGGCAGGGGGGTCTGCAAGTTGGCCATGGCAGTGATCATATAATTCACACTCGTGCAATTCACACTCTTGTACGTAAGCTCTGTATGTATTCCTCCATGTCCCTCTCCACAGTCATGCCGGGGTTGTTCCATGAGAGGTCTGTCTAGGGAGCCCGGACCGCAAAGAAAGGAGCTTGCACACATATTCATTGTTGGATGAGGAGCAGCTCAAACTTTTCAGGCGTTCTGCAACTCATGACTGCACAACCCACATTGCAACCTGATTGAGCTTCCTGTGAGTGAGCGGCTTGCATATTGACTAGAAGTGAAACCGTCGCACGTGTCCTGAGGTTCTTCAGGGCCCCCAATTAGAGGCAGTATGGTAGGCGAGGGGGAAGCTTGGTCAGAAGCAAGAGGGGTGATAACATGAGCAAATGACCAGTAACAGGGCAGCGTACATGACTATGGCACCTAAAAAAGAGGCTCGCTGCGGATCATCATGAGGTGGAAGTGTGAACAGGAAATGAGGATGGCCATAACCGGTGGCTTCTTGGCCAGAGACTCTCAGCTGAGTGCCCTACACCCTCTTAAACCTTAGCCCTCAATAACAGACTTGAATTCTGAACCTAATCATGTGTTGCACAACACTGCCCGTCCACTCAGAGCCACTTGGCATGCCTACCTGCTTGTACTCGAAGCGGCGCATACTGCAGGGAAGACATCCAAATGAGGCGATAAATTTTACAACTCAGCTTCGCAGGTTGCCTCGTGAAGGCCCGCTGGAACAACCTGGTCCACTTGGACGCCAGCAAATCGTGCTTCTACGCAATGTTGTTGGTGCTTCAAAAACGTGATCTGGGCAAATAGCGACAGGGAAAGGTCCTCATGGTCCGCCTTTCTATCCTGGAGGAAGCTACACTCGTGCCTGATGCGACAATTCCAGAGGGCCACAGAGACAATGCCTTGATGCTGCCGCAGCGAAGCCAGCAGCCACTAAGAGAGAATATGTCCGTCAAGGACAGAGGTTTGCCGTTACAGGAGGTTCAGAGGGCGAGGCTGGCTTGGTCTGACGTGGAGCTTGCTTAGCTCAGACACCTATCGTCAAGATCAGCATGCTGTGTATATAGTTAGGTGGATTGGAGCGAGCAGTAGCTCAAGAAGCCCTGCAGCGGTCTGCCTGTCGTGGCTCGTCTTGGCAGCCTGTCGCTTGCCAGCACCTGCGCCAGTGCGCAAGGCTTGGGTCCATCAACCATCTTGCAAGAGCCATGGTTGTTCCAATCGCTATTGTTACGGTCAGTAGGCTATATCCTTGATGGTGTTGGACATTCGCGTGGACTGTGGAGCTTTCTAGAGATTATATCCTGAACGCGGTAGAGGATGATAAGCTGGACTTATGTCCTCGCGACCCGCTTGGACAACATCGCCGGCTACTCCATTAAGACGAGGCTGCAAGCTGCACTGGAAGCTTTTCTCTCGTCGTCACAAGCTGCAGTCTTTCCGTGACTTGGTAGCTCGTGCTGCAGCTCAGCCGGAGCAGCGGCGACGGCGGCAGCGCCGACGGCGCCGGCAGGAGGACGCCGGAGCTCCTTTACCCCATGCTGCTGTCTCAGCAGCGAGGGCGGCGCCGCGTTACACGCCGCAGCGCCCGCCGCACTCCTCGCCGCGACACCCGCCGCCCTGAGACTCCACTAGCGAAGGCCGTCCAAACTGGCGCAAATTGCCGTTTGAGCCACCTGGCAGACGGCCACTTGGCGCTTGCTTCAGAGGCCAGAGGTCCTCGGAGAAGCCGCCGCCGCCGCCGCCGCCGCCGCCCGCCGGCCATGGCGGCGGCGGGGCGGGCCCTGGGCGCGCAGAAGGCGACGCCGTGCCCGCCGCCGCCTTCGCGCTGGCCGCGGCTCAGATCGCGGTGCTCTTCCGCCACCTCGGCGTCGTCTTCGGCTTCGCCGAGCGGGACTACGTGAGCAAGGTGCCGTGGCAGAACCCCAAACCCCTAAACCCCTAAACCCTTAACTCGAAATCCTTGGATCGCTCGTCAAGCCGCGCGGTGGCAACGGCGCAGGTGAAGGACCTCGAGGGCGCCGCCCGGCGCTTTGCGACGCTGGACGCCGTCGTGGAGGCCGACCACGCCGGCGGCACCGTGCGCAAGGCCCTGAGCCACACCCGCAACCTCCTCCGCGTCAAGCGCGGCCTCGACTTCGTCGCCCTGCTCTTCGCGTCGCTCATCGCCTCCAGGTATGCCACTACGAGGCGACCCTCGCCGTCAGCTGCCGCGTCAGCCAGCTGAATGACACAGCCGAACTCAGTACGGGCTTTCGTCAGATGGCGGGGCACTGGGAGGCCTGTGTTGCTCAGGCGGCTCGCGTGTCGTTTGATCAGGCTGAGTGGGTTACTCGGTGCCGTTCTCAAGCGTAGCGTAAGCCATGTGGCAGCGTTGACAAGCGGTTGCCTGTGCGGCTTGCTCAGCGAGATGACCCTGAAGCAGGCGGCACAGGACGCCTATGTTCGCATCTTCGCGCCTCACCACAGCTGGAGCATCCGCAAGGCCGTCGGATTGGGCATGCACACGCTGCCGACCAAGACCCAGTTCCTGAGGAAACTCAGGGAGGATGGTACGAGTTCTCACCTCAGGAGCTGATTGTGATGAGTCTGCCCGCATTCTTCTGTGGAAGCCTCAACAACCATCACTAGGCAGCGGCTCTTTGTGCTGGTATTGCCCTGCGCTGACAATGCACTGGCCGCTATCAGTGCTGTGTCGAGATCCTGGTGCGCCTAGCCTCCTCCATGCGTACAACAAGTGTAGCATCCACAGCTTGACTCTAGAAGGGGGTTGCAACGTGGATGCCAGACTCATAGGATCAATGTCACCTCACCGTATGCTTTCGGCTGCATGGCCGGGCCCCACAGAGACGTCGTGGAAGAGAGAGGCGGCCAAATTCTTGGAGGCGGCGACGCCCCTGCTGCAGGACATCGTGCAGCTCTATGAATCAAGGAACCTTGGCACTGACTGGTAGGACGGACAGCTAGTTAAGTACAAGCAGGAGCCCACGCAAAAGGAAGCAGCGATTCCGATAGCACCTTACGGTTGCATGTGGACGTGAGCGTGCCCTGGTTATACTCTGCTGCAGCCGGAATTTTGCAGTTGGCATTTATTGTAGAATTAGCAGCAGCTCTGATGCTTCCTGCCTCTTGCCAAGATTCGATTCGATTTGTCCCAACGCTTCTAGCCATGCTCCCAAATATACTTATCAAATTTCTTGTGATTGCTTGTACCATCCGCTCTGCCGATGGCTCAGCTTGCGGATGATTGCAAGATTTAAGATGAAAGATGATAATCAATGAATATTTTAACCTACCAGCTTCTGAAAGTCACCTTGAAACCCACAGCCACAATCCGTGAGTACTTGAGCAGGAGCTCCATATCATGTTAGTACCGCAGACAGGCAAACGTCAGCAACATATAATCTGGACTTTGCGGGGGTTACAGCACCTTCCACTCATTCTGAGGATGTTCTATCATAAAGTAAGGTCGTTGGTGGCCTTTACACAACGGTCCTGCTAGGTCTAGACTCCCTCGGTAAAAGAGGCTTTTGGTTGTTTGGTAAAGAATGTAAGCGAAGCGAAATGCTTGGCAGAGGCCGCTCCCCCCGGTTTGGAGCGAGATCCTAGCGCTGCCTGATAGAGAGAAAAGAGAAACAGCTCTTCCAATATAAGGCAATGGCTGTGAAAATGTACAAAAGACCTTTCCACTAGAGGGCGATGGCTGTGATTGGCCAGTCCAGGACAAAGAATGAACAAACTTCGAAGGGGCCAGAAAAATGCTAAAGTACACAGCAACTCAAATGGCCACTGGGTGCAGACATCCTCTGTTGAGCAGCCGAAGGTCAGAGAAACTAGTCTCTGGGTAGCGGGTCCCCTGTTGATAGCCAGAGGTTGCAGCCAAAGCGCGACTAGCAGGCAGATAGACCCGATAAACTACCGTTCGGCCATTGAGGCCCACAGTCGGTGGGCCTCAACGCTCCATTCTGCAACCACTTCGCCACTGCTTCAGTAGTGCCAACCTCCACAGTACTCGTGGGTGGTCGAGGTACCTTTTAGATGGGCTTCCCTTGTTGATCCTTGAACGGTCTTCAGACGAGGCTTTGCGCGTGGGCGTTGGCACTTTGTAGTCGCTTCGCCATGGGCGTCAATCTGTTTGGTTGAGCGGTGGCCTCGACCTTGAGGAAGAGGTCCCCTCCATCTCCGACTCGATTCCTGCAAGAAAGGTGTGACTCAGCCTGAGAAAACCACGTGTCAGGCCAGGTAAGCCTTTGAAGTCATCTCAACGTGAATGAGCCCCCGACGTGATACAGCACAACAAGCCTGACGGAGCTGCTAGGAGGCAGGAGCATCGGTCCACTTGGACAACTTGACGGGTTTGTCAGTGACAACGCACGGGCCTGAGCTTGCAGCAAGCAGATGGTTTGGAAGGAGCCTGACGCTGCTGGGGCTGGGGGCTTCGGCCCACTTGGACGGCTCTACCGGTCCACAGCACCAACTTCAAGTGAGAGCACCAGCGTACACGAGCGCCTAGCATCTACCTGCGTCGTCCGCCAGCTCCTACAATGGAACGAAGACCCTCAAGCAGAAACTCTCAAGCAGGGACCCAAATGGGGCAATAAACGTGACAAGGAGGAAGCGTCAAAAGGGGGCGAGGGCTGTGGAAAGATCAGCCGACAAATGACTTATCAAGGTCCTATGGAGTTGGAAAGAAGGAAAGCGCAGCCAAATTGACTGGTGGCTGGGAGAGGCCAGCCCAAAGGAATGGACAAGAAAGGGCTCGCCCATGGAGGATAGGGGCTGGAAAAGAATGTGCTCGCCCATAGAAATGAGGGGCTGGCAGAAGCCAGCCCAAAAAGAATGGACAACAACCAAAGAGCCACAACAGGTGCCGAAAAGAAGCGAAAAGCCAGCCCAAAAAAGAATGAACAAAGTACGAGAAGGTGCGTGTATATTAAGAGATGGGGAGGCCATGTGTGGCCAAGTACAAAGGCAAGCACATTGGACAAATGTACGTCACCTGCTGCTAAGCTGACCCGCTCAGTAACCACGAGTCAGCACATAGAGGTCGCTAGCTGACGCTCGAATACCGGACGGCAATTGACTAGCTCTTGTGCCAGCAGCTAAGGCTCGACCAGCTTTCTGATGCAGAGCATACGCCTGAGCTCGTTGCAGACAGGTTGACTCGACGTCGCAGAAATGACAGATAGGCTGCCGGCATACCCATCTGGGCTGGGAGCATATCCTCGCGTCGTGCATATCCCAGACTCGCTATGTTCTCGAGTAGGGTATGGAAGCGAGGACCCAAGCAGCCGAAAGTGTCGATTGCGGCCGGGAGGAGGTGGTCACTGCGGGGGTAGTCTGAGTAGTGTCGGAGCTTTTTCTGCTCAGCACCTCCCACTGCGTGGCCAGCAATGTGTGTGGAGAAGGGGGCCAGGACAAGGTCTGAAGGAGCCGGATGGTGCAGAAAGCAAGGTACTATGTGCTAAGACGGCAGCGAGGGGGACTCTCAGCGTGGAGACCACCAAAGAATCCTGCCCAGTCCCCCTGGGCAGCAGCCTCAAGCCGGGTAATGGTAGCTGTGAGTGGCCAGCCCGAAACAATTGACATGGCAATGCCTGCCCGGCGACGCTCGCAAATTAGGTGATGGCGGCGGCCACGATTCCCGAAAGCGCCGCCTTGGCGGACGGCCCCAGCGGAACGGGGAGCCGCCCCGCCGGGCGTGATCAGATCCGTGGCCAAAATGGCGCCCCCGCAGGGCCAAAGAGAGAAGGCGCGCGGGGCGCATGAATTGAAAGGGAGGCCAATTCACGCCAATACATTGTTCAGGCAGAGTCGAGTGCAGACTAAACAATGCTACATAATACGGAGACCTAATCTAAGGTACCTAAGATGACATTAGTACCCACGGGTGAGCACAAACAAATCTGACAAGCTAACTTGGGGAGCTGGAGCGCCGCCACGAAAGCCGGAGGCCTGACTTAGAGCGCGCCCTGCACGTTGATGAAGAGCCAAAGGCAGCAAAGCAGGGGAGCGCTGCGGCGGACGTTGTGGCGGACGGGGCTGGCTCTTAACGCAAGCCACCGGGAGAGCCTTCGAGAAGAATCCCCACCCACCCCCAAAGATTTCAAACCCCCCTCACTGGCACGAGCAAGCGATCAGCAGCTTGGTAAAGAGCACGTTCCCGTCGCTTCCCCCGCCGTGCAACCGGCCCCGCCGTTCGTGGGCTGGTCCTCTCACCCCAGACAGTCGCCGTTTGTGGGGGAAATATCCCCCTCGTTTGATTTCACTGCCTTCCCTTGGCCAATGGGCTCCCGGCCGTAGCCGTTGGACCCACCCACCCCTTCTCACAAAACCGAGGCTGCTGCAAGCGTGCGCTGTCGCTGCTTCAGTAGCTGCCTAGGTCTGTCTGTCTGCACAACGCGCGCAGCTTTGCAACCATGGCCTTCTTAAGCCTATGTGATGCATGTAGCTTTCAGCACAGCTTCAGCAAACCTGACACCAAATTTCTGCTGACCTTAGAACGCCACCCCTTCCGGGACCTACAGTATCAGTCTTTGAGGGACTCCTCGAGTGCACTCTGCCTTACCGTTTCAAGCAGAGCTTCGTTGCCAGAAATACCTGGCAAGGAGCCCCAGAGAGAGCGCAAAGAGACTGGCACAGCACTCTATATGAGAATGTACCAAGCCCTGTGAGCAACAGTACAAAGTCACCAAGTAAGCTGCAAACTGGAAAAGCACGCAGTAGGAATGAGGCTATTGACTTTGACTACATGCAGAACATACGACGTAAAGGAGGGAAGGAGCGGAACTTTAGGTCCTGCCAGCTGTTTAGTGAAACAAATTGTTGACTGAGTAAAAAGTTGCACAGTTTCTTTCAGTGCCTGTACAAATGTTTACAAGTGGCCTGTCTCAGACTACTCAATTGAAGTATATCCTGGCACAGGCCACCGTGGCTGCCGAAGATCTGGCAGGCTGTCGGAGCACATGTGCACAGGAGACTGTGCTCAAGGTGAGGGCCTACCCTCCAATGGTACACCTAAGGGATGGTACACCTATCAACAGAGAGGGCCAGCTCGGCCGTCTGCCAGTGCCGTGCTAGCCAAGCGGGGCAAGCGTCGCCATCACCGCGGCGAGCAAAAAATGGACCAATCTCAAGGGAAGGGCAAGAAGCCCACAACGTGAGAACAGGTACGCAGGGACGAGGGCTGGGTAGGAAGGAAGAAAATCGATCGGGCAGCCTATAGGTGCTTCGAAGTAGTCTCAGCAGAGGGGGCGTGAAGGGGCACGGGGTCAGCGGGGATGCCCAGCTCGTCGTCCGATGCCATGAGCAGAAAACCGAAGTCGGGCGTACTGCCAACCTGAGCAGCTCTGGGAGTGACAGATGCGACAGCGTCGTCCACGACGATGTCGGAGACATCCAAAAACGGCACGCCCTCGGTCAAGAAGTCCAGGCCATCGTCGTCATCGTTGTCGGCCGCAGACAAGGCTATGTCAATGAATTCGGCAGTATCAGCGGGGGTGCGGCTGTCGGAGGAGAAGATGGAGTCTGCCCAGGACAGGAGACTGGATGTGGCCGCGTCTCCGTCCTCTTCGTCGTCAACAGCGCCGCCGCAAGAGGCCGAGGCTTCAAGGCCGCTGAAGAGGGCATCGTCGTCGGCAGTCGGATCCGGTGACAGGCAGATTAGGAGGTCAGCCTGCGCGCGGGTCACCGCCTCGACGTCCGCCTCCTCGTCCGAGTCGAGGTAGTCCGTCACCCACGCCATGTAGTCGCGGCCAGACTTGCCGGCGAGCGACGCCAAGGGCGTCTCACCCTCCGACGGTGTGCTTGGCCGAAGCCCGTCAGCTTCGTCATCAGCAGCCGCGACAGCACTGTGGGGGCGTGCAGGGGCGATGTCCAAGGGAACCGCCGCCGCAGCCGCCGCCGCCGCCTCCGGCAGCGGGTACTTCTTGAGCTCCCGGGACTCGAGGGCCTCGCCGTCCCAGCTGTCCCGGGGCCGCTTGCAGGGCAGGACGCTCGCCATGAGGGCCAGCACAGCTGTGGCAGCGGGAGCCAGGCGCCGGCTGCTGGCGAGTGGGAAGACAGGGGAGGGCGCTGCGCGGGAGGTCGCGGGGCGGGGCGGGCGCGCGTCGAGCTTCGGCCGACGCGGTGGGTGCGCGAGCAAGAAGGCTTGTGACGGAGCTGAGCGGGAGGCGGAGGTATGAAAGCACGAGTCGGGTGCCGGGCGGACGAGAGGTGCAGGCACAGGGCGCTTGTTATACGTCCTGCTGGCAATTATGGGTGCGGGGGGGAGGGGAAGAAAAAAAAAAAAAAAAAAAAAAAAAAAAAAAAAAAAAAAAAAAAAAAAAAAAAAAAAAAAAAAAAAAAAAAAAAAAAAAAAAAAAAAAAAAAAAAAAAAAA
>WELB01000050.1:506961-519100 GCA_009602725.1 Spirogloea muscicola
CTGCTGACGAGGCCCCCCCCCATCTCGCGGGCGCCCGCCCACCTCGCCTCTCCGTCACCCTCGTCGCTTCTCCCTCTCTACCTCCCCCCCTCTCTCCGTCCCTCCCTCCCTCCCCCCCGCCCTCTCTCTTCTCCCATCCCCCCTCCACTCACACTGCCTGTCGCTCTCTCCCTCTCACACAGTCTTCTCCCCCTCTCCCTCCCTCCCTCGTCCCACTATCTAAACATTCTCTCTCCCTCTCTCTCTTCCTCTCTCTCTGCCTCT
This sequence comes from Spirogloea muscicola, assembly GCA_009602725.1. NCBI lineage: Eukaryota > Viridiplantae > Streptophyta > Zygnematophyceae > Spirogloeales > Spirogloeaceae > Spirogloea > Spirogloea muscicola. Next base: position 507,226 of record WELB01000050.1, read on the forward strand.
CTCCCACTCCCTCGCTCCCTCTCTCTCACACCCACACCCCCCCCCTCCCTCTCCTCTCTATCTCGTTCCCTCTTAATCTCCGCCCTTTCCTCGCCGTCTCTCCCCGTCTTCCTCGCGCTCTCCCGCCTCCCTCCGCGCGGCGGTTCGTTGGGCAAGGCTGCGCCTTGGTGGTGGCGGCGTCGTGCTCGCCGCCCCGCCGAGGTGACGGACGGCGGGGCGGCCGGGCGGGGACGCTCCCGTGCGCCGCGTCGGGATCTGGTTGAGATCCCGGGTGACCTTGAGACGGCGTTCCCGCGGGGAGAAAGCACTGGCGCTGCCTATTGCTCAGCACTGGTCCTGCAACATCCCCCCTCCGGCACGTTCCGCGCGCGCCCCCGACCTTGCGTTGCCACTTGGCTTGAACAGTGGACGATACCCGCCCGGGGAAGACTGCGCCTGTTCTTGGCCATCCCGAGAAGAGAGAAGGCGCGCGGGGCGCATGAAATGAACGAAGAGAGAAGGAAGAGAAGATCAGAACCAAAGTAGAATAAGGAGAAAATGCTCGCCCATTGAGGATAGGGGCTGGAAAAGCCAGCCCAAGAAAGAATGAACAAAGCACGAGAAGGGGGCCAGGGGAAGCGCTAAGAAAAACAAGCACAAAAAGAAGGGCTCGCCTATAGGAACAATTTCGTGTATTTGAAACAAACGAAGGCCAAAGGCCAAGTACGAAGGCAAGCACATCTAAAGACCTACATAATCTACAGCAAATTGACCCGCTCAGTAACCACGGGTCAAAACATAAAGGTCGCTAAAGGTCGCCTATAGAAAAAAGATCGTGTATTAGAAAGAAATGTAGGCCAAATGGCCAGGTACAAAGGCAAGCACATCTAAAAATCTACATAACCTACAGCAGATTGACCCGCTCAATAACCACGGGTCAAAACATAAAGGTCACTACTCGATGCATGAATACTAGATGCCAGGAACGGAGCCCTTCTGCCACCTACTAGAGCTCGCCCAGCTTTCTGGTGCAAGGCACCTATAGAGAAGTGCTCGCCCATATAGAGAAGGCGCGCGGGGCGCATGAAATGAAAGGGAGGCCAATTCAAGCCAGTACATTGTTCAGGCGAAGGCTACTGCAGCCCATAGAGAAAATGGCTGGCAAAGCCAGCCCAAAAAAGAAGGACAAAGTGTGAGAAGGGGCCAGGGGAAGCACTAAGGAAAGCTTTGTTTCTGTTACTTAGCGCTTCCCCTGGCCCCCTTCTCGTACTCTGTTCATTCTTTTTCGGGCTGGTTGTTCCAGCCCCTATTCTCAATGGGCGAGCACTTTCTTTTCTTCTAAGGAAAACAAGCACAAAGAGAAACTAAGCAACTACGAAACTCTCAGTAACCCCGGCTAAGCCTCAAGTCAGAGAAACTTGGCTCCTGGAAGTAGAAAGAAATTTCCACAAGTGGGCGGTGGCTGTGAAAGAGAAAGTGGCTCTTTCCATAATGAGAAGGCGCTCGGAGCGCATGAAATGAAAGGAAGTGTGGCTCTTTCAAGGGGGGCGAAGGCTGTGGACAGCCAGCCCGGATAGCATTATATCCCGACTTGACAAAAAGGTCCGAAGGGGCCGAAAAGCACTTTTTATGCTTTCCCTGTAAGCTTTTTCACTTAATACACTGATAAAAAGGAGAATTCGTGTATTTGAAACAATCGAAGGCCAGTACACTGATAGAGAGCCGCTTTGTTCATTCTTTTTTGGGCTGGCTTTTCCAGCCCCTATCCTCAATGGGCGAGCCCTTCTTTGTACTTGGCCACACATGGCCTCCCCATCTCTTAATATACACGCATTTTCTTCCGCAAGCCAGAAAGACTAGCCGCGGAAAAATGAAGAAAGTGCTCGCCCATTGAGAATAGGGGCTGGAACAACCAGCCCGAAAAAGAATGAACAGAGTACGAGAAGGGGGCCAGGGGAAGCGCTAAGTAACAGAAACAAAGCTGCTACGAGACACTCAGTAACCCCTGCTAAGCAGCCGCAGATCAGAGATGCTGGGCTGGAAAAATGCGCCGCCGGAAGGGGCTAGACCAGAAGGGAGTGCGCGTTCCCCATGCTTCGAAAAAACGAAGTGGCTCTCCCAATGAAAAGAATGAGTGTGTATTGAGAAATGGAGGGCCAATGGGGGCAAGGGCTGTGATAAGCCAGCCCGAACAAAGAATTGACAAGGTTCTGAGGGGCCCAACTACTCAATATCTACGAGTGCGGAGCCGCAAATCCGAAAGGCTAGCTGCCGGAAAACAATCCCCCTGACGAAAGCCAGAGGCTGCAGCGAGAGCATGGCCAGCACGCAGGTGCAAGGAGTGGGCCATGGATCGCTGAAGGGTAATGGAGAGCTTCTGAATTGGTAGATTGCTCCCATGCTTTTGGATTCATAATGTAACCCTGGTCAAGTCAGAGGGTGTGATGCCTTCGTTGACGGAACCGCTCGCCATCTTCTTTTGGCATGCACTCTCAGCCTCCCTGCACTGCTGCACTGCTCACAGTGCAATTTATGCCTGTCAAGGCTTCGACAGCCCTCTTCATGGCTATTAGCTTTCCATTGGGCTGGCCTTTCACAGCCGTCGCTTTCACCTATCCTTCTTATTTAGCCTCCTTTGCTACCCGTTCGGAGCCACTGCCTTCATTAGATCGCCACAACATGCGCCGTGCCTTGCCCTGCTTCCTGGCTCTCTTGGACGTGGCCTTTAGACTAAGGGTTTAGGGTTTGGGTTTTGGATTTAAGATCTAGGACTTAAGGTATAGTGTATGAGGGGCCGAGGCCTGCAAAGACGCACCCCACAAAAGAATGGCAAACATTACAAGCGCACCATGCGCCTTCTCGATGAAATTTTCGATGAAATATTCTTCGATGTCGGCCGGCAGGAGCCCCCTCGGAGATGTGCTTGCCTTTGTACTTGGCCACTTAGGCCCCATCTTGGACACTCCAGTTTCTCTAGAAGGCCCGCCCTTGGAGGCGGGCGGTCACTTAGCCAACCACCAGGGCACTGGCGAAGCCACTCGCCTTGCGCTCCATCTTCGCCGCCCCGCCTGCCGCCCGCCACCGCAGGGCGGGAATAGAAGGATACTGCCGCCGACGCCGGCATCCCATCGCGTGCGCCCTGTGTAGCTGGCCGGCGGCCCGCGGCTCCACCCCCGCCCACCCGCGGAAAGAGAGCAGGCGCGCGCGGAAAGCAAGTGGCTCTCTCAACCCTTTGTCAATAGCCTTTTGGGCTGGCTTTTCGCAGCCCTTGCCCCCCGTTGGGAGTGCCACTTCTTCCTCTCTCAAAGCGGGCGAGGGGCTGTGGAAGGCCAGGTCCGAGGAGGAGGGGAGGTGGGGGCCCACCTCGCCCGGGCGGTGCCCGTCGCCCCACGTCTTCGTCACCGGCCGCCGTCACCGCCCTGGCTATCCGCGGGCCCCCCGCCGGCGCCGCCGCCGCCGTGCCTGTGAGAAGCTCCTCGTGGCGGCGTCGCACCAGGTCAGCGGAGGAGGGAGGGAGGGAGGGGCCCCACCCCCCCTCCGCCGTCCGGTATTCGAGCGTCAGCTAGCGACCTCTATGTGCTGACTCGTGGTTACTGAGCGGGTCAGCTTAGCAGCAGGTGACGTACATTTGTCCAATGTGCTTGCCTTTGTACTTGGCCACACATGGCCTCCCCATCTCTTAATATACACGCATTTTCCTCCGCGCCCGGGCACGGGCCGCCGCGCGCGCCGGTGCGGGCCCCCCCGCCGCGCCCCACTCCTCCTCGCACTTGCCCCACCCACCAACCGGCGGGCCCCGCCGCGCCGGGGGCCCATGTGGCCCAGCCGGCCCCCCCGTTCCCACCCGCCGTGAGCAGTGGCCCTGGGCCGGCGGGCGCCCCCCCGCCTGCCTGCCGCGTGGGGCGCCGCCCCCCCCGCCGCCCCTCCCTCCAGCCCGTGCTCACAGAGCGGATCGGCTTAGCGGCAGGTGATGTCCACCTGTCGATGGGCTTGGCACTGTTCTCCTCTGCCTTGTCCATTCTTCTCGGACTGGCTGTTGACAGCCCTCGCCCCCCTTGCTGCCTAGGCTGTGGCTCCGTCATGAACACCTGTATGCATCTGGCTGGCCTTTTACAGCCGCTCTTTCCATAATCGCGGCTGCACTCTTCTTTGGAAGAGCCAGTTTCCTCTGCATTCGGCCACTCAGGCCCTCCGTCACTGCTTTGTTTCTTCTTGGGCTTGTATTTCGTAGCGCTTCCCCTGGCCCCCTTCTCGTACTTTGTTCACTCTTTTTTGGGCTGGCCTTTCCAGCCCCTTTCCTCAATGGGCGAGCACTCTTCTGTCACTCAACACACGCCAGTCCCGGCGTGTTGCGACGCCCCGCCGGGCCGGCCTCGCGCCGCTGCGCCTCGTCGTCGGCGCCCTTCAGGCTTCATGCGAACCGGATGCATTTACCCTCCGCTGTTAGCCTGCCGTCCCTTCGCACCGCCCGTCGACTCTTGGGAGACCGTTGTGCAGTGCGACAGAGAAATGAGAGAAACAGCTCTCTCAAAGTGAGGCTAAGGTGAGAGGCCAGCCGAAGAGTGATGCCAATCCCAAGGGGGCCAGCCCAATAGGAGTGAGCAAGGTCTGAAAGGGCAGGAAGGCGCAGTGCGAGAGAGAAGGCGCGCGGGGCGCATGAAATGAAAGAGAGGCCAACTCAAGCCGATACATTGTTCAGGCGGAGTCCAGTGCAATTTAAACAAGGCTACATGATATGGAGACCAAAATTAAGGTGCCTAAGGTGATATTAGTAGCCACGGGTGAGCACAAACAAATCTGACAAGCTAACTTGGGGAGCTGGAGCGCCGCCACGGAAGCCGGAGGCCTGACTTAGCTAGAGAACGATAGAAGGTGCACGGTGCGCATAAAATGATGGGGAGGCCAAGCCGAGCCAAATATCAAAATTTGTGAAGGACAATCAATAGTAGGCAAGAAGTGGGCTATACAAAGCGAAGCCCTGGGCTGCGAGGGGCTAATCTTACGCACAGCTGGAGGGAGACTGCAAGTACACTATTTACGCAAACAAATGATAAGAGGCAAAAGAAAAGAAGAGGAAGGAAGGAAGAAGCAACTCAAAGAGAGCAGCTACTTCTGAGACAAATGAGGTAGCTGTGGAAGGTCAGCCTGATAGGAAAACAAGGAGCTCCTTCAAGGCAGTTTGCGTATAGATCTCCCGCATAGGTCTGGATGAGGTCTAGGGGGAAGCCCCGCCGAGGAGCCCCTGCTGCTTGCTGCACCGGAAGTGGCCTCGTTGCTGGCGGCCTTTGAGACCCACACAGTGCTCCAGATCAGCAAGTAGCCTGTCAGACTTGTTATGTGTTCGTCAGTGGGACTTAAGTCCCCCCTCTGGCTGTGCCTGCTTCCATAGCCCCTCCTAGACCAGCGCTTCACTTTGTGTAGCCCCATTATTTGCAAATTCTTTGCCCTTTGCATGACTAGAGTAATGGCTTGGCTTGACCACCTTTCCCATCCAGGCACGGCACGCCTTCTCTCTCTCATACGGCGGCAGCTCGACGACCATCTCTGGGTCGGCCATTCGACCTCCACAGCGCGGCACACTGTCACTCAAAGGAGTCCTGCCTCGCGAGACCAGCAGGGGGCAAGCGCTTCTGCTTCTCTGCAGGCTACATGGTCAGGAGCGTCTATTTGCAGACAAATTGCATCTATAGAAGAGAGGGCTCCTCCCTGGTGTCTCGGTTTCAACCTGTCTACAGTCCTCATCTTCAGGTGGCACGAGCAGTGTTGTATTCGATACAGATGACAGATTGTCAATGTGTGCAGACGAATGAACTTGCATGAAAACACAATTGCCAGTTGAGTTGGGAACACCAGCATCATAGTACCAGGACTATATTGTCAATTGCTCAGGCAGCTCGGCTGCGCTCGTTATGCTGCTGCTCTGCTTTGTCATAATGGGAGGAGAGGCCGGGAAGTAGCTGTCGATGTCAATAAGGGCCATAATTTCACATATACTTGTGAGGTAAGATGAGTGGCCCTTCACGAGCTCCTTCAAGTCAATCTGCCAACCAGACAGCATTGGCAATCCACAGAGTCAGATGAGAAGGGAAGCATGAGCATCTGGCCACTATATGCGACATATTGATCGGCCAGCTTTCTGTCAACTATTGCAGCATCGGCCTAAGCACATGCAATGTCAAAGCAAAGTTTACACAACAGATGCCCATAGCTCACACGGAGTTGCGGACTGTGATAGGTCATTGTGAGAGCATCACCTCCTTCCAAGTGTTACAAATGACTATGAAGGCATGAATGAAGGGCAAGGCCAAGCAAGTCGACAATTCTGCAAGTGCACACAATGCGGAGGGCAAACGATATGGAGAGCGCAGGACTCACATTTTCAATGCCAGGGACATCGACCGCCTTTATCCCCGCCACACCTTGGGTCAAGAAGCTGTCCCAGTGATGCAGAAGACATGGCAAAGCAATGCAGGTTAACGGCAGTTCCCCCTCTACTTATGAAGGGCATATACCAACCCCAGAGCTCTACATTGAGGACACTTTGCTCGTGAAGGCTAGAGGGTATATTGGAAGAGGAGAATCAGGCTAGGTCAATGCGAAAACAGAAAAAATGAAAGAGAAAGGCATGTGGATTGCTGTTGACAACAACTTTCAGCTCACCTGCTGCGATAGACGATGCCAAGCGTCCAGTCATTCTCGGCAAAGCCATTCACCAGCCTTCCAGCAACAGTCTGAGCAACGCAATACAAGTGAACACAACAACCAATACTTCCCTGGTACTGGCCATAACAGAGGGAGAGCAGGTGGACAAGATGTGGATGACCAGCTAGATGTCCATGAGCTGAGCAGGCAAGGAGTTGACACGGGGAGACAGTTTCACTGGAGCTGGTCATCAGGAAAAGCATGGGCCATTGCCACTGGCCAGCACCAATTGTTAGCAGAGACGATTAAATCAAACAAGCACTGAGCTTGAGCTTCTTGAAGCTGGCCATCAAAGTCGCCACAAAAGCGCTTGTACTCTTTGACTCCTGCTGGACCTTTCTATAAACACAGTGGTTGTGGAGCAATCGCTGTTGAAGGAATCTGAAGAGAAGAGAAGAGGAAATCTGCGCACCTTCCGCACAGCAGACCAGCGCTGCAGATCTAGGGGGACGGGTGCGCCTAGCAGGACCACCCTCTCCACAATTGCTCCTGAATCACAAAGAGTAGGTGCAGTCATCACTATGAGACAAGCACTGTGCTTCTCAAGACTGCTGGCCGCCCTTGGGCCAGAGTGTGGACCCACGTACCAACACACCACAGACCACTGCATCAGCAGTCAGACAACCTGACCTACCAGAGAGCACATCCAGTACTTCTACCTGCTTGAAGTCCACCTCTGCAGCTCTAATGAAGTCATCAAAGACAGCGGTGCTGAAGAAGCAGCCACTCTTGGTCCAGGAATGGTGCGTCTGATTTGCAAGCATCAATAGGTGATTGGGTCAGCCTCACCTATGTGGCCTTTGGATGCGAGGTGCTCCAGGCAGGAAAAGACCACGCGGGCTCCCAGGGAGAAGCCAACAAGCGTCACAGGCCTATCATCGCCGAAGATTATACCCAATGAGAGCCAAATACAAACGCCTCCATCTCTTCACAAACCCTGCCCTTGGCAGGCTGGTGTGGAGGCAATCTTGGTGCTTCTGATAGATGCCCTTCATATGATTCAGCTGAACGTCCAACTGCACCTATCGCCGTGGGTGTGCTGGAGCAGGAGATCAGCCAGTATTACACCAGCCTTGTCTGACCTGCAGAGAAGATGTGGAGATTCAGATTATCCTTTTGAGATCTCGGCTTCTTGACAGTAATGAATGAGTACGTAGTATCAGCCTTCCAAGGAGGGACTTGTCCTACAGAAGAGAATGCAGTAAGGAAATCAACTGCAAGAACTAGCTTTTCGCTTTTGCTAGCAGAAATGATGGGGGACAAGGCACAAGAAAGTTGGCACAAATGCTTTAATGATTAGGTTATAAAAGAAGTTGGTGAGCAAGTCAGCTGTGTGATACACTGTATAGGTCAGCAAGGTTACACAAGACCTTCCTTGCGAGGCGGCATCATGCAGCTCAAAGCTGGGGAACCAACAAAAGCCAATGAAAAATACATGCATGCGGGCAATACCTGTCAAGAGCAATTGCCCATCTGGAGTCAATGATGTTAGTCAAGGAAAGCAGAGTGGCCGGCCAAGCGACCGCAGCCACCAGTGCGTGGAGCACCGTCATCGCAGCTCCCTGCTGAATCAGCTGCTGGCCAGCGGCTGCGAAGAGATGAGGGGTCACTTGCAGAATCTTAGAAGCTGCATCGAATGGACTGGCTGACTGGCTGGAATGCATGCATGATGTTCTTACTTCTGCTTGCAAGAGGTCAGCTTAAGCAGAAGGAAGCACTTCTCAGCACAGCTGCACATTGCTGAAATCTAGCTTGTCAACATCTCACTTGAGGTCATCCAGTCCTGAAGAGCAGTGCCAAGAGCAATCAAATGCTCACTCTCCCACCTCAGCGCGTACCTGCAAGACAACAGTTCTTGTCAGCCCCTGCACAATGCTCTAAGTGATGAAAGATATTAAGTCCAGAAGCAACAGATCCTGCTCTGAGCTGCAAACCTATTTTGCCTTTGATCTTCACACTAGTTGGTCAACAATATTGCTAGTATGATTAAGGACTGAGTAAAGCAGAAGCACAAGGGCAGACCTCTCGAGGTCGGCATCTGGTCCTTCCCAGGGGCGGACAAAGTCGTCTTGTCTTATGACAATCCCTGAGACCATCAGGCCCACCGCCAGCCTCTGCAATGACCAGCAATGAGCAACATAAGGGTGTATACCGCGCAGCTATCAAGACATTGGCCCCCCTTCCCCAGCTAGTACGACTATAAAGCTCAGAGGTTGTGCTCTTCGCACAGCTGCACACTTGTGAGGCTGCAACGGAGTGCTTAGCAGTGAGTCGTCACATCAGACAGCTGCAAAGACATGAGCCTGACCCCCTGTTGGTGGTTGTCTCCGATGACTTCGAATCCAAACTCCTCCACATCACCTATCCTGCGTGCCATCTTGTATCCAGCCAGGCCAGCTCCAGCCGCTGAGAGTGACACACAAGTATATCAAGCAAGCCCTCAGGGATGTCCTTCCACCACCCCATATCAAGGTGAGCTCATAGGAGCACGGCACATCATTCTGACTTTAAGTGATGCAATGACAATCTACCAAAGTGCCACAACTGGGAGTTGCTGCATCGAAGCACCTCCAAAGGAGGCAGCCACGGCCACCGACCCCGCTGCAGTCCCGGCTGCGGCGGCAGCGGCGCCAAGCGCGCTCGCACCAATTGGCACCACTGTCCCCACGGCAGGCACCACCGCCGCGAGCCCTGCTGCTATGGCAGGCGCTGCTAGACCTGACACGAAAATTAAAGCACGCTAATCTCAGAAGTCTCATTCTAGAGTTTGCCACCATCTGTCACCTGATAACACATTGTTCACCTTTTGGCCTTCATTGTGTAAGAGCAGAATACAAGGCTTATTTCTACAAAGACATACGGCTCAGCTGCTCGAATGGGACCCCACCTCCAGTAACCGCGAGCAGAGCACCCGCTCCAACAGCTGCAGCACCGATGAGGCCACCTCGGCGCCAGCGGGCCCACTGCGACTGGCTTTCCTTCTCACCCCCCACATTGTTGTCATTGTTGGGGTGCGGCTTTGCTCCCTGTTGTCCCTGTTGACTCTGGATCTCCATGGCGGCAAAGGACACCATTATCTCCATAGCCGTCTGCATAGAGGACCACCTTTCTCATGTTTAGCAAGTGATGATTTATCATCTTGCAACTTTACACCAGCATACACCTCGATCTCCTGTATCCTGTTCCGTGGCTGCTCATCTGACTTCTGGCAGTAAACTTGAGGTTGAGTAACCAGGCAACTTGTGAACTAGATTATCAAATTATCAGATGAGTTGCTGCAGAGTACGGAACTTGCGTAACATGACACGGCCTGATGCAGACTCCTCGGTAGCTGCATGGAGCTAACATTATTGTCACCTTGCAGCTGCATGGAGCAACTCAGAAGGTCACTATATAACTGCAATGGAGAAGGCCAAGACTTTTCTGTACCACTTTGCGCCATGCAACATCCAGCCATGCGGCGAGGAGCCGCAGCGCCAGGCGCTCCCGTGCGTCATAGCCCTGGCGCTTGGACCCAGAGCTCTCCGGCTGACGGTCGGATGGGTCTGCAACGCATGCTGAGAGGAGCTCCCAGAGCACTGCCACTTTGCGGTGGCTCGTCAGTGCCGCACCAGTGGCCTGTGGCAGGTCTAAGAGCATCTCGGCGCTCCGCGGGTCCGACTGCCCGTCATCCCGTGCACCGCCAGACGCCGTCCGAACCGGCGGGCTCGTGTTCTTTGACATGCTGCAGGGGACGTAGTCGCCATCTTTACTGCTCGTGGCGAGCTGCTCGCTTTGTGAACCACTCGCAGCGTCGACACCTGCGCCAGGTGGGCTCTGCACAGATGCCAAGTCTTGGCTGTCCTGCGAGTCCGCTGCCTGGTCGGGTGAGAGGCCATCGAGCACGTCCAGGTCCTCGAGCCGCTGCCTCAGGGGCTCGAGCCCAGCAACGCTGCCGGTGGCCTCGCTGGTCAGACCAGCTTGGCGGGCACCGCCGACTCCCGACGACAGCGGACTGCCGTTCGACGAATCTCCCGCCGCCACGGGCACCGCCTTGGCAGCCTCCCTGCGGCCCCAGGAGAAGCTCCCCCGCAGGCCTCTGGCGCTCGGGGAGCCGCTGCCCCTGCCTGCACTTGGTGAGCTCGTGCCGCTCGGCGAGCCCGTCGTCTTGCCACCGCGCTGGAGACTGCCGACTGGCCGGCACTCGGAGCCTCTGTCGGCCGCCAGGCTCGACCAGGCGGTGCCGACCCTGGCCTTGGTGTCCTCGGCGCCGCTGCCGCCATCAGCGGCCCGGCCGCCGCCGGCCTGCGCCTGGGCTTCCGCAGAAGCCAGGCCCGCCACGGCCTTGTCCAGGAGCTGCTTCGCTTTCAGGGACTCTGCAGCCGCGGGGTCGCCCTCCTCCGCCTCCTCTGCACTGGTCAGGATCCGGAGGTACTGCACCGCAGCGCGAGTGCTCGCCTACATCGGTCAGCCCGGCGACTGCAGCCAGGCAGCGTTCTCGAAGCAGCGGCAATGCAGGTCCGCCAGCAGCAGCAGCGGCTTCCGCAACAAGGTCTGCAACGTGCAATACGATGGCCGTATCTCTGGGTTCTGCGCTCAATCCAAGTGGTCGTCAGGGAGGAGCAACGCACAGCGCCCAGCTGCGCCTTGGTCTCCAGCAGCTCCGCGGTCCGCTGGAGGCCTCCCCACGCGCCGGTGTCGATGCGCAGGTACCTGCACTCACGGTCAGAGACGGCTAATCAGAGCTGCCATTCATCTGGCGGTACCTCAGCTCCTGGAGACCTCTGTAGGGGCTGTCGCGGGCACAGCAGTTACGGCAGCCATGGAAAGCGGCGTGGGAGCTCGAGGCAGCTGCGGCGATGCCTGTAGACGTTCTCGCAGATGCCCACGTCCTCGCCGACCCACGGCTCCTCGCCTGCCAGCCGCTGCTGCCGCTGCAGCTGCGCGGCGGCGGCCTCGACGCCGTCTCCGCCGCCGCCGCCGCAGTCGTCAGGCGGCGTGTCGGCGGGGCGGAGGGAGCCGTGGCGGTGGCGCTGCGCCTCGGCCAGCGCCAGCGAGAAGAGCCCTCCGGCTGCGATCGCAGCGTACAATCTGTAAGTCTCACAGATTGTTTCTTCAATTCTCCACAAATCAGCATCCGGAATGCCACCGGCGGGCGCAGCAGCGCTGCCGTGGAAGGCCGGCGAGCGCCTCCGGCGGCGGCGGCGGCGGCGGC
>WELB01000050.1:528844-553706 GCA_009602725.1 Spirogloea muscicola
CGCCGCCGCCGCCGCCGCTGGCCCCGCCGCCGCCTCCGACGACGCCACGGCGGCTGCCGCAGCCCGCTCGTCGGCGCCGTCGGCGACGCTTGTCCGTGAAGAAGCTGGCCCACACTACTGCTCAGCGAGGGCCGTCACCGCGCCCCTACCGCGGAGCCACGGCGCTGCCGGCCTGCGCCGGTCGCTGGCGATGTCCTGCGCCGGCGACGGCGGCGGCGGCATGGCCGGCGAGTAGCAGCCGCTCCGTGAAGCCTTGGCCGCCGCCGCCGTCGGCGGTGATGGCCAAGCCGCGCGCGAGACGAGGCGCAGTGCGCGCGACGTGGGCCGCCACCATCTGGGTAAGCGAGCGGCTGACGTCCGGAGAGGAGCCGGCTGGAACGGGCCCCCCGGCGGTACTCCGAGACGTGAGCCCGACGTCCCGGAGTCGTTTGTTTGAGAAGAGCTCACTGCTTATACAGTCAAACCTTGTTATAGGCACCTCTCGATATAGGCACATTAGGGCAAAACCTTGATAGTGGCACCATTTTGCGGGAAGCACTTTTTTCCCCCGGCAAATGTGACTCGATACAGGAACGTGCCTGTATGTACAGGCACAGTTTTTCGGGGCAGATTCCCCCACTAGAAGTGCCTATTTGAAAACAATCAACATATCTCTCATATTCTCTACAGGGGTTAGGGTTGAGGTTTAGGGTTTAGGGTGTGGGGTTTAGGGTTGAGGGCTAGGGTTAGGGTCTAGTTTTTGAACCCTAACCCTAAACCTAAACCCAAAAGCCATTTTCAATATAATTTGATATATTGCTGATTGTCACGGTAGAAGCACATTTGGGGGCAATAGTGCCTCTACAACGAACAAGCACACCTCGATATAGTCACATATTTCCGCCAAACCGGCCGACGTGCCTATAACAAGGTTTGACTGTACTGGCCTTTGATTGTTTCAAATACACGAGTATTTCTGCTTCCCCACTGCTCAGAAACTAGCTAGTGCAAAAGTTGGGGCTGCACAAAATGAAGCCCTATGCTAAATGGGGGGTTACGGTAACTGTGTGAAGGCAGAGCTGAAGTGGGACGTTCCCAAAGCAGTTCCCTTAAACCCTCACGACTTCCGCACGCTGCAAAACCCTCCAACCCCTAATGCCCTGCCACTTTGCCAATCTAGCCCACCCGCGCGCTGCAAGACCGAGCCATGGCCGCCCCGCCGCCGCTGGGCACGGCGCCGGCGGCCTCCCAGCGGCCCTCCTTCCCAGAGCATAGGCCCCCCGCAAAGCAGGCCACTGCTGCGGCACGACGCTGCGGCCCCCTCCTCCCCCTTCTGCGTCGACCTACATTGCTGGCCTTGCAGGGGTAGTGCGAAGCGAATAAAAGTTGATATGCTCCTGAGCACCCCGTTGCGACCACCTCCTAGCAGCTGTAGTCAACACGTATGGTTGCCAAGGTCCTCGCCTGTGCACCTTGCTTGAGAAGATAGCCAGCCTCCGGCGTGCGCCCTGTGAAGTGGTGCTTGCAGCCGAGATGGGCAGCACGACTTTGGTTTCTGCGCTGCCGCGTTTCAGCGTGTACGCAGCACGCCTCGGGCCGTATTCTGCACGAAGGTCAGCTGGTCGCAGGGGGATGTAAACTCCTGCAGCCCAGTATCCGAGCCTCAGTAGGCGTGCTGAGCAGGTTGACGGACAGCGGGCGGCCTTCATTTGTATGTTCTCCTGTTTTCGTACTTCGCCGTTCTGGCCATCTGTCATTGAGGACAAGCTATTTCCCTACGGCCACCAGCACACGCCCCAGCATGCGTGAGAGCCGGCGCAAGTAGTGCTAGTCAAGAAAGCACCTCCTCATCATGGTGAAGCCAGGGCTGAGAATCTGCTGTGACCTCGCTCGCTTCCTTCAGATGATAGCGCGTAGATGTCGAGAAGTAGATAAGTGAACAGTCACATTTGTAAGCTGCACTTAGTTGAGCAGCTTGCACTATGAGGCTGGCGGGGCCCCAGCCTTGTGGAAGCCTGGTCACTTCAAAGTTAAGCTGCACGCTGCTGATCGAAAAGCCGTCCTGATGCTGTCAATATGCAAGGCTTTTGTCTGCAGAAGAGATGTGTCAGTAGCCTGTACCGAGACGCTGTTCGTCCAATTGACGTGTACAACGACCTCGAAGCTCACGCATGTGCCAACAGTAACATCGAACGTACATGACACACGCTGACGCGCCCTAGAAGTGTCTGATCAGTCCTATTCCTGCAAACCAGCATACTAAAAGATTGACAGCAGGCCGCAAACGGACTGCTGCTGATGGTGCAGGTGGCGGTGGCGAATGTGACAGCTGGAGGGCCGTAGGGGGCGGGCTTGCGGAATGAAAGGGAGATGCAGCCGGCGAGCTAGCTGCCGCCGGCGGTGTGGTGACACTCCCACCGGGTGGCGAGCTCAGTAATGGAGGCAGGGATCCTGAGATCAGGATCACCACGAACCTCTTGATGATTACTTTCAGGAATGCGAGCTCCTTCCACTACCTCAATGGAAATTGTGTGACCAATGCCCAACTAGTACTTCTAGATCGCATCGTGAATGTTCTTCGTTTTATGTGTATAGCTTGGGATCTTCCATGCATGAGTCCACACTGCAAATGCTAAGATGAGTCTGACGGCATGAATGTGAGCATGAGGATGTGACTTGCAAAAGATGAATGAATAGTAGCACTCACCTGCTGCGACGGGAATGATCAAGACTTGTGTATCCATCAAGTCTGTGATGTTGTTGCCAGCACCAAGCTGAGGGACGCTTACATTGAATCTCTCTGAAACTGTTCATTAAGATGGACGCAACAATGTAGTGCAGAGCAATTGTCAATGCGCTGAGCATCTCAAGTGCCTAACCTCATCCTTCGACAGAGAGGAAGCCCGACATCATAACACGTCAACCGTGACTGCAGAACAACCAAGGAGCATTTCAAGCCCGTTTTTACTGCATGGCATGGACTCTTCCAACCTTTGTGATCAGGGGAAGGATGCGTACTTGACTGTACTGTGTCGTTGTGCTGGACAGGATAAGTCAGGTCCACTGTTGTATTGCTTCTGTCCTTGCAGGAGCACTGGACAGGAATCCTCAGTGGCGTGCCTATTGGAGGCAAGTCGTCATTGATCTGGTTCAGGCTCTTGATGTCCTCCGCTGTTGTGAGGCCAGCATATGGCTGCCTTGCAATCTTGTCTGCTGTGTCTCCCCCTGTAAGGTTG
The DNA here is from genome assembly GCA_009602725.1 of Spirogloea muscicola. Lineage (NCBI taxonomy): Eukaryota > Viridiplantae > Streptophyta > Zygnematophyceae > Spirogloeales > Spirogloeaceae > Spirogloea > Spirogloea muscicola. Next base: position 532,060 of record WELB01000050.1, read on the forward strand.
TAATTGAAGACTGCATACTCTCTGTCCAGGAGCGCGGCATCCGTCAAGCAGGTACAATTGGCCGACACGTATGCGGTGCTACCAGTGGGAATCACCAGCGTGGCCAACGAGAGGCGGTTCTGGGCGCGAATGGCTTCCTGCGTCGTACTGAGCGCGGCTGCCAGGAAGTCGACGGCCACGGGGCCTGGGTAGGCAATGAGAAACGAGCATTGTCGATACGACGCAGGAATGCAGCCGGCCGCCCACGCGCCGCCGCACCGGAGGAGGAGTAGTAAGAGGCTGCAGGCCGCAGCAGCGGGGATGGCTTTCATGGTGGGCCAACGAGTGCAGGCCGGACGCATATGAGAATCCGGCTTGCCAAGGAGAGAGCACAGGCCGAGGTGCGAGCGCGTGGCGGCTGGCCAGCTTGCGGAGCGCCAGGCAGCCGGGCGTGGCTTGTGAAGGGGGCCGGGGGGGCGTAGCTGGTGGCCAGCCAAGCAGGTGAGGAGGGGCGAGAAATTGGCCGCGGGTGGAGGAGCCACCTAACCCCTGGCAGGCCCCGTCCCTCGCTCCTCAAGAAAGAAAATGCTCGCCCATAGAGAAGAAACAATTTCGTGTATTTGAAACAAACGAAGGGCAAAGAGAAGAGGGGCTGGCAAAGCCAGCCTAAAAACAATGGACAATGTCCAAAAGAAAGAGGTGCCGAAGTAGGACTACTCCGCCTCCGTGGCTCAGCTAATTTAGTCGTGAACACCCTCTGAATGCACCTGGCTGGTTATTACAGCCGCTCTTTATTATCAGCAGCCGCATTCTCTCTTCTGCGCGTTTGTCGGCGGGCCTTACCTCTGTTGACCGCTTTGCCACTTGTCCTCGCCGAGTGGTTTCGCTTGCCTGTCGGTGTTTCTCCCTGGTCCTAGTCCACTCGTCTAGGGCCGGCCTTTCCCAGTCTCCTCTGGATAAGCTTCTGTTCATCATTCATACCTCCTCTTACCTCTTACCTTGACTCGTGGTAACTGAGCGGGTCAGCTTAGCAGCAGCAGCAGCAGCAGGTGACGTACATTTGTCAATGTGCTTGCCTTTGTACTTGGCCACACATGGCCCTCCATCTCTTAATACACACGCACTTTCCTCTTACCTCGTCCAGCTCTGTGCCGTCTTCGCGGGCTGGCTGACCCCTTGTCGACCGTGGGTTAAGTACATGAACCGGTCGTCCAGACTAGCGGTGCTTATGGGGGACTGTGGGCGGCTTCGCAGGGGAATTGGCGTCGGCTCCGAGGAGCCGCCCCAGCGGAAGTTTATCGGCAAGTTTAGGGCCAGGTGCTGCAACAGCGAGACAACGAGCGGCAGCCGACAGAAGAAAGAATCTTCCAGTCGAGAAGGGGCGATGCTGTGATTAGCCAACCCAGAGAAGAAATGGACAGAACTGGGGAGCACTATTCTAACTCAAAGAGCCAGAATAGTGCTAAAAGCACGCGCGACTCAAGTGGCCACAGAAGCTTCCGAGCGTCCGCTTCTGGGGACAAAGCTAGTGGACACCCTGCTGGCTAAAGCTCCTGGACCGCAAGCCATACTTTAACTGGTCTGAAGTACAAGCGTCACCCCGCGCGGTTGATAGCCATTCGTGTATTTGCATGGGCCGAGATGGCCGTATCATCGGTAATGTGTCGGCACGCGACCTCACAGGTCAAAAAGTGAGAGGATCGCGGGGGCTTCGTTATATTTTTGGGCTTCGTTATATCGAACTTCGTGTGAGATTTATCAAATTTTTTTGAGCTGGCTAATGCAGACATCCCCCTGTACTGGCAGAAGGGCTTCTTATCTGCCATCTAGTATTCAAGCATCGATTAGCGACCTTTATGTTCTGACCCGTGGTTACTGAGCGGGTCAATCTGCTGTAGGGTTATGTAGGTCTTCAGATGTGCTTGCCTATGTACTTGGCCATTTGGCCTTCGTTTGTTTCAAATACACGAAATCTTTCCTGTACCTCACAGGTTGGAAGAGTCGTTCTTCTTCTCCTATACACACCTAGCGCTCCTGAGACTAAGTGCTTCTTCCTTTTGGGCTGGCCTTCTAGCTCGCGCCCCTCCTGGCAATTCTTTCTTCTTCTTTCCTTTCTTTAGCCTCTCCGAATTGAACAGGCTCACCGGTGGGTACTAGCGTGACTCTGTTACCTTAGCCACCTTAGCATAGGGCTTCATTTCATTTAGCCCCACTCTTTGCACTGATTTTGCCTGAACAATGCATTGGCTTGAATTGGCCCCCCTTTCACTTATTGCGCGCCGTTTCTCTCTCAGCCGTCGCCCCCCTTTGGACGAACTTTCCCAGTAGCTGGGGCCGCGCCAGTGTTGGCCGGGCCAGCTGAGCAGCTGGCCAGGGCATACGACGCCTGCCTGCTTGAGGGCCTCGTTGCGGCAGCGCCTGGGGGATAAGGCCGGTCTGCCCGGGCGGGCCTGACGGTGACGGCGGGTCACGTCAGGCCGCGACACGGCGGGGGAGCGCCAAGCGCGGGCTTGCCGCTCCCGCCGGGCAGCAGGATTCAAAAGTAGCTGCCGAGTTTCCTGCCTGCCCGAGCAGGCCGGGCAGCGCCGGGACAACAGCAGGAGGGGGGGCCCCGGCCACCTCCCTCCACCTCTCCCCGGAGCGGGGGGGAGCGAACGCGCGCCTCCCTCCCCTCCGGTCATATAGCTCGCTTACCGGGCCGCTGCCCTCCGGCGGCGCGGGCCAGCTGTCGTCCTCCCACCCCCCCCCCTCGCGACGGCGTCGGGTGGCCCCGCTCCGCATTCGTCGCCGTCCCCCCCCCACTTTGTGCACTAGCTTTTGCCTGCGCAATGCACTGCAAAGCGTGGCCAATTCCATTGATTTGGCCACGCTTTTCCTTTCACCGCGCGCCGCGCGCCTTCTCTCCACCCTCGCTCCCGCTGCGCTGCTCATGAACACCTGTATGCACCTGGCTGGCTTTTCACAGCCGATTCTTTTGATAACAGCAGCCGCTTTATCTGCGCTGCTCTTCGGGCGGGCCACTCAAGTACTGCCCCCTTGTCCGGAGCTCGCTGCTCGTTTCTCTCACCTCGCTCCCCCCCCCCCCNTCCTGGCGGCGCAGCAGGAGAGGACCAGCAACGGCCTCGCCATATCGCACGCCTCAGCCCGGCTGCGTCTGGCCCCTCCCAGGCCTCGCCGCTGCAAAGGCCGGCTTGGCTTCTCATCGAACGCCCTCATGTCGACGATACTGCCTGGAGGCGCACTTCAGACCGCCGCAGCAGGAGGACAGGCAGCCGATCAGTAACGGCCAGCAGGAGGCAGACCTGGACAGCGCCGCCGGTCCGTCACGGCCATGAGAGAGCGGCGCTCGCGCTGCCTCCTTGACCGCTGCCGGCAAGCCGGCGACCTCTCCGCGGCGCCGCTGCCGTTGCATGGAACCCTCGCCGCTCAGCAAGGCGGCGGCGGCGAGGCCAGCGGCTAAGTGGCAGGCCCTGGCGGCCTCGCCAGCCGCCCAGCGCGGCAAGCCGTTCCATCCGGAGGCCTCCCCGGGGGGCCGCCCGCGGCCGCCCGCCCTGTCGCCGCCGGCCGACAGCGCCGCCGCCAGCTCCACGCCCGACAAGGAGTGCGGCGGCTGTGGCTGGCAGCCCGGCGCCGGCGCCGCCAACGACCACCGCAAGCTTTCGCTGGTCAAGCTGGTCGCCATCACGTGTGCCGCGGTCGCCGGAGGTGAGCTGAGCCCTCATGAAAGCAGCTTAATTGGCAACTTCACTGCCTGAGCTGTTGGCAGTGTGACTTATGCTTTATGGTCAATTTACGCTGGCAATGCGGGACTGGCCACGTCCTAGTAATTCCGAAGTACCGTGTGGTGGTTTAGGGTTTAGGCCCAGGGCCTTATGGTTTCGAGGACTGCATCGGGGCGGGCGGGCCGTACGTCACGCTCCTGGCTCTGCTCGTCGTGCCCTTCCTGTGGTCGCTGCCCATGGCGCTCATGACTGCCGAGCTCTCCTGCATGATCCCAGGCACTTCGCACCTCCCCCTTCCTTCCCTCCACCTCTCCCTGTCCTATTCTTGCCTCCATGTCCTCCCTCCTGCCTCCTCCTTCTCCCATCCTACATCTCTGCTTTCTGGGCAATCATGCTGCAGTCCGGCCAAGTGTCGCAATCCCTTGCGCTGACGCCATGATCATGCTCGACACGTGCCTGAGGGCGCGCTCGTGCCCGGCGGCTGCAGAGAATGGGGGCCACATACTGTGGGTGGACCGCGCGCTCGGCTGCTTCTGGTCGTTCCAGAACAGCTACTGGTCCCTGCTGTGCTACGTGTTTGAGGGCGGCCTCCTGCCCGTCATGTTCATGGACTACTTCTCCGGCCTAGTCGGCGTGTCAGAGCCGCCATCGCTTGCACTGCCGCCAAGCGCCAGGAAGTGATTGTGGACAGAGGTTAGAGATTGTAATAGCTATTCGGCTCTAATGCATATCGCCATAATTGGCTACTGTGCCCTTCATTTGCTTGGACCCTCCGATTGGCGGGGCGGCAGGGAGCTGGCGCCGCTCGTGCGGCTGGCGATCGGCCTCTCGGTCGTCGCCCTCATGACCGTCATCAACGTAAGCGCTGCCTGCAGCTGCTCTCGCAGCTGCTGCTGCTGCCAGCAGCTTTGCAGCGCCCTCGTAGATAGAAGCGGCCAAGCCTGACCAGCGATTGGATCACGAAACAACGAGCAGATATGGGGAGCAGACTCTGTGGGCTCCGCATCGCTGATTTTTGCAGTTGTCGCCATGAGGTGCACACAAGACCCTCCGCTTACTCCAAAACCCGAAACCCCTTCAACTACCAAGCAACACTTTGCGCTGCGCTCGTCTCGCCACGCTCAGGAAGATCACATGGCTTACTCAGTATGAGTCACTTCACAGCTGCTGTGCTCTCAATGGCCTCACTATCTAGGCCACTGCGGGGGTGCGAGGCCACCCTCGTGATGATGCAGCCCATTCGTGCTCATGCTCGTGCTGGGGCTGCCCCGGCTGAACCTGGTGGGCGCCATTGCCACGAAGCGCCAGGGTCCCCCCCAGTGGGCCCTCTTCATCACCGTCCTCCTGTGGAACACCTCAGGGTCCGCCCCGTACCACTGTCCTTGCTTCCTACTCCAATGCGACATAGCTCGTTGCTCCGGCAGCACCCCAGTAGCTTGGACTCAGGTTGGACAGGCCGTAGCGGTGCTTGTGCATCAGCAGCACCGCAGAGTGCTCGGACTGATGATGGACACTTGTCCTGACTATTACCTCGGCAGGTATGACAGCATAGGCGCGTGCGCAGGGGACGTCCGCAACCCATCAGTCAACTTTCCCAAGGCCCTGCTGACTGCGCTTGCCCTCACCATCACCATGGACATGGCCATCCTCCTCGTTGGCGTCAGCGTCTTTGCCGAGTACACAACGTATGGTCAACAGCATACGTCTCACGTGCGCTTGAGTGCTCCTGTTGGTTTCGAGGCTGTGCCCTTGTGACGTATTTAGACAGATTCCGATGTCTTTGCTCGCTGGAAGAGGACACAAGACAGTCTGCCTTCTCAATTGTACTCTCGCTCGCTGGCTTCGGCAGGTGGAAGGATGGAACCTTCGTCAAGGTGGCTGCCGTGCTCGGCGGGCGGCCATTGGCAGTCCTCTTTGCAGTAGGCGCCTCCATCAACGTGGTAAAGTCGTGCACTTGAGAATGTCAGAGAGACCCAAATTGCGTTGCCGGGCCTCGACAGTCCTTTTTGCTGTTGATGAGTCCATTAACATGGTCTTGCAGTCTTAAGTCTCAACAACCGAAGTTGCGTTGTGCATAACAGACTAACCATAAGCGATTGCTGAAACTGATGGATGTGTGTACTTGGTACGTGGTGGAGCAAGTTGGCAGGTTGGGCTGATGTGCGCGCTGCTGTGTACATCGTCGCGTATATTGTACGGCATGGCGACTGTGGGCACGTTGCCCAAGGTGTTTGCGACCATGCACCCGGTCTATAACACGCCCTATGTCTCTATGGCCACCATTGCCGTGCTCATGGCCCTCACCACCTTCATGCCCTTTGCCGCGCTGGCTGAGGTGAGCCACTGTTCAGCAACTACCATCTGTTCGTGCCAGGATCTTAAAGATTGTCTGCACGGTGCAAATGTGATTGATTCAACCATCAGAGATCAGCTGGACCGGCTGCCATGCAGATTGACGAACGCAGCTCAATCATACGCTCAATGTTTACACATAGTAGTGTGTACTTGCAGTACATCACTGCCACAAGGTGTCCGTGTATGAATGAAAGCTGATGCCTCACTCCTATCTGCTAGACGCGATGGCTCCGAAGATTCATCCAACACTCATGCGTGGCGCCCTGATTGTGTCTGCGACAGGCGGAGATGTGGTTTTACAGCCTGTCTACGATCTTGAAGTTCCTGGCACTCGTGCGGCTGCGGCAGAAGCAGCCCGATGCGCCACGCCCATTCAGAATCCCGCTCTCGACTTCTGCGCTCCATCTCTTTGTGCTCACGCCCAGTCTCTGCTGCATTGGCCTTGTTGTCTTCTCCGAACGTCGCACCCACCTCTTGGGCCTTGCCGGCGTGCTCCTGTCTCTTGGCGCGTACTTTGTCGGCACCAGGTTTGGCACAACCGCGGGTGGCAGCTCCAAGAAGGACACACTGCCCCTCATTTGACTTTGAGGCCTTAGGCGAGTTATGATAGCATCTTCTTCAGCACTGTCTGCTTGTGGACAGATGTTGGGTCACAACATGATACGGATATTACCTCTGAGACTCTTAGCATGCATAGCAAGAGCTGAAGTATATTGAGAAGCTACATCTGGTACCAACACCTCGACCGTAGATGATTGTTCAGCATCAATGACCAATTTAGCTCGGGAGCTGGTTGAAGATCTGGCACGTAGGAAACCCTTTTGCTCTACACCCAATGTGACAGTGCCTTGGCAGTCCATGTGAAGCCTTGAAGCACTAGGCTGATTTGCTGGCTGCCAGCACAAGCAAGGACATGTTAATTGCTCTGGCCAGCCAGGTGCTGTAAATTTCTGCAGAATGATATGAGTGTACTGGAGTTTCTCTGGCCAGCATCTGCAAGCCATGGCGTCATGACAATTTGTCGGCCATTCCATTGTGGCACAAGCATAGCACTTTGGCAAAAGGCAGGCGGTAGAGAAGCTGGGCGAGGGACTCACAAGAAAGCCACCAGGTGAACAGCAAGCTGACGTCCGTGTGCGTGGGATGCTAGAATGAAGATCAGAGAATGCCCTGGCCTCAGGGTGCTCCTAACAACCTCCTAGGGGCTTTGGGGATAGCAGAGAGCCTGTCGCCAGCCTTCGCAGCTCTGACTAGTGTTTGCAAATGCATGACGCCCATTGTGCCATGCCTGCTGTTTATGCTTGTGTCCTGCTCGTCATCCACCTGGACAGGCAATCTGCTTCTGTCAATAGCCAGCACTTCTGGGTTGTGCTACTTGGTGAGCAGTACCAACATACAGTCGAGTGAAGTGTGATATACACAACCTTCTCCCGATATTGGTTGATGGGCTGAGCAAGATCAAGTAGAGATGTTTCTTAAGATCTTCACTTTGATCAGCCTTTACGATGACAATGATGGTGGTCGCACACTTGATTGCTGGTCAGAGGAGGTGAGATTGTCCCAAATAGTAGCTCAGCTAGGCGGGCAAGGACTTGGTCGGCTTTTCCGCTGATCTTCAGGACCGCTGCACGGTCAAGTGGTGTCCACTGGAGGTTGATGATGACAATGTGTGACGACAGCCTGGGAAGCTTAGAAGCTGGCGGCACCTGCAATGAAGATAACAATTGGAAAGTAGAGGAAGCACTGAAACCCTTTGAATTTGGACTGAATTGCAAGAGTTGAATGTGATTTGCCATCTCATTAGCACATGTCACACCATCTTGCGTAAGCGCGTGAGGACGCTCTGAAGCTTCAAAAGAAGACGTCCACATAACAGATTCAGCGACAGCCATTGCAGACCTCTGGTCACGGGAGAGAACAAGCAGGTGGATATGTCATGCAGGAGCTGCGCGGTCTGCAGCAATGCCCCTGAACTGTGGCCGTGTCTACACTACGAAGTCTAATCTTTCTCCGCTGATCACCTTGAGAGTGGTCCCGATGCAGAGCGACAAGTGCGCTGCCCCCGACACTTCCCTCGCCGTGTGCAGCACACGCTCGTCCAGCTTCTCGCCGAAATGTACGATCGTGTCGGTCAGTGGCGCCCCGCATACACCTGTCGGTTGCTCGTTCTTGCTTTCCTGAGGAAGCTCCGCGCTCTGCCTTCTAACCGAGCAGTCGTCGTGTAATGCTGGACGCAATGGTAGTGAGCTGCAGCTACGGCCTGTTCTGTGGCGGCGATACGCGGACCCTTGCGGCAAGATTACGTTGAACGATCTCCGGTATCTGGCACCGCACTTGTCGCACTTCTCTATGAACACGCAACCATGCAGCTCTGAGAGAGAGGCAGGCGGAAGGCCGCTGCGGCCGTGCAACCCATCCACTGCAGGCCAGCAATCAACATTGTTAAGCTAGAATTGGCAAGAGTTAACAATATTACCAGGCACATACAACGCAAGTTGGCCTCCTTCAGCGCGACTGTCTCATACTGCAAGCAACTGCACTACTGCAGAGATAGAAAAGTGAGGGAGCTTTGATGAAGGCACAGCTTAGAGGGCTTGCCATTCTGGGTGACAACATGCCTTACGATGCCACGTGCGACGAGCTCCACAATCACTCTGTGCGCCAATGTTGGCTGCAGGCTCTCATACGGCTGCGCCATCTGGACAACCAGGCCCTTGGCCTGCAGCGTCCACACACCACGCGGGCCGCGGAAGTCTGGGACGCCGGCCGCCGTGCTGATCCCTGCCCCCGTATGGAGGACGATGCCCCCCTGTATAGATAATGCCCACAAGTAAACAGGAGATCTGAAGCTTTGTAGCTCAACGTAAGCAACATCACGTTGGTAATGGATTGCCCATTGGGGTCTGCTTGCTTCATCGCAAACAAGTCAAGCGTGACTGGGCTGATAAGTGTGTGAATGGGGCTTAGCGTGCTTAAAGGGAAGAGCACCAGAAGGGGGCCTCACCCGCGCGCTTGCATCGCGCACCAGAGTGGACAGGCGGGCCACCTTTTCTTCAGTGTCCTCGAGCCCATCATTTGTCTGCCAGCACAAACCCACATGGGCATTGACTATTGACAATGCTGCCAATGCGGCGGAGGAGGTACTCGTTATCATGCAAGCCCCATGACAGCTTGTGAAGGGTATGTGTATCTATGTCAATCAAAGATCCTGAAAATAAGTCTAAAGTCCACACTGAACGATCCTGACGCTCTCTGTCGTCGGGGATGCCTGCAGGCCTGGCACCTGACCTCGGCCATGCGCTCTGCCTTCGCGGCCCTCGTGGCCTTCCTCTGCTCGAGCTGCACTAAACAGACACAGGTTCGAGTCCTTGCAATGTAAGCAGCTGGGTTTCTTGGTTTTTGATAGCAAGAGCCGCTGGGGTTCTGCGCGAGCCCGTGGGCGTCCCGGGAGCGGCAAAGGCGGAGGGGCCAAGACCTCGGCGGCGAGCTCCGCATGCCGCGCCAGGAGGCTGCGGTCGCCCGGGCTACGCTCGCCGGCGGGCACAGCGCCAGCGCCGCGCCGACTTGCTCCCTCGCGCACGCGCGCTCGGCTCGCNGAGCTGCCACTGGGCGCGGCGGCGGCGGCACCGGCAGCGGCGTCGTCGCCGACGGCGAAGTTGCCTTGACGGCCGCCGCGGCTTCGCGGCTTGGCCATGCGAGGTTACCGAGCAATGTGCCGCCTGCCGCACTCGGCGCTTCACTTGGCAGTTTCGTGCAGATGGCAATGGGGGCTCGCTAGGTGCGAGCGATCAAGTTTGCAAAGTGGGTAAGGTCGCTGAACTTGCAGTGCCATTTAACTCCAAACTAAGATTGTCATTTACCATCTTATGCAATCAACTGTAACTTCATGTTGTTGGCAACAAAGTTGAGATAAGGTCTACCTTATAAGTTATAGATGTTTCCTAAAGCTAGGTGTTGGGTAAGATTGAACCTTTTTGCAACAACATGTGGTTTACCTTCTAGCAGCAGTACATAAGATGCTTAAGAGAACATGGTAACAATTTTTTTCAAATTTTGTCACTATTTGTCAAACGTAAACTGGTTATTGCTAAGACATTAAAGTAAGGTTTTTGCGGATGCAACTTAGTGTAATGTCATGTGTCCTATATTATTTGGCTGTCAGCTTTACGAGCATTTTGCTTGCTGATCCTTTTTGCTCTTGATACTGTATTGAAGGAAGGTACGCTTAAATGACAGGAAGTTATTAATGGCACAATGGTCTGTGCAATTCATAACATCTAGTTGTCATATTGTTAAGAGCAGTTGTTCACAATGTTACATTCCAACCATTCAGTACCCACGGAGGTGTAAGGTGCACAGGCAAAAGCATTTAGCAGTCATGGCATCTTCGACTACCATAATAGATGCAACACGAGACTGCTCGTAATAGAATGCTTGAAGAGAAAGAATTCGCTAGTTATGAATGATAATGATGACAGAGTAGTTCGAAAGCGGCTGGTGGCTTGAGCTGAAATAACTCCTATACAAGTCACAACACCACCTGCCAGCTAATTCCCTTTGCTTGGGAGTAAAGTGATGGAATGACAACATGACCTGGCATTGCTACACATGGAGACTCTTCACAGACTGCGGAAGGTCTTTGGTAGCTTAGAAGATGCCAAAGCGCCTGCGACGGGGAGCAGGCCCGCCCGTGACACTGGACGCGGCCACAGCTGCATCGCGCTTCTTCCTCCCAAACCAGGTCTTCACACCATAAGCACTCTGGTCTCGCTGCCTCCTGCGGCGCTGGCGAGCAGCTCCGGCCTGCGCTCCCTGCACAGCCATGCCACAAATTTGTCTCGTGAGTATAACCTCGAGACTTTGTGAGGAACAGACGTCGGCAACTGCCTGGTGTCCGCGTGAAGTGCGAATGGAGAAAGCTGGAAGCCAAGGACTTCGGAGAGGCAGAGCGCATGAGGAGGGCTCACCGCCATGGCGCCGGTGAGGGGGTTGTTGGCGCCGGCGGTGGCGGTGTGCGTGCGCGGGTGGACGCAGCAGGCGAACATGTTGCGCATGCGCGCGCCGGCCGGCGTCCTGGCCGTGCCCACGGTGGCCATGCCGCTCTCTGAACCGGCGCAGATGACGGAGGCAGCCGCAGCCTGGTGCGGTCTCGGGCGCCGCAGAGAGAGGCGGCGAGAGCAGAGCTGGGAGAGGCTGGGCGGCGGAGCTTGGGCGAAGCGAAGGTCGGCGGGCGACGGTGGGAGGAGGTGGTACTGGAAAGCGGCGTGGCAGTGCTGTGGCCGACACCGAAGCTGGCGCCTTTGTAGGGGCGGAGGGGCGCCGGTACGGGGGTGTGGCGAGCCGTGTGGGCGACTCGCCAGGGGCCGACGCGTGGCGCCGCGTGCCACGCGTCGACGGCTCCGACGCCCCTCGGACAGACGTCGCTCGGAGAGGCAGCGCCAGCGCCACGTGGTACGCGGGTCCTGCGTGGCGCCGACGTCCCACCGACGTCCCACCCCCCCCCCCCTCTCAGCTTGTGCTTTTCCTTGTCCATTCTTTTCGGGCTATTCGAAAGCGGCTGCTGATACTAAAGAATCGGCTGTGAAAAGACAGCCAGGTGCATACAGCTATTCACGGCCCTTCGCCCTTAGGCTATTCATCAGCGTGCTGGGCGCGCTCTATTTCAGGCTTCCGGGCCCCGGCCTCGTTGGCGGTCTCCGGCTCCTCATGTTAGCCTGGCGGTGTTTTATCTGCTCGTATGTGCTCACTCGTGGTTACTGAGGTACACAATCCCTTCGCTAGAAGAAAGAAGTGGCACTCCCAATGGGGGCAAGGGCTGCGAAAAGCCAGCCCAAAAAGAATCCCTTCGCTAAGGTGGCTAAGGTAACACACCTTCTTGTCAATTCTTTTTGGGCTGGCTTATCATAGCCCTTGCCCCCATTTTTTTTTTCTCCCATTTGGAGTGCCACTTCTTTTTTCTTCTGTAGCCCCACTATTTGCACAGGCTTTTGCTTGGAAGTGTGTTGGCTCAGATGTGCACCCTTCATTTCACGCGCACCGTGCGCGCCTTTTGCTACTTTGGATGGCCGGCCTTCAATTTTCGCCCTTGCGCCTCCTCCCTCCTGTCGACCACCCTCCTCCAATCTCCCTCGCCGGCTTCCCATCACTATCCCCCCTTGCAGCAGGTGATATACATTTTTCAATGTGCTTGCCTTCGTACTTGGCCACACAGGCCCTCCATCTCTAAATACACACCCTATTCCCCTTCTCCAGAGAAGAGAAGTGGTTCTTTCAGAGGGGCCAATGGCTGAGAAAGCCAGCCAGGAAAGGCTTGAGCTCTCCAGAGCCACATTCTCTCCAGAGCCACCCCTCCCTCCCCACTCTCCCTCTACCCCACACTCTCTCTCTCTCTCTCTCTCTCTCTCTCGCTCGCGCTCGGGCTGTGGTCTCATCTTCTGAGAATCTGGAATTTAACAGCATCTAACTTTTGGTGGAGAGACAAGCGCGGCCAGATTGACTGGTGGCTGGGAGGGGCCAGCCCAAAGGAATGGACAAGGGGTAAAAAGCCGGAGTGCTAAGGACGAAGACATCAGCAACGAGACGCTCAGTAACCTCTCGTCAAGAGATGCAGGTCTGAATAGCTAGCTGGTGGAGCCACTAGTCTTCACATTCTAGGGTGCTTCTGAAGCCCACATAGTGCTTTCTGCTCGGTTAGCTGCATCGACCAACCATGCTGACTCATTGATACTCATACTGTACACTTTCAATCTTTGACTGACTATCTGCGGCCAATCTCTCTCTAGACGTGCAGATGTGTTTCCGGCTGAGATGGGCTTGCCAGCTGCATATCTGTCGCTCTTGCGACGTCGAGTTTCGGCCTGTTTGCAGCGTGCTCAGGCTAGTGCCTTGCACCAGAAAGCTGGGCGAGCTCTAGTAGGTGGCAGAAGGGCTCCGTTCCTGGCATCTAGTATTCATGCATCGAGTAGTGACCTTTATGTTTTGACCCGTGGTTATTGAGCGGGTCAATCTGCTGTAGGTTATGTAGATTTTTAGATGTGCTTGCCTTTGTACCTGGCCATTTGGCCTACATTTCTTTCTAATACACGATCTCTTCTAGGATCCTCTTAGCATAACTCCTATGCATACGTAAATCCAGCACAGGCTTGACGACTTGACATGGTGCAGCAGATGCCTGCTTTTCTTTTGCCATGACACACTTGACTAAGCAGGTGATATTGACGTGAGGTTGCTCACGCATAATTATATTGTGAGATTTGTAGAGAATTGATTACTATAGTAGCTGTGGAAAGCACTTGACGAAGTTTGCTCCAGCTTTTAAGTTTGATAAGTGATCTTTTACATCCTACAACCTGCTACAGACGTAATTATAGACTCGCGCATGGCTTGCTTTGAAGTTCTGAGCAACACATCCAGGCGTTGAAGGACATGCAAATACCATGCTCCATCAGTACTTGCCTAAGCAATGACGATATGATTTGTACAAATTTAATGTTAAAAGTTGACTATTCTTCTATTTAGCACATAATACTCATCGAATTATCTACGTATATACGTCATCAGACGATTGTGGCTTGTTTCAAAGTATATTTCCAACTTAATATGATCATGCTATGTATCAGTACGTCATCAGACTGAAGATTGGCTTGCTTCCAACCATACCTCCAATACACGAAATTCTCATACCTCCAGTATAACACAGCTCACAACAAATGATATACGACCAGCTTGGTGGCGGGAAATTCACACTGGGGGCAGGAATGTTAGATCCATCAATGCCACTCACTTGGGTAAACTCTTTTCAACTTTCTCAGGAAATCTACATACTCCTATGGAACACTAAATTTTGTAGGGCGAAACACTGTTAGTCTGCTGAAGCCTGCAGTGAAGTGTACTCAACCATTATCTAGAATCGCATAGGAGATGTAAGCCACTGAAATTGACAGATTAAGCTTGTATAAGTAGGCAAACACAGCATGGCAAATTTATGCTAAAATCCTCCTGCAGTAATAAAAAGCTTCCATTTTATCGCTGTGAAAGAAGCGACAAGTCAGACTGATGTATATTGCATCTCCTCAACTAAATAACATTCTTCTTGACCAAAGGAAGGTACAAGCATAGTGTTACTGATTTTTCAAGCAGAGACTTTGTATTAAAGGCAAGAGTAAGCAGATGGGTTCCTCCAAAGACATCATGCGATTAAGACAACTTGGTGAAGAAGCATCCACACAGTCTTTTATTGAGAACCTCTATATTACATGGTGCTCTATTGGCACATTTCACTGGTCATGAGAGCAATGGATGGCCAGAGCAGAGTCCAACAAAATGGCAATATGTAGAACAATCAGAAGTGTCCTGGATGTCTCCACCCCCATGTGGATAGCAAGGAACCACAGGGTGGTCACAAGGAGGTGTCAAAAGTCCAGGCGACACATAAAGCTTCCTGAGACCTTTCCTGCTCACTGCAGGTGTGCAATGGGGATAGGCATCCAGCTTAGAAAAGTCCTAGGAACTTTCTGCGCCGGACTGGTGCAACCCCCGGTGTGGCTCCCATCGCAGTTGCAGGGCGTCTGCGACCAAAGAGACCACCTCCTCCGAAGGCACGCTGCCTCTGGTGCTTGTTGTGCTCATGCTCAGCCACTGCGGCGACAGTGGCAGCTTCCTGCGCATGCAACAAAGTGACCGAGGCATTAGCCATGACTACCATGCTGGAACGATGTGCAAGCACTGCAATGTGGTGTCCAACAAGGCTGGCAGCAATTGCTTGGCATGAAACTAAGCAGTGGCGAAGGTATCATGACCCTACTGACTGAAAACAGAGGCACAGGTCTAGAGCACGAAGAGAGACGCGATATACACTTGCTCGATCATGCTGCGGCTGCTGCAGACATGCCATTGCGGGACAGGCCTCAGTGTCCGCGATGCTCAACATTGCAGCTGTGTGACTGCACAAAGTGAACGCAGGTCAAGCGTGCAGCTTTCTCACTGCCGCATGCCGGCCGGTGTGGTGGTTGCCGGTGGTTCCATAGCCGGTGGCTCCATAGGTAGGGCCAGTGGTGTACGGGTCCGCCCCCATGGCGGTGCCCGCAGTGGCGGCGCGCGGGTGAGCGCAGCAGAAGAGAAGCCTGTTCATGGTGGCGGCGGCGGCGGCGGCGGCGGCAGCGAGCTGGAGCGAGCTTGGGGGGCTTTCGAGGGTGCGGCCGGAGACGCGGCGGGGGAGAGAGGAGCGGGGTGAGGAGTGCTGAGTGCGAAGCGAGCTAGTTGTGTGGGTTGTGGTCTCGTGGGGCCACGGGGGAGTCTTTATGCCTTTAGGAACGGAGGGCGCGGCATGCAATCAGAGAGGAGGCCAACTCTTGCCAGAACACGTGTTCAGGCCCACAACTAGCATAAGAAACAGGCGATGGCTGTGAGAGGCCAGCCAAACAAGCAGAAAGTGGCTCTCCCAAAGGGGGGCAAGGGCTGTGAACTGCTAGCCTGTAAAAGAATTGATGAGAAGCCGAGAAGGAAAATAAGCAGTGTGCTAGGGGACGGCGTGCAAGGAGCAGGCTTGTTGGGCCGACGGGGCCAGCGGTG
The DNA here is from genome assembly GCA_009602725.1 of Spirogloea muscicola. Lineage (NCBI taxonomy): Eukaryota > Viridiplantae > Streptophyta > Zygnematophyceae > Spirogloeales > Spirogloeaceae > Spirogloea > Spirogloea muscicola. Next base: position 547,686 of record WELB01000050.1, read on the forward strand.
GGGGAGAAGGATTGAACTGCGGCCGAATCAACAAGCCTATTCACGGTGCATGCATGGGATGAAGGGGAGGCCGAATTATCAAGCCCCTACAGACGGGTCAGGAAAGACTCGGGTGCACAAATTAGAAAGTGCTCGCCCATTGAGAATAGGGGCTGGAACAACCAGCCCGAAAAAGAATGAACAGAATTGGAGGCCCCACGAATCGAAACCCCAATGCTAGGAGGGGATGGAACCGCGTCGCGACGGGGGGGTTCCCTCGAAGCTGCCGCCCCTCGCCGACCCCGCCGCCAGCCAGCTGTCATCACGGGGGGTCACTGGGCCGTGCGCGTGCAACACGTGTAAGGCCGCCGCCACGTGCCATGCAGCGGCGCAAGCTTCAGCGACGCGTGGCAGGGCACGTGGTCGGGGCCTCGTTGCGGGGATACTTCGCCCATTCCCCGGCCTCCCCGCCCGTGCCCCCGCGCGGCGGCGCCGACCGATCACATGATCGACGGCCACCGTCGCACGGACCACCTGAGCCAGCTTGCTCCCCCTACCTACAGCCGGTTCTAATCAAAAAATGTGCTCGCCCGTTCTAATCCACACTGCCTACTCTTAGCCTCGGGGTTGTTGTTTTTTCTGGTTCTGGTTCCAGCCCAAAGGAATGGGCAAGCTCTGACAGCGAGAAAGTGCTCGCTTAGCCCCCTTCTTGAACTGTGTTCATCCTTTTTCTTGGGCTGGCTGTTCCAGCCCATATCCTCAATGGGCGAGCCCTTTCTTCGCCCATTGAGGATAGGGACTGGAAAAGCCAGCCCCAAAAAGAATGAACAAAGTACGTGAAGGGGGGCCAGGGGAAGCGCTAAGAAAATCAAGCACAAGAAGAAACAAAGCAGCTACGGATCACTCAGTAACCCCTGCTAAGCAGCCGCGGATCAGAGATGCTAGGCTCCTGGAAGTGGGTCCCCTGGCCAGAGCCAGAGGCAGCAGCCAGGGCTCTGCCGAGCGCTTTTGGCCCCTTCTGACCTTGTCTTTCTGGGCTGGCTGTTCACAGCCCTTGCCCCCTGTGGGTAGAAAAAGTGGCTCTCCCTGTGGGAGAGCCACTTGTTTATTTCCAAATCCAGCCCAGTTCTTATAAACCTTTCTTCATCCCTTTCCTGGGATGCCCAACCACAGCCATCCGTCCTCACCTTGAAGAGTCTTCCTTTGGGCTGGCCATCACAGCCATCTCCCTCCACTGGAAGAGTCTTTCTTTCTCACAACCATTGCCTTACATTGGATGAGCTGCTTCTTCTGGGAGGGCCTGTTGCCCAGCCTGACGGCTCTGCGTGATTGAATGCTCTCCGACTTCCCCCTATATGCACTCAGCTGACTTCCACAGCCGCCCCTCAATGTTAGCAGCCGTATTTTCCTCTGCTTCTTTCGTCTTAGTGGAGTCTAGGGTTGTTAAGTAATGTCTTGGCTAGAATTGGCCTTCTTCTAGGTCACACCCGCACCGCATGATTTCTCTCACTCTGATACCGGGGTCGGGCCTCTTGTTGTCGAGGAACTCCCCCCCCTTTCTCTACTGCCATTCTTGCCGGCGTTCAGCTTTTGATCGACCAGACAGTCGCTCGTCTTCAAGTTATGAGCTGCTAAGATTGCCCGAACGAGCACATCCCCCTCGGCCACCTGGCCAGAGCGGTCGTGCTTGATCAAACCAATGAGTGTGAGTGCTGTGGAGGTTCATCATATGCCCCTCCATTTGCTTCGATCCATGCAGACGTCCTTGCTGCAATAGTCTCCTACAACACTTGCCCCCTGATTATACCGCAATCCTGCATCATGAAGAAAACCAACATCAAGCCTGGGCTGACCGCAGACCTTGCAAGCTGAAAGATGGCCAGTAACACTGAAGTCTTGGGTAATGTGTACACACATTCTACATCAGCCGCCGTAGCAGCACGAGTCGTAAGGCGAACGATTACGTAAGCTGACGTGCTTCACGAAGCAGTCCTTCTATGTACAGAGCAAGCCGCAACAGATAGCCATTCCAGCCGCTTGCATCATCCAGCGCCCATGGACGGAAACCTGCAAGCACTTCAAATGCGGATCATGAGATTAGCAGCGAAGCCTAGCAGAGCATGTCATCTGTTCTATCCATCAAGCAATGTGAGCTTTTCTTCTAGAGTGAGATGACTGATCTGCGAGGCATGCTCGTAATTATCAAACATTGGCTTGATCTTGGGGGCCCTTGAGCTTCAGGTTGTCGATCACATATGCCATAGACTTCCCATGAAACTTCCGCAGAATGCCTTGCTCACCTTGTCTGATTTTAGAATGCTCGATGTATACTAAAAGCTCTTCATTGAGTTTGCCTTCTAGGTCGAGCAGAGCGGCTTGGTTGACGCCTTTTACTGTCTCCCTTGGACGCCATCGCAATCCTGGAGCTCTTTCGGACAGGACTGTCTCTGCTACTCCCCTTGATCTTCATATTCCAATTAGCAGCAAATGACAGCATCAGTGACCGTTTCAGTAACGGCCTTCACGATCTGAAATATAGCATCACACTAGCCAGTCAAACACCAACATGAAGTCAGACTGTCAGCCCATCATTCATATGGGTAAGCCTTCACATTGCCAAGGACTGGACGGCCCAACAATTTTTGTGTGCTGCTGACATGGCCATATCCTGTTTCTCTGACAATATACCTGAAGAGAACTTCTGACTGTCAACTTGGACTCCCTCTTGGCCAAGGGACTGCCTCTGCCATCGCCATATTCCTGTGAGTCCTGTAGGACGCCCAGCTGTGCCATGACTGTGTTCATGGCCTCCTGACTGCAGCATCCAGGCAAAAACAAGGCCCAATATGCAACACCAGCTACATCAAAAGGTCACAGGATCAGATCAAGAAGATCACAGGAGGGCACTAATACCACCAATACTTTGCTAACATGATAAGCTGTTCCTCAACTTAGTTGCACTTCCGATCAGCCTGCTCCACAACACGAAGAATACTGTGTGTCCAAATGCAAGCCTCCTTAGTGCAAAGATTGGGCTCAAGAAGTGACAAACCTGCTTGTCAAAATCGTTGGCAGGGTAGCAGCAGCAGCCTCCCTGTCACTCATACCAGGGTCCTTCAAGCCCACACAGTCCTCACTCCCTTGTGCCATTCTCTCAGGCTCACCAGTCAACCTTCCTATGATCAAAGCATCCTCCTGGCTTTGCTGGCTGCTAAGTAGGTCCAACCACCCCAGCTCTGGTGGTGAGGACTCTAGTAGGGGGTCTCTACCATTTGGCATGATCTTAGTATGAACAGGCACAACATGCTGCTCTTCAGATTCGCCTTGTGAGTTGTGAATGAGTGCCTGGGCAACCTCCTGCTGATCTTGAGATGTTTTGAGGACATCAGGGAGTCCCTGCACTTCCGATTTGTCAATAGCTTTGGCCACTGTAGGTCCAGGCTCATCGACTTCCCGTGTTGCCTTCCTATCGGGTAACGCTGAGATCTCCTGAGAGAGGATGACTGCAGGGTCAAATTCCAGTAGCTGACTGACACTTATTGGCTGTGATTCATTGGCTGGTGCTGACTCAACAGCCTCTGCTGGCGCTGCGTCCGGAGGCTGCAATGACGCACAGCAACAGTATTGAGGGTGAGGCATGGCAGTGCATACAGTGTCCTACGGATCAGGCATCCTCGTGCTGTTTGACAGCTCCCATTCTCCTGAGCACTGCTGCTACACTCAGCAAAAGCACCTTTCTCTAAAAGGTTCAGTAAAAGTTCCATGTAGAATGCAAGCACCACCAGGCAGCGTCTAGCATATTGTGGGACAAACAGGATCGTATGCTTGTACCTCTTGCGATGAGCCTACATTTGATATGCTATCCTTTTCGTCGCAAGGACCTGCATCCTTGCTAGTACTCCAGGGGTCCTGCAAAGAAAAAGTTTAACTCACAAGTCGGGACTTAGCATCACTCCCGACTCCACGTCTAATGCAGGCCATGTCAGCTACGATTGCGACAAACTTGATGTTGAGTAGCATGTCTGCAATATCTTTACAGGAAGAAATGGAGTGGAACCCACTAGTGTGCACGCCGCTGCTCCAACCGCCACTTCTTTCGCGCTTATCAAATTACTATGGGCCTCCGGTCCCTTTGCTCTTGCACTTTGCGCGTGCTCTATGTGGGCTTCATTAGCAGGACACTTTCCCAACGTGCCCACAGCATCCAGAAGTGCACTGGCTGTGGAGCAGGCCCTCATCAATGAGCTTTTCAAGGCCCCTTGGACCTGGTTGAGCATCTTCCCACGCACAACCTTAACAGCTGTAGAAGATGCTAACTCCATCAGCTTCTTCCCACTCTCGCCAGCTGGTAGTGCAGCCTTTGACCCGCCTTGGTCCTCCGCAGGCATGTCTGTACTGGGTTCAGCAAGTGGCCTGCTGAACTGAAGACCCTGATCAGATGTGGCGGTGAGCAGAGATTGCCCCAATGACCGCTTGGCGTCTGGGCTTGTGTTGGCAAGGGAGTCTTCTGACTTTGCAATAGAGTCACTGGGGTCCGCTTTCCGGCTGCTTGCCGTCTGCCGTGGCTGGATCTGGTAGAACAGCTTCGTGACCACCCATTGATCTGCATCCTCTTCCTCCTCTGGCCCTGCTAAGAGAACATGCCAACATTTACGGCGCCCTCAGAAGCCATATCTGGACTACATTCAGGCGCGAAAAGTGGATGCTTGTCACAGCTTGTCACCCTTTGACAACATTTAACTAACATCTACAGACTAAGTAGCAACAGCTAGCCAACAGACTGGGACAAATGTTCCCCCTGCTCCATACATCCAGGTTCTCACCGAGGTGATACTGATGTGTCACCCATCGAGTCTTCTGTGACTTGCTACCCTTGCCGATAGTGTAGAGAACCAGAATCTTCTTCCAGCCGACCTGTACAATTAAAAGAATGTGAAGATGTAGGCATAAGACCTCTCACCTCACATACTCCACATTCACAACAATGGTACAAGCTCTCCGAAACAGAGAGTTCAAGGTGAATGCATCTCAGCAGCAGGGTCCTCAAGCACGAGCACAAGGATCAGTGACATGCTGAACCGACCACCTACTTGCTTCCCACTGGATAGCTTGACAGGCCTTGTCTTGCCGGTCTTGTGCCACCTCATCTCCTGCGTGTTTGCTTGGATCCTTCGGCGCTTCCTGGTACCTACATTGTAGGCCTTCGCTGGCAGGTGGAAGTAGTGTCTGTTGCTTCCATCCTTAGTGCTGCCTGCCACAGCAGATGGCGGACTCGTCAGGAAACACCAGGTGTGGCATCACATAGAGCAGGATGTGTGGGAGACCATCAGAGCAGAATTACTAGGAGCCCGTGACTGCAACGCACCATCAATGGTGGCTGGGGCTAACCGGAAGCCAGGCAGCCGAGAAGACACAACACAAGGGACTGCTTCAATACTGGTTAATGCTGCCATTAAGAGGCACTCAAGCACAGGATGCGCCTGGCAGGCATCAAACGGCGCCAGCGATCAGGGGCACGGACCTGGCAGCAGCTCGGGGTGCATGCCGCAGATGCCGTCCTCGTCGAGGGTGGGGATGAAGTGCTGGAGCTCCGGGTGCGCCGAGCCGGCGACCTTGTCGTGCAGGTGCTGCAGGAGCTCCTGGTCGGTCGGGTCGAACTTGACGCCGGCCGGCAGGTGCCTCCAGTCCGGCAGCGACTGGAGCATGCCGCATTGCCGCGAGACGCGCTCGAAACGTCAGGAAGGCCTCGCAAGACATCCCTGGCGTGTTGCTAAGCGTCGGCGCCGCGGCGCAGACCATCCGCCTCCACATTGCAGGCAGCGGCGGCATCGTCATGGCCGCCGCGAGCGGCGGACGGCCAGCGCCGCCGCGCGACCGCGGCTGCCGCCAGTGGAGCCTCTCAGCAAGCACCAATACAGCGACGCCTGCGCAGACCGATACACGGCGGCCGCGGAAGCTCGCCGCGCCTCACCTGCGCGGGGCTGGCCATGGGGCCGGCCGGCGGGCCGGGCGCGCCGGCGGTGAGCCGCGCCGCGGCCATGG
>WELB01000050.1:554604-567412 GCA_009602725.1 Spirogloea muscicola
AAGAGGGGCTGGCAAAGCTAGCCCAAAAAGAATGGACAATGTCCAAAGCCGAAGAATGAAGAGTAGAGGAAGGACTCCTCTACTCTACCAATCACGACAACATAGTAGGGAAGCCCAGCACCCGCGAGTGAGCAACACCAGGTCCGAGTAGCTCGAGGCAGGGAAGGAGGCAGGCACTCCGCCGAGACCCGGAGGCCGCGGCCAGAGCGCGTCCTGCGCGCGTGTGGACAGCGTGGGCAACGGATCGCTGGAACGATACCGCCAAGCGCATGCGAAAGACCTGGGCGAGCGACCCGGCGGCGTTGAAGCCGGGCAGCGCCCCGGGCGGACCCGACCGCCGATCAATAGCCTGACGAGCAAGCCGCTGGAGGAGATCCAGCCAGCGGCTGCCGAAGGCCCCGTGAACATCTATCGCTAGGGCCGCGGACTCATCACCGACCGGGTGATCGGCATACTTTTTCTCTTTTGCCCGGGCTGCCAGGCCGACCGCATGCCCTGCAAACGACGCCGACCTGGTCGCCGGGTTGCCGGAGTCGTAGCTGTCCGTTGTCACCACATCAGTGATGATGCGGGGACCGCCGCCGGGCGGGATAGCGACCAGGTCGGCGCGTCGGGTGTGCGACCGGCCGTCCTCGCCCCGCAGGATGGGCATGACTGAGGAGCACTCCACCGCCACCTTGAAGCCCGCCTCTATGAACACCCCCTGCATACCATCGCGCAAAAGATCATGGGAAGCGGTCCGCTCGCCTCCGTGGGCGCAACGGAGCATGTGCGCGGCCAGCTCCGCAGGGTCGGCGTGCCGGGCGCCGCACTCGCACTGTGTGACACCTGTAAGGCAGGGAGGAGCCCCAAGAGCCGATGCACCGCCGTCCGGTAGACCTCGTCGGGCATGGTAAGTGCGGCATAGAGTGGGAGCGCTTGGAGCCACGCCGCCGCCCCAGGGGAAGAGGCGGAGAGAAGCCGAGCACGCCCGTGAACGTCAGACGGAGGGAGAAGAGCTCCACCGCCTGGTCGGAGGCCGCCTTCTCGACCAACGCCGTGAAGCGCTGCAGAAGCCAGCACCAGACGGAATGGCGTGGGCGGCGGGGGCTGCTATCGGTCCCTCCCTTTTGTCAATTCTTTTGGGCTGGCTTTTCGCAGCCCTTCGCGTCTGGATGCATCTTTTCCTGCGTCGAGCTACTCCGACCTGCTGTTGCTCACCCGGGGGTATTGAGCTTCCTGTGATTTCGTCGTGTCTTCTTCTCTAGCTGCCTAGCTGTGTGTTTTTTGTTTTTTTTGTTTTTTTGGCTTTTGACATTGTCCATTCTTTCTGGGCTGGCTTTGCTGGCCCCCTTCCTCTATGTGCTGACTCGTGGTTACTGAGCGGGTCAGCTTAGCAGCAGGTGACGTACATTTGTCCGATGTGCTTGCCTTTGTACTTGGCCACACATGGCCTCCCCATCTCTTAATACACACGCATTTATCTATGGGCGCGCTCTTTCTTTTTTGCCCCCATTGGGAGTCCCACTTCTCCCGATCTCGCTCGGCCCATGCTCCAAGCGGTTAGGCCAAGCGAATAAGCTGAGAGGGATTATTGAGCACATTCTATTGAGCACCTGTTCGTCATCGCCACTTGCGTTGATGTTTCCTGGATGCTTCCTGTGCCTCTCTTACAAACTTCTTTAGATGTGCTTGCCTTTGTACTTGGCCTTTGGCCTTCGTTTGTTTCAAATACACGAAATTTTTCTTACAAACAGGGTATTGGCTTGCTTTGGCTTCCCCTCTTAGTTTTTTTAACTTTTTTTTCCTTTTTAAGCGCTAAGAAAACAAAACACACAAAGAAAGAAAGCAGCTACAAATCACTCAGTAACCCCTGCTTAGCAGCCGCAAATCAGAGAGGCTAGGGTCCTGAAAGTGGGTCCCCTGGCCAGAGCCAGTGGCAGCAGCAAGAGCCCGGCCGGCTCGAAGGTGCAGCACTCCGGCTCCTTCAGACCTTGTGCATTTCTTTGGGCTGGCCTCTCCCAGCCACCAGTTAATGTGGTCACTTCTTCTTCTTCTGCCTATAACCTCCTCAGGGATCCCATCTTCGGGATCTTCCTGGAGGTTGGGTACACGGTGGGGCTAGAAAACACGTCCATCATGCCTATCCTACAGAAGGCGGATGGAACCCATACTCGGCGGGTCGGCCTGGTGGCCACCATGCCGGGCGGCGGCCCGCGCAACATCACCGACATGATCACCACAGATGTGGTGGACCGTTCTAATCCGGGCCTTTCTGCCTCGAAGAAACTTTCTTCCCGTTGGCAATTGACATCCATGGGGCACTGGGCGCTCGGTGGCTTGAGCTACTTAACCAGCTCGCCCGCCACGCAATCGCCCGTCGCTTCCATGGTGAACCGGTAGACTTTCCTGCAGCCGGGTCGCTGGCGCAAGTGTATCGCATGCGCTTGGCCGTCTCGCTGCAGAGGTCCATGGCACGTGCGCTGCACCTTCGTGCCAGACGAGCCCTCGCTGCTGCCTCTGGCTCTGTCCAGGGGACCCACTTCCAGGACCCTAGCCTCTCTGATTTGCGTTTGCGGCTGCTTAGCAGGGGTTACTGAGTGATTTGTAGCTGCTTTCTTTCTTTGTGTGCTTTGGTTTCTTAGCGCTTCCTCTGGCCCCCTTCTCCTTCTTTGTTCATTCTTTTTTGGGCTGGCTTGTCCAGCCCCTATCCTCAATGGGCGAGCCCTTTCTCTTTCTTGAGACTGTCTGTATCCCTTCAGCGGTCCATGGCCCACGCTCTGCATCTGCGTGCTGGCCGTGCTCTCGCTGCGGCCTCTGGCTTTCGTCAGGGGGATAGTTTTCCGGCAGCTAGTCTGTCGGATCTGAGGCTCCTCACTCGTAACTACTGAGTGATCCATCCTCCCCCTGCTCTACCATAGCATCTTCAGACCCTTTGTAGCTGCTTGGGGACCCGCTTCCCGGAGCCCAGATTCTCTGACCTGAGGCTGCTTAGCAGGTGGTTACTGAGTGCTTCGTAGCTGCTTTGTTTCTTTTTGTGCTTGTTATTCTCTTTGTACTTGGCCGCACAGGCCCTCCATCACTTAATACACATCTTCTCCTCTCATTTCTTTGCAGGAATTTTCGTGTATTTGAAACAAACGAAGGCCAAATGGCCAAGTACAAAGGCAAGCACATCTAAGACCTACATTGCGCTGGCAGTTTCCAGCACCTCGCCCTTTGAGAAGAGCCACTATCTTTCTTCACACGTCGCCATCGCTCCGCGCAGTGGCGAACTCGAGAAAGAAACAGCTCGTCCAGATTGACAGCAGTGGCTGTGAGAGGCCAGCCCGGAAGGAATGGAGAGGCCCTCGAGAGGCTCGGGACATGGCTCGCCCCAACTGTCGGCCGCCGTCGCCATCCCCGCCGACGGCCCGACAGGAGAAGTTTCACCAGCCTGCCCGTGCAACCAGAGGAGACACGGTGCCGTCGCTTTGGCCACGCCGGCGCTGTCGTCCGGAGTGCCCGCAGAGGACGGGCAGCTTGGCGAAAGTTTCCACCTGCCAGTCCTCGATGCGCCCACGGGGGTGGCGCCCCGTCTGACCGGGGGCCCGGCCCAGTGTCTGGCAGAGTGCCACAGAGGAAGGGCTGCCCCTGCACCTACCCCCCCTCCACCGCGCCCCCGCCCCGCGGCTGCCCGCCCGCCCTCCCTCACCGCCGCGCTTTCATCCCGTTACCGGCGCGCTCCCTCCCAAACCCCCCCCCCGGGGCAAAGCTCTGCCTTGGGGGGCCGCCAAGCTCCCCCAGCTGCCCCATTCTCGACCTTGATCAGCCGCGGATCCCCATCAAGCCCCCCCCCATCTCGCCGCCGCCGCCGCCCCGCGCCGACGCCGCGCGCGCGCGCCGCCGCCAGCGCCCGCGGGCGCTCGGGACGCCTCTCCGTGGCCGTCTGTCTTGTTCAGCACGTCCGCTGGCCTCGAGGCCTTCCAGCTGCGCTGACATTGGGAGCGGCCTGACCTGAACGCGCCTTCCTGGGGCTCAGTCTACCGCTCCTGGGATTCGTCCTCTCGGACATGCTTGTTATTGGGACTGGCCACCGCGGACTGCGCAATGGGTGCCGTCCTCGAGGATGGCGCCGCAGCGGCGGTGAGGCGCCGGCGGCTGCTGCGGCGGTAGTGCGGGGAGCGGGAGAAGAATGATCAGCTGGCACCAGAGCTGGCCTTCTCGCGGCTGCGCTTGGAGGGGTGATGCGGCCAGTGGACTCGGCAGCAGGCCCCCATGCCAGCTCTCGGTAGCCTCCTCGGCCGCGCCGGATTTGCGTGGCGGCAGTCTACGCCTGCCGTGAGAAGGCGCAAGGATGTGCGACGTCCTCCGCCACTTCCTGGGCAGGCTCGGAGTGTGCCTGCCAGACCAGAGCCTGGGAGAGTGCCTGTCGGAGTGCCCCAGTCCCTTTGACGACCGCAAGTGTTACGACCACTGCTACAGGTCCTGTCCTGCAGACCCTAGTCAGTAACTGCCAGATTCATCTTCATAAGTTGTGGACCTACCAGGATGTGGTGTAGATTTTGAGCATTGGTGCATCTCAAGCAAGCACAGCATGCATCTGGCGGTTTCGTCCTCAAGCTGATCAACGTTTTTGTCAGCAGAGAGGCTGTGGCACATTCAGGATCCACAATTGTTATTATACAGCTTGATAGGCCTGCTAGGTTTCGTTGGGGATGCCTGGACTTGGATCCACGGCAGAGCAGATGGGGTTGGACCAGAATGACGGCCCCCCCCTGATGGGTGCACTGGACTGATGGCTGTTTCTGACTGCTGCCCTGCAGACTTGCTGGATGGACGCCGCCAGCATCAGTAGCAGAGAAGATTGTGTACCCAACCACAGCTGCCGTGCTACTGCTCCTCTCCCTACTCATCTCGTGCATGATGTCCAGCACTCTCGGCCTAGATATGAGCGCCTTACAGGTGCGGTCATCAATGCGAATCCCCAGGGACTGCTGATCATGTCCTGGTGCTGGGTGGGCTGTTTGCAATACACCTATGCAAATCAAGCACAGCACAAGGCCCTGCGACTAGCCCCGCGCAATCAAGCTGGATATGGATCACAGCCTGAGCAGAACCGACTGTGCTACTAGGCTTACGATCACTTCATGAATTGCTGGCAGTCATGCTGAACCCCTAGGGTTTGCTGTCCTTATTTCGAGGAAGCTTTGTACATGTGGCTTTGCATTCTTATGCACGTGCTTCTGATCTGGCGTCGGTGCAGGCAGCCATGGATGGCGATGACCCTGTGGTCAGGGCACAGGCTAGACGAGTTGCCTCGCTGCGGACGCGTGGCAGCCTCTTGCTTTGTACTCTGCTGGTTGCCAGCACGGGGGTCAATGTTGCATTCACAGTGCTACTCTCAAGTAAGGATAGCAAGGCATGGCGTGATGCTAGCGCATTGCGCGATACATCTGCGACCGTGCTCTGAAGGAGACAGTCGTTGCACTTGTACAAGCATAGCAAAGCCAACTGCTGTGAAGCTCTTGCAACGGTTGTTGACGACACATACATGGTAGTGTCTTCAGAGGACAACAAGGAAGCCTCCTATTAAGCTCCATATCTGTGCTACATTTTGCAGACATTCTTGGGATCCTCATTGGCTTCGTCGCCTGCACAGTCCTACTCCTTGTGTTTGTGGAGATTCTCCCACCGGCACTGTGCGCCCATCATGCTCTTCGTATTGCCGCCGGGACCGCGTGGGTCGCACGCTCCTTAGTGGTTGTGCTATTCCCCATTGCATGGCCTGTCAGCCTTGTACTGGACAAGTATCTGAGTGCCAATGGAGAAGAAAGCCAGATGGATAACTACTTTTGCAGGTTCTTTACCCCTTTCACTTGCCTCCTGTTGAGTTTCACCTCTACTTAACACATTTTGACTAGCAAATGACGATATGCTTGTGCTGGGTTGACTACGCTTGACATATTGACATGTATACTGCAGAGCTGTCCATCAACTTTCAAGCTTGCCAGAAGGGTGCCTTTCCTCACACATGCCCTTACCTTACAAGGGATGCTTGTTCTGCAGTTCGATATGCAAATACTTGGGATGCATTAAGGAGCCACAGACACACTCTCCTCGAGTCTTCATCACAAACCCGTTGGCAGACAAGGACTACATGGGATCACCGGGCAGCGACTCCCAGTACAGCTACTTTGGGGAGGATAGTCCAGGCGATGATCACCTTGCAAGTGAAGTGCCACCGTCCATCACACCAGACTACACTGGTCCAAGTCAGAGGTGAGTTGCCAACTCCAAATAGGACATGGGCATGGCTTCTCACTTTGTTCTGATACAATCAGTGGCTTGGACAAACTTGATCACTTCAGTTGGTTGTGCAATCACATTGAGAGCATTTCAAGTACTCAGCAGGTGGTGTCCGCAAGCAATGAAAAGCTTGCACAATCTCTTGTTGTCTGAACCAATGCTTATCAGAATGCTCTGTGGCCCACGTAGATCTCTTCCCGCAGAGAAGGGCGAATCGAGTGCGGTCAGGGACTTGACAGCTCCACTGATAGCAGCGGCAGGGCAAGGTGCTAGCCTTAGGACCATAAAGATCCCGGAAGATAGAAGTGGGCAGGTCGACGCCAAAGACAAGGACAAGTATCCTGCAGGGCTTATCACACCCAGAACGGAGGACTGCTTCAGCCTCCCTACCTCTTCTGTCGCACCGCCAGGCGGTAGTCCTGGCAGGGACAGGTAATTATTTCCAGTACAATTGACCTGTTTCGGGCACTGTATCTCTCAGTCAAGCCACATGGCCTAACCGCTGCTGATGCGGACCAGCTTGGCAACATACTCTTTCAAAAAATTCTCTGCATTATGCTTGCATAATCTGTTGTTCTCCCTGTTACTGTCAGCACTCACAAACTTCACGTTGGTCTAAATCCAAGTTGCTCATTCTTTTGCTGCTCCTCTTCTTCCTGGCAGGCCTACCATGGGGAGTGGGTTTGTGCGCCCAACCGTGGACATTGCACACCTCAATGTAAGCAGCAAAATATTGTATGCTCACCAATTTTGGGCTATATCACAACCCCGAATTGTGTCTCTGAATAAACCCTGAATGACAATGCCCTGTATGTTGAGTACGCGGATTCCCTTGCATGCTTGACTGGAAAATACAGACTGAGCTACTAGATGTGCAACTCCTGCAACCTGAGCAGATGCTTGCATAGAAGATGGGGGCATTTGGTTGGAGATACCTCAGTTGCAGACCTACCCACTGGGCAATACCTGCTATTACGCTGATGAGCCAGTGCTTGATTCTCCACGTGCTGCGACCTCTTCCAGGGTGACGTCCTGATACCTTTGTGTGCTGATGAATATCAGGGGGATAGCAATGATGGGAGCAATGGCGGACCCAGTACAGTCAAGCTGATGCAGACCGTGTCTGGAAATGGTGTTGGAAGCTCATCGTCACCGACACCTGGCAAGAAGGCCGTTTACATGTGGTCCACATCGAATGGTGCTCGAGATCGCGAGGGGAAGGAGATCGTGCAGGTGGCACTGGATGCAGAGGGTTTGACTTCTGGCATAGATGCGCCAATCCCCAACTTAAACCCCATGAGCTCCGACTCTCTTCAGTCTGCGCCAGCAGGCGGAACGCTGCCGCCGTTGAAGAGAACGGGCTCAGTGACTGGGAGATCCAGCTCCGTGACTGGATCATTCAAGTCCGCTTTGCAGCGGATGACATCCTGGAGCGGCAACTCGTCCTCGCAGCCGCCTCATTCGACCTCCGAAGTAGCCCTGAGGTCGCCATACTCGGTGTCGGAGGCTGACTTCTACTCTGCAGCTGATCGCAGCGAGCCAGGAAGATCATCAGGAGATTCTGGTGAAAAGGCTGCCAATGCTGGAAAGGAGGGAAGGGGCAGCCTCTTTCGCGACATGCTTTTCTTCTGGAGCTCCAGAGAGAAACAGGCAGGGCCATCAACATCAAGCGACGTGCACCCTCGGGCAGCATCAGCTTACAGTGCTGCAGCAAGTGGACAGGAGGGCCAGCAACCGCTGGGCATCTTGCCAGCGGCCATTGCTGGCGTGGCCACCGGTGTAGCAGCCACTGTCGGCACAAGGGAGGCCAAGGTGACAGAAAGGGAGCAACCGAGGGGAGATAGTGCCGGGACGGAAGAGGAGGAGGTTGAGAAGAAGGTGATGGTCGCAGTGCTACCCCGCCAGCAGAGTCAACAAGAGCCCCTGGCTTCTACATCTGACAATCTTGCAGGCAGGGGGTCGGAAGTTCCACAGCCTGCCTTTGATGCGTCAGGCGCAGCAATGAATAACATCGACAATCTTGGGGCCTTTGTGGACGACGCTAAGGGAAGGCAAGGCCCAAGCGATGGTGCTACTGTGCCTGCTTCTGGACTTTTCACTGCGACACCTGTGCAGATGGCCGTCGTTGGGGCAGCTAGAGATGGTGTGCAAGCGGGAGATGCTTGGGGCCAGCTTCGAGGTGCTGGAACGGCTGAAGACATGGAGAGCACGGATGCAGACGGTGGCAAGGTCCAGCACTGGCCCATGAGGGTGGAGGCGGGCGGCAGCCTGGGACCTGCAGGAGGGCAGCTGATGATTGTGAACCCTCTGGCTGCAGCAGACGACGACAAGGCCGACCTTTCGCTCAGCGAGGTCTCTGACGAGGCAGGGGCGGGGCACATTGAGTTGCAAGGTGTTGTTCCGAGGGTAGTAGAGGATGACAGAGAGGGTCCCCGAGCAGGGTTTGACGAAGCAAGCGATCGAGGCAAGCTGGTGGCTGTACCTGGTCCAGTGGCAGGTCAGGTGGCTCCTCAGGAGGACCAGGGGTATCGACTGCTCGGACCAGCGGTGGGGCAGCAAGATGGCGCCTCAACATTGCCTCAGGGCATCGTGTTGAGCCATGAGCAGCAACATCAGAGGAGTACGACGAGCACCATGGATGTTCCTGCTGTTGCTGACAACCTCATGCCAAGACTGGAGCCAATCACTGAGATTTCGCCACAGGCAACAGAAGGAGAGCCTGCATTGGAGTTGGTCAGCATCACAATGCCCCTTGTTCTCGGTGACGAACCTGCCGACCAACCTGCTGCGCCTGCTGATGCTGCAGGTCCAGAGGCGGCAGCTGGTTCATTGTCGCGTCCAGCTCCAGAAGTGGCACTTGAAGCAGCTGAGGGTGGTGCTACTGCAGCCCATGCTGCTGCAGGGATCAGCAAGCAGCACGAGAGCAGTGACACCGCAGGACCCCTGGAGTCTTCTAGCAAGCGGATGCTTGAGCTGCCAGCCTCTGGGAGGCGTTCCTCGTTCTCATTCCCAGAAAGCAGTGGTTTTGATATAGCACTTGAAAGCCCAACGATGCCCCAGGCTTGGGATGACCTGACCCAGGCGGAAGATGCCACTGCAGGGGCTGTCTCTGAGAGGCAATCTCTGGATCAAGGTGTAGCCCAACAGAAGGTAATTATACTCCAGTGACCTACTCGACAGTGCTTATACTTATGATGAGTGCTGGGTGATGTGTTCCTGTTCCTCTGCTGCCTTCTGTTTCTCTGATGCCTTGCTATGATGCTGCCTGCTTGCTAGTATTGCCACACTGGCCCTCTGTTTGACACAATGATATAATCTCTGGATGAGATGCCACTATTTCGGCAGCGCTGTAGTGTTGTAGCCCTCTGTGTAAGCATCTCTGAAATAGATCACTGTTTTGTAGACTTTAGCACCTGGGCGGGGCAGCCTGGCACCTCTCATCTCGGTCAGGAGGGGGTTGACGACCGCATCTGAAGGCCAGCAGACTTCTCCGCGCCTCTCGGAATCCTCTGCTTGGCAGAAGACGCGCCTGCAGGACGATACTACCTCCCCTGCAAGGACTGTGCCCATCCTGAGGAGCAGCTCGGAGGGCGTCATGATGGACACGTACCTGCAGCCCATTCTGGCGCAGGTCTCGTCGGTGACGTCATCATCGCCTCCTCCACAGCAGGCGCTCAACTGGCAGCGGGCGATGAGAGAAGGCCCCTCCGTCTCGCAGGCTGGCTACGACTCAGGCGGCAAGGGCAGCCAGCCGCGGCGAGTGCGGTACATGCCACCACGAGGGGAGGCCGCCCTGCCCTCATCCTCTTCCACGCCTGCAGCACCCTCCTCCTCGGGCAGCATGTTCACGCAGACCACCAGCCCCCCAAGGAGCTGGCAGGCTGAGGCACGGCAGTCGTCTCCGACGCGCTCACTACCATCACCAGGCCGCCTGTATGGGACAGCCGTGCTCAAGGCGTCAAGTGTGAGGGCAAGCTGGCGGCCAAAGCCAGTTGGGTTCCCAAGTGAGATGCCGTCCAGCGAGGGCGGCAGCGAGAACTTGGGCGGAGCAGCTGCCGGTGCCGGCGCCAGCAGTTTTTCCTCCTCTCAGAGGAGAAGCTCTCCCAAGAAGCGCAGCAGAGAGGATCTGAAGAGCCCCTCCAGCGACCAGGGCATAGGCCGGAGCTTCTCAGCAGGCAACGTTTCTGGGGTTGCCGGCGACGGAGCCGGCACCAGTGGTACAGCAGGCCTTGACCGTCCACCTTCCACATCCCCTCTTCCTCTCAAGGATGGTGTGCAAGGGGCTCGCAAAGCACAGCCGCAGTCGGCTTCGCTGCAGGTTGAACTCTCCTCGTCGTCATCAGCAGCAGCAGCTGCTAAAGCGGATGGGGAGAGGAGCTGGAATGAAGAATCGCGTGAGCAGCTCGCAGGCACGCCTGGAACCACTGGTCTGCAGAGCAGGCTCATCACTCCAGTTGGCGAAGCAGCCATGACCAGTCCAGCAGCTGGACCCCAACTTGCAGCTCCTCTGGCAGGTTAGATTTCTACGCACTGTGCCAAGTTGTCATGGCATTGGCCTTGCATGTGCAAGTAAGCCGTGCTTAAGCTTCTCAACTATGACTGCAAATTTAAGCGTAATTTGCTCTGACAGATGACGAAGATGCTAGTGTAGCTATTGGATCCATACTACATGATATCAGGAGAACAAATGTCACGATCCTGCCTTTCGCAGTGTTGCACTTCTCACAAGAGGGTTTCTATAATTTGAAAGGGTTTTCTCAGGGTCATGAAGAGATAGTTCCATCCTCCTTTACTGACCCGAGGTCGCCTGGACTGCCACTGCAGATGAGCAGGTCATGATGGTGAACTCTTGGCTTCAGGGCCAATCTTAAGCCCATCCATACTTTCTGCCTAGGTGTCAGATATTTAATCACTTCTTCATTCACATGCCCCACAACTTGTTGAACTCCTCCCAAGCCCCATTTGTGCAGGGGAGGAGTTTTTAGAACGTGTCAATATTCTCTTTGATGCACTGATCAGAGGACCTGTCCTCTAGCCCATGCCTACCTTGGGCCATCCTGCTGCAAAAGCCAACAAGGAGTGATTCGAGTGCCAAGACTTCCAGTCGCGAATGCATGTGGCTCTTCTGCTCGGGTTTGGATGTCGTGCACATCTGCAGGGCAGAAATTGGCTGCCTTGCATTGCACATGCACGTCCTATGCTCGCTCTAAAAAGGATCTCAGTACAGCATCTCGCCGCAATAAGACGTGAAGAATGTGTCCAGATTGATGCACACTGCGTTAATTTGACCTCTGAGCCATAGGGAGACCTTGATTAGTCAGATGCTCATGCATGACTCAAGAACTTGTCAGTATGTACAGTGCCAAACACAACACCCGAGCCTATATACAATTTCAAGTAGGCTGAGCCACTGTGACAACTTTGACATGGAAGAAGACTAAGAAATGTGCACCACGTTGGCGTGCAAGCATTTCAGTATCAGCACCAGGTTGCCTGAAAGGTATGCAGCTTCGGTCGTCAGCGGCGGTGGCTGGCCTTGCCACCGAGGAACGACTGCACCTCTTCTTTCAGGTGCCCAAGGAGCCCAGGCGTCTTGACCTTGCTGGGGTCAAGCACCTCGCCCTCCGCATTCCGCAGCGGCTGGCTGCCCGCTGGCTCGGCCCCTTCGGCCTTGAAGGCGCCCATGTCGTCAGAGGCTTTCGCCACCTTCCCCAGCTCCGCCTTTGATGACGCGGGCTCGTTGGGGCTTGCGATGAATGCTGGGCGGGAGGAGGCAGCCGGAGCCGACTCTGGCGCGCCGGAGCTGCAGCACTCACAGCCGCACGCTTGTGAGCATTGCACTGCGGCGAGCAACACACTGCATGCCTGGAGCATGCGCAGCGGCCATGGCCCAGTCGGATGCTGCCGCGGTGCAACCAAGCTTTTGGGTCACCATGGAAGGGCTATTGACTGGGAGTGGGAGTCCCACCGTGCTGCTGTGCCGTCGGCGGTCCCGTCGACGGCCTTCGCTTCATCAGCCTTTGAGTGGCCCGTCAGCTTCTCCTTGAGGCGCGCGACGGCGCCAGGCTTGGACTCCCGAGTGGCCGCCACCTGCCAGGAAGCAACGGCTCAAGCAGTGCCGCAGTACGACAGCGGTTATGAGCGCTGGCCAGCCTCACAGACGGGCGGCCGCCAAGGCCGGCTCTTCTCGGAAGGCCACAGGGTCAGCGCTGGGAGTGCGGGCAGGTGGCCAGACCTCGTACGAGTGGCCGCCGGCGTCCTCGCCGCTGCCGCCCTTGAGCTTGGCGGCCAGGCTGTGCACCGCGCCCTTCACCTTCTGCGCCATCCCCGCGCCGCCGCCGCCGCCGCCGCCGCCGCCGCCTGCGCCCTCCAGCGACGTCGTGCCCGTCGTCCCGGCGGCGGCGTCTGGGCAGCCCGGCACAATGGCCAGGGCCTGAGCGAGCGGCACAGGGCGTGGGGGCCGCATTCTCGCAGCTCGGGCCGGGAGCGCCGGGCGCAGGGCGCGAGCTCACCGGGCGACGCGGAGCCGGCGGCGGCGGCG
>WELB01000050.1:568902-606589 GCA_009602725.1 Spirogloea muscicola
TTTTTTTTTTTTTTTTTTTTTTTTTTTTTTTTTTTTTTTTTTTTTTTTTTTTTTTTTTTTTTTTTTTTTTTTTTTTTTTTTTTTTTTTTTTTTTTTTTTTTTTTTTTTTTTTTTTTTTTTTTTCGTTGCGCCGAGCGCCCCGCTACCGCCACTGGCGCCGCGAGCTGCGCGCCGCGCCCGCCTTCGCCGCCGCGCTGCTCGCCATGGCCGCCGCGCTGGCCGCCGAGATGCTGGCCGTGCACTTCGTCACCGCCGTCGTCGGCCTCGACTGGCACCGGTGAGCTCCCCGGCTGTGGGCTGGCGCGTCGGCTCCGCCTCGGCTCGCCGCAGTGTGCAGGCCCCATTCCAGCTGCGGCTGCGGACGCCGAAGCCCTTGAGCTTGTGTCCTCAACCTCGGCCGCCTCGAGCCCAAGCCCCAAACCCCTGAAGCCCAAACCCCTACAGCGATGCCTCGTCAGCCTCTCAGTGGCCCACAAATGCGTGCGCTCTTCCGAGGTCGACCAAAGAGCCCCGCCTCAGACTGCACCTCTGACCACTTGGGCTGCACCGTGCCGTTCCCTGAGCCGCTGTCTCGATGGTTCGTCTTGCCATCTGGCCAACACTCGTGCATTCTGTCCACACCGTGGCGGGTTCTCCTGTCACTCCACCACCTTTCCTGGACCTTGAAAGCAGGGGTTGCTGGTGACACAACCTCCTGCAGGAAGACGCGGCCGCTTCCCGACATGGGACAGTGGCTGCTCCTGGCGCTGAATGAGCGCGTGCCGCCGGTTGTGCGGGCATTCCTGCAGGCCGACGTGGTCGGCCTCCACCACTACCTCATGCTTTTCATCATGCTCGGCTTCTCGGTCCTGTTCGGCAGCGTGCAGCCCCCGGGCCTCGGCCTCGGGGCGCGCTACTGCTTCAGCATGGCCGTTGGCAGGCTCCTGCGCGCCGCCACCTTCCTGGGCACCATCCTGCCCTCGCCCAGGCCGTGGTGCGCAGCAGGGCGCTTTGAGACGACGCCAGCGTGGCCCCATCCCTGGGCCCAAAAGTACTACGTCCCATATGCAGAAGATAATGGGATGATCCTGGAGCTCCTGCATCGAGATATGTGCTTTGGTGGGGCATATTCCTTGTGCTTGCATGCATCGTATGGCAGGTGGTCAATTGAGCAGCCACATGATAGAAATCTTTGAGGCCAAGTCGTGATCGAAGCAAGCAAGACCAAGTACGGATCAAGAATGGGTGAGGGCCCACCAATTCACTAGCGATCTCACAGAGCCGCCACTTTACTTTTGCCTGTCAAAGCATGTGCTAGCAGCTCCGCAAGGCCAGTACCCAGAGGAGTACAGGCCTGACTGGGGCATGTGGAGCTTCTTGGTGGACTTTATTCGGCCTCCTGATCCAGCAGTGCACGGAGTGACGGCAAAGGGCCTCCACATCCGACCTGGGGGTGGTTGCAACGACCTTGCCTTCAGCGGCCACATGCTGGTGGCTGTGCTGACCGCCGCTGCATGGCAGGTACTCCTGCTAGCAATGGCAGGACCCCAGTCTGAGCATTCATTCGGCCGAGCACAAGCTGAGGCTTATCACAAGAGTTATGCAGCTCACCACTGCGCCAGTTGCGGTGGTGTCAGCAACAGCCACCCTTGCATGCGTGCTTTCGTGCTGATGTGTCATGGACGTCTCATGCAGGAAGCACACCCTGGCTGGTCTGCACTTGTGGTGTGGCTTGCTGTCCTGCACTCTGGTCAGCGGGAAATCCGTGAGCGGCATCATTACACGGTGGACATAGTAGCTGGCTTGTATATGGGAATGCTGTTGTGGAGGTCCACCAAGTTTCTGTGGAAGAAGGAGGATACTCATGGACAGGCTGGGCGTGACGTGGAGAGCCGAGATGATCAACTGGTGAAGGCTGCAAAGGACGGCGACCTGGACAGAGTGAGGGCCCTTCTGAATGCGTATCAGGCCCATGAAAAAGACGAGGAGGCACCAACAGCAACATTGTGGCTACTTGGTGCAATGATTATTCTTGTGTGCGTGACTGTGGCTCTAACGGCCTTTCAAATGTTTCGTGGGGGCTGATTGTGTGCCCCTCACTTCTTGATCTTATCATCTGCATCCTATCCGTTGAGTAAAGCTTGCAAAAATTGCATTTGCTCTGGTTGCACAATGTGACAGCCGATGTAGACACTGCCTCCTAAGGGCAGGAATCAGTGGCGTTCCAGATGGCAAAGAACCATGCAGGTGCTGGCATGCAGCTCACAAGCTGATTCTGACCACAGCCCACAGGCTATTGTCACAGGCTGCATAATGCTGGGCGTGTTCTCCATGTAGATTACAGACTTCCTCATGCGTATGCCAACGCTTGTTAGCTTTGAGCGCAAGCTTCTATCAACTAGATGTTGGCGCAGATGCTAGGTGGTAGCACTGTGGCACAGTCAAAGGCCCCTGGGAGGCTGTAGTGCCAAAGTCTAAGCGACCAGCCATAAACATCATGCAGGGGCTGTGGTCATGTGAGCTTTGGAGAAGGTAGAGGAAGAGTGTCCAACTGATCGTAAGTGGTAAGTGTTGGCCATCGTCTCCCATACAAAAGGTCGACCCCGACAGCACAGGATAAGTTCGATGGGATCACGGCATGACAATGCCCAGAGAATACCCTTCTCCAAGCTACAGGTGTGCCCCTTTGGCCGTATAACGGGGCCCCACGACTCTTTTCAGCCACAAACGGCGCCATGGCTGGTCCCCCGGCGGCATCCCGTGGCGGCGCCGAGCGCAGCGAGCTGTGCGTGCAAGGTATGGGGATGGTGGAGGCGTCGTAGTCGGGGTAGCCGAGGGCCAGACTCTGGAGCTCCAGGAGCGCCTTGGTGAGCGCCACGGCCGCCGGCGGGTCTCCGGGCGCCTCTGCGGCGGCCAGAGAGCCGTCGGAGGACGCGTCGCTGGGCCAGTAGCCGCCGGAGGAGCGCGACGGCGACGGCGTCGACGACGGCGGCGTGCACGACGCCTCGGCCTCTTCGCCATCCTCCGGCACCTCGATGCCTTCTACGACCTGCTCCAGCTGGGCCCGTCTCGCCGCCGCCATGGCCGGCGGCAGGCGGAGGCGCACGAAGGCCTTGGCGGGCGCCGGCGCCGCGTGCAGCGCCACGACGCGGCCGTCCCGGCGGCCTGCGGCCCAGNGCTTCCGGCATGGCCGCGGCGACGGCTCCCAGCCGAGACCAGCGGCGGCGGCGGCGGCAGCGGCAGCTAGCCGTCGAGCGAGATTGCCTGCTCGCCGTCGAGTCCCTCGTTCGGTATGCCGCTCCAGCGACGGCGGACTCCAGCGACGGCGGAGGTGCGGCGGGCGCCGTGTCCGCGAGAAGGCGCGGCGGCAGCCGCAGTCTGGGGCTGCCGCCGCTCCGCCGGCGGGGGGGATGATCCCCCCGGGGACTCACGTCCCTGACGTTCCCAACTGATGGGAAACAACGCCGGCTTCCCCACGAACGCCCTACCGTCCGGGCAGCCGCGGGAGTGGAACCCCACTTCCGCTCCTTCCGATTCGTATTTGTACTTTTGAACCCGCAACGGCCATTCCGAGGATGCCTCGGCGCCCCGTCGAGCTCAGCTTTCACTTCATGCGCACCGCGCACCTTTCTTAGCGCCTCCCGCCATTGGGCCCAACCGCCGCTGAAGGGCGGCAGTCACTTGTGGCCAACCCCTCCTGCCTTCTTGGTGGTCTGTCCTCTCATGTGGCGTCTTTTCTGTCTTCTTCTGTCTTTTCTGACTTGCACTTACTACCGAGTAGAGGTCACTGAGAGCCCACTTGCTGACGTCTTTGAGACTCTTACCCTGCTTTTTGCGCCTTCCCGGCCCTTTCAGACCTTGTCCATTCCTTTGGGCTGGCCTCTTCACAGCCACTGCTGTCAACTTGGAAGAGATGTTCTCTTTTCTGATGACTTCCTGTGCTGTGTTTACTCCGACTTGCGGCTGTTGACTAGACGTTCTCAAGTGAATGTCCGTTGTAGCCACTTGTTTCTTCGGAGAGGTTTGCATTCTCGTGTTGCGCTTTCCTAACGACCCTGTCCAGTCGATAACGACTGGCATACCAACCCCACTTTCATTCTGCCGAGAGGGCTTATACCTGTTATTCTTGCGCTGGCACCTCACAGCCACCATCCTCTGTGCCAGACCACTCTTCTGCCTGCCTCTGGAGGGCGTTAGGAGTGTCTCGACCTAGCTGAGCATAGGCCTACCCGCTAACCTCTCGCGGACTCCCCTATTTCTGAGCAGGCAACGCTGCCGCAGCCGCAGTGCGAGAGCTGCATGTAACAAGGAGGGGGGTGCCACATGGCAGATTGACTGCAACTGTTACAACAAGTCCTCTTTTGCATATGTGATAGCATATGTAACTATACACACAACAAAAGAAGGTGACCTCTGGAGATCGTCGCTTGAGTTTGGTGCACAGCAATAGATGTCTACTTCACTTCGCTTATACATGGATGACTAAGGAGCTGGTCAATTCACAGATCTGACACGTAGACACCAGAGACTTGCACATCTCGTTAAGTGGCAACAGAGTCGGCCCAATTAGGTTCGAGTCGATTGTCACTGTATGTGATGTCTCAAGAGCCTCCAGAGCTTGGCAGCAGATCTTTTCAACTCTTTGCTCATGGGAGTTGTCCCTAAATCAAGGTAAATCAAGGTAGGCATTTTCTTCTCTGGTGAAGCAAGAGAGCACCAGAAGTGTCAGACTGGTACTGAATGATGACCCACCAAGACATTGATGCTCTGAAAGAGAGCAGCATGCATGCTTGCATGCCAAATGTATGGAAAACAGCTAGTTGAACGACACCATTGTGCCTTTGTCAACAGACACACAAGAGCCACAGAAAAGGACAGGTATGCTCACGACAGCTTCCAGTCGATGCTCTGTCATCTGAAGTTGTCGCTTCAGTGCGTCTACATCTCTGCAGCAAAAATCAGGGCCACGTACATCTGCAGCCCCGCACAATCACCCAAGTATCGTGCAGGAATGAGGTATGATGCTACCTGTCGTGATTGCATGTTGGTATTGACTTGCACTTTGCAGGATTTGGACATACAAGCACAAGGAGCAGCAACCAATCATCAACCTGACTGGATCTACTCAGAAGATAGACAATGGGGTCTAAAGTAGAGCACAAGGACTAGATGCTTGCCGTATACATAAGTGGAAGTTATGGTTATCCGTTCAACTGGCTGTGTGGAGAAAAATTGAGGGGTAAGTACAGCAGAGAGCGTCCAGATTGATCAAGCAGATTGAGAAGACAGGGTGTGCCTACCTAATATGTCAAAGTCATTGCAAGGCTGCATCATTATTGAGCATGCCTGCCAAGGAGACCTTACCATGACAAAGATTCCTTCCGTCTTTGTTGGGAGCTTCTCCATTTTCGTCAATGTCTCATCTCCACTTACCATCTTCCCAAAGACAGCATACTGCACAGCTCAACAGTTGTTTCGCTTCAAGAATAATCAGGCTTGTGCTTGGTGCTGCTCGAGCTTGGAAAAGCTTGAGGAGCAGTTAGCACATGACTGCTGTGCCAAATTGAGAGTGTGACTGCAAGCTCAAGCAGCAATGGCTCTCGCATCATCAAGTCTGAATGTCACCTTCTCATCCAAATGCGGTGCATCACCAAGCAAGATAGAGAAAGATGAGGTCGCGCTATCAGGATCGTCGTACCTGATTCATAAGACCTGTTTGGTATTGTTTGTGAAATCGATCAACCTTATGCAACTTCAGGTACCAAATGGGGGCTACCACAACCAGCCCATGCAGCATCTGATTTTCCATTGGCAAGCTAGGAACCTACCTTCCCATGGATAGCACTCCACGGACATGCTTGACTGGGGAGAACTCTCCAACTACAGATTTTTCTGCCTCCACCTGTTGATCTGCATTCAGTGCTGCTTCGCGACCACCAATGACTGCAGCTACTTGAGCGACAAAGCCTCTGTCAACCTGTTCACAGGTGACGCCAGCATCTTAGCATTACGTGATGATGACTGCCACAGGACGTCAAGATGTGCTTGACTGCAGGAATCGTTGTGCCTGTTGAGGACAGGGCCCCTGAATGTCTAAAAGTACTTCGCCAATTAAAGGCCTGCACAGGTCTGAGTCGCTTTCAGCGAGGCCTCGTCACGCTGGTACAATCACCCTGAAGAAGTGGTTCCCGTTGTAGCAACCGAGGCGGGCCAACGTGGAGATGTGCGCTACGGTCACGGGAGCCACGTCCGGGAAGAAGCCAAAGACAATGTCGCCCTGGCTCGTCTGTTTCAGTTGCCCACGAAGGTCGAATCAAGTGCTGCACCCTGCAGAGGCCTGTAGGGACGTGTCTGAGGAAAACCGGGAACCTCTTGACGTGTAAAATCCTGTACAGCCGCGTGATGTGCAATTGAGGCCCTGCATTGGCATGTTCCCTACTGCCTTCTCACGGAAGCAGGGACCAAGTAATCGCTGGCGTAATGCAGAGGACTGAGGCTCAATGGCTAGCAATGCGATAATGTAAGGGCAGGACAAGGACAGTGCTTGAAATCAGTAAGCTCTGCTGTGCAGGCCACGGCAAGGTGAGGCGTCGAGGGGGAGCGGCACCTGGAAGACCACACGCTCGGGCCCCATGCGGGGCTCCTGCCACTCCCCCTGCCGCCGGAGGTCGCCGCTGCCGCCGCCGCCGCCGCCGCCACCCAGCGCGGCAGCCGACGCAGCCGCGGCGCACAGGCACGAGACGAGCAGGAGCAGTTGCGGCGGCCGGGGCCGCGGGCGCAGCCGCGACGCCGCCATGGCGGCCATGAGGGGCGCCTGGCCACTGTCGGTGGCCATGCGGGAATGCGACTTTCTTGGTGGCGCTCTTCGCCTGTGTTCACCCCACCTTCTGTAGAACGTGCCGTGCCTGTGCTTGGCCGCTTTTGGCCCTCCGTCGATAAATTACATGCTGTCTTGTCAAGCATGATCTCAAGCTCCTGCCTTCCCATTGATGTGACGTTGCAGCCTGCAGCCGGCAGCTTCACGGGCAGGTAGCGATGCACGACTTGTGAAAAGTGCAGGTTTGTCTCCAATCTGGAGAACAAAATGTACAATGGGTTATACACAAAAACCGGGTGATAGCACACATGATCGGTCTTTCCAATTCATTGCCGGCGAATCAGTTATGAAAGCGGAGCCGAAACAAGGGCAGAATATTAGAGCAGGTGTAGGGAGAGAGATCTTGCAAAAGAGGGCGATGGTGACAGCGAGAGCACTCGCAGAGGCAGTGACAAGCACTTGCAGGCGAAGTACCCGAGCACTTGCCGGGTGAGCACTTGCAGAGCACTTGTACTCGCAGGTCTTGTTTCACAGCTTCCTTGGGAAGCTCAGCTTCTCAGATGCAAGTCCAGCTTCAGCTGCAGATGTCGCGGTGAGGAGGACCCTAAACTCCAATGGACTGAGTACCTACCAATATTGCCTGTTGAGCAGTTTACTCAACTAACACCACATGACCCAAATGGCACCCTGTCAAGTACGGAAGGGCACCACTTGACACTTGCTGTTGTCCCAGCTAAAGTGATCTGTTGCGTGGCAGATCTAGGCCGCACCCCAGACTATGCACGAGATGTGGAGGCACCTTATGTGCAAAGGAGTGCAGATTATCTAAAGGCGCGTGAATGAGAAGGCCAGGCAGAGGCAGCTGCCCAGAAGAATCAGAGAGGGGAAGAGCATATGGAAGGTTGAGGAGACCAAATGGGGCGGAGGAATGACTTGATAGAGATGCAAATGGGGTGGAGGGATGACTTATCTAGGGATGAATAATGTAGCAGGCTACAGCGCCACCCACGACCATGCAACTCACAACACACTTTCCACACCCCTTTCTGCCCTCCTTTTGCGATTCCAAGGACTGAATCTGACATTCTGCATGCTAGAAGTGCAAAACGTCAAGGCTACGTCCAGACACGTCCAATAATATCCAAAACTTTCATTGTGTCCCAGCCAAAGTAGTGAGATTCTACTCGCTGATCCAAGGCTTGAGGGCTGGCTGCCACTCAACAACGCCTTCTGGGAACCACAGAGCGATCTCTTTCTGCGCGTTTTCCACCGAGTCAGAACCATGAATGATATTCCTGGAGAGCAGCACGAGACGAATGAGCTTGTGATGTCAAAGCACTCCAAGCGAGCCACAGTCCAGAAACCACACAGTGGCTGCAATATACACTGTGCAGGGGAGGGATCCTGATCTATTCGTAAGATGCAGTTCCTCAGCCGCCAGAGATTTATGACTGCAGCCAAGAAGGATATTACTACTTCCTCCACATCTTGGACCTTCATTGTGCTGATGAATGACAATCTCTACCCATAACCTTGTAGCTGCTACATGCCACGAGCAAGGTGCAGAGCATGGCCAACCAAATAGCAACAACATCATCGAGTTGGAACTGTGAGGAAATATTACCTTCCAATCTCAACTGCGTAGTCACCACGAATGGTTCCAGGGGCTGATGCAGCTGGATTTGTGGCTCCAATGATAGTCCTGCCAGTGGCCACAACACCCTTGCCCTCCCAAACCATGGCAACGACAGGGCCAGAAATGATGTAATCGACAAGGCTGCTGAAGAAGGGCTTGGAAGACAGGTCCGCGTAATGCTTCTCCGCAAAGCCTCGTTCCACAGAGATAAGCTTCAGACCTAGAGTATTTTGGGCAATGGAAGTACTAAGTGCATGAGTACATGAATCAGATACATGTAACCTCCATGATGTGCTCAATCCTAAGTATTGAAGTCCTTCTTCAGCCTGTGTTTGCACGGTTACCCTAGGCCCCCTTAGCATAGGGCTTCACTTTGTGTAGCCCCATCCTTTGCACCAGCTTTTGCCTGAATGATACTTTGGCTTGGTATGGCTTCTCTCGGAAACCAAGAGCACTGCGCGACTCAATCATGACAAACTCGAGCACAGCTACCAGAATACAACCTTGACTGTCACCGAAGCGGGCTCGTCTCGTGCGTTCACAAATCCTGATAGTCCCAGACAGCGATGCAAAGGAAATACATGACACATACAGGGCCCCTTGATAAATGTGCTAAGTGGGCTAGTCAAAGCTCACCTCGAAGCGTGAAACCCTTGCGCTCGAAGCGCTGAATGATCTCTCCTACCTGCATAACAGGTTTGCGTATTCAGGCAGCTGCGGGGGCGCTGTGAGACTTCCTCCTTAAGCCCTCACAATGTCTCAAGTGGTGGCAAGCACCCAGTAAACCACGTTGAAGGCTGGAGTATGTTGCCCTCTGGAACGTAAGTTATGCGGCGAGCGTAAAGGCTACCCGTCGGTTAGGTTCTGGAACGCTGGGCTGGCCGAATGAACAGCAGAGCCAGCGACGAAGTAAGGGGTGACAAGGGGACAGACCAGGTTGCGGTGGACGCCGTCGGGCTTGACCATGATGTACGTCTGTTCGGCCATGGCGGACGACTGAGCTGAGATTGGCGGCGGGCGTTGAGGGGGTGAGCTGCGCAGGCGGGGGCGGCGGCGGCGGCGGCGGCGGCGGCGGCGGCGGCGGCGGCGGCCGAGCTGCCGGGGTGCTGGGGGTTGAGCAGTACAAGAAGCCCTGCGGGAGAAGACAACTGGAGCTCCTACGGCNCGCATGCGCTTGGCCGTCTCGCTGCAGAGGTCCATGGCCCGTGCGCTCCTCTTTCGTGCCGGGAGAGCCCTCGCTGCTGCCTCTGGCTCTGTCCAGGGGACCCACTTCCAGGACCCTAGCCTCTCTGATTTGCGGCTGCTTAGCAGGGGTTACTGAGTAATTTGTAGCTGCTTTCTTTCTTTGTGTGCTTTGGTTTCTTAGCGCTTCCTCTGGCTTCCTCTGGCCCCCTTCTCGTTCTTTGTTCATTCTTTTTTGGGCTGGCTTGTCCAGCCCCTATCCTCAATGGGCGAGCCCTTTCTTCTTTCGGCACCTCTTTCTTTGGCTTTGGACATTGTCCATTGTTTTTGGGCTGGCTTTGCCAGCCCCTCTTCTCTATGGGCGAGCACTTTCTCTTTCTTTTTTCGGCGCCTCTTTTCGAATATTATATTTTCTCTTATGGGCGAGCCCTTTCTTAGGGCGACGTCTTTCCGCCGGCTAGCTACTCGGACTAGCATCTCCTGACTAGACAAAATTTTCGTGTGTTTGAAACAAACGAAGATAAGAAGCCCTTCTGCCACCAACTAGAGCTCGCCCAGCTTTCTGGTGCAAGGCATTAGCCTGGGCACGCTGCAAACAGGCTGAAACTCGTCGTCGCAAGAAAGACAGATATGCAGCTGGCAAGCACATCTCAGCCGGGAACACATCTGCACGTCGTGTGTAGCCTAGATTGGCAATGTTGTGGAGGAGGGTGTGGAAACGCGGACCCAGACAGCCAAAGGTGTCAACTGCAGCTGGCAGGAGCTGATCGCACCGGGGGTAGGCGGAGTAGTGCTGTAGCTTTCTCTGCTCTGCAATGCCCACTGCGTGACCAGCGATTTGTGTCGATGCTGGACCTTTGTACATCTCCTGACTAGAGGTTACTGAGCGTCCTCTGGCTGATGTCTTAGTCCTAAACCTTCTCGCTCCGGCTCCTTCAGACCTTGGCCATTCCTTTGGGCTAACCTTTCCCAGCCACCAGTCAATCTGGCCGCGCTTTCTTTCTCTTTCTCTGGCTTTGGACATTGTCCATTGTTTTTGGGCTGGCTTTGCCAGCCCCTCTTCTCTATGGGCGAGCACTTTCTTCCATTCCGGCCTGGCCTGGCTGCCTTGTCCGTGATGCTCGCATCTGTGCATTGAACTTATTGACCCAATGACGACAGAAAGAAGCAGCTCGTCGAGTGCAAGGAAGGGCTCAACGAATGAAGCAATAGAAGAAAGGGCTCGCCCATTGAGGATCGGGGCTGGAAAAGCCAGGCCAAAAAAAGAATGAACAAAGTGCGAAAAGGAAACTTTCGTGTTTTTGAAACAAACGAAGGTCAAATGGCCAAGTACAAAGGCAAGCACATCTGAAGACCTACATAATGTACAGCAGATTGACCCGCTCAGTAACCACGGGTCAATACATGAAGGTCGCTAATCGATGCCTGAATACGAGTGAAAAGGGGGCCAGGGGAAGCGCTAAGAAATACAAGCACAAAAAGAAGACACTAAGCAGCTACGAAGCACTCAGTAACCCCTGCTCAGCAGCCTCAGGTCAGAGAAGCTGGGAAAGCAATAGCTCCTAAACACTGAGGCAATGTCTACGAGAGGCGAGCCTGAACAAGGTCTGAATAGGGTATCCTGAGCTGCACTTGCAGACTAGAGGCTGTTGAGCGCCCACTCGCAGAACTCACGGAGACAGAGGAGATTTGTGATTTTTTGCGTGATGTCTTCCCGGCCCTTTCAGACCTAGTTCTTCCCTTTGTGCTGGCCTTTCACAGCTACCTTACGTACGAAGAGCTGTTGCTTGATACATGTGAAATTTCTCTTGGTTGTTATTGGCTCGCAGGCCTTCTCCGTTCAATCTTGTCCATTTACGACAAAGGTTTAGTGGGCTGGCCTATTTTTGTGGGTTGGCAAGAGGAGGCAGCTTCTTTGAAGGGGGCGATGGCTGTGATAGCCAGCCTATGATAGAGTGAAGGCGATGATGAAGATCAGCAATAACTTGATAGAGCTGTTTCTCCTGATAAGAATGAACAAGGTCCAAAGAGAAGAACAACGACTCTTCCAGTATAGAGGGCGACAGCTGTGATTTGGCCAGCCCAGCAATACGAAGACAGTTCGAGAAGGCCAAGACAAGTGCTGAAGCACAAAGCGACGCAAATGGCCACAGGCTGCTCAATATCCCATGTTGAGCAGGCGCAGGTCAGAGAAACCAGTCTCTGGATAGCAAGCCCCTGTCTATAGCCAGACGCTGCAGCCAAAGGAACAGCTTGTACAAAGTTTATTGATGGCTGTGAGAGGCCAGCCCAAGAAGAATGAACCAATTTGAAAATGGCCAGAACAGCTAAGCTCATCCAAAGGGGGCGAGAGGGTTGTGAGTCCGAATGTATGGACAAGGTCCGAAGGGGCCGGAAAGTGCTTAAGGCATGCAAGTAAGCAAGTATCACGAAGGAGTTGGAAATCGAGCAGCCAGCCAGCCATCGCCCCGCTTAAGGAGGAACCTCTAGGGACAGCTGCTGCTTCCTTCAGACTTTGTCCGTTCCTTTTGACCGCGCTTGCATTTTTGGCCTCTCACAGCCACCAGTCAATCTGGCCGCGCTTTCTTCTTTCTGGGCTGGCCTCTCATGGCCATTGCCTTACCTTCGAAGAGCGAATTTCGTTTCCCTGCAAAATTTGTCGCAGTACCTTGCCGTTGCGGGCGCCGATAAAAACTGCCGCGTCACTTGGTGAGCTGATTGTCAGAGCCTGGGTGACCAGCTCCTCACCTGCCGCGTGGCTGTCCCTTCGGAAAGCCCGTCGAAACCTTCGATGCGGCGCCGTCTTCAGGACCCATCCCGTCATCTGATACAGTAGATAGAAAGATAGAAAGATTCCATGGCTCAACCCCCTTCACTTTCACTAAATAGCAAGCAGCCGTGAACTAGGGGCACGTCCCCACGCCCTGCCATTTGTCCTCCTGCCATTTGTCACGCCAACACCCGTTGCCAAGGCAGATCCCAGCCGCACAAGGAAAAGACGTTTCCATGAGAGGGCGGTGGCTGGGAGAGGCCAGCCCAGGAAAAAGAATGAACAAAAGTCGAAGGGGCCAAGGGAAAGAATGTGCTCGCCCATAAAGAAGAGTGGCTGGCAGAGCCAGCCCAAAAAGAATGGACAAGATCCCAAGCCAAAGAAAGAGGAGCCGAAGAAGTACTACACTACAGACCATGCCTTTGGACTAGGACGAAGACATCAGCCAGAGGACGCTCAGTAACCTCTAGTGAGGAGATGCAAGTCGGAGTAGCTAGCCGGGGGAAAGACGTCGCCCTGACGGAAGCCGGAAGAAAGAGCTTGCCCATTGAGGATAGGGGCTGGAACAGCCAGCCCAAAAAAGAATGAGCAGAGTACAAGAAGCCCAAGAAGAAGGGGGCCAGGCGAAGCACTAAGGCGAAGCACTAAGAAAGAAGCACACAAGAAGAAACAAAGCAGCTACTAACTACTCAGTAACCCCTGCTAAGCAGTCGAAGTCAGAGAGGCTATGTTCCTGGAAGGACGTCCCCTGGCCAGAGCCAGAGGCAGCAGCGAGGGCACGGCCGGCACGCAGGTGCAGCGCACGGGCCATTGACCTCTGCAGCGAGACGGCCAGGCGCATGCGATACACCTGGGCGAGCGACCCGGCTGCAGGAAAGTCCACCGGCTCCCCATGGAAGCGGCGAGCAACGGCGTGACCGGCAAGCTGGTGGAGCAGTTCGAGCCACCGAGCACCCAACGCCCCGTGTGTGTCGATAGCCAGCGGGAAGAACTCGTCGGCCGGCGGATGGTCAGCGTACTTCAGTTCTTTTGCCCGAGCGGCGCAGGCGACCGCGTACCCAGCCTTGGTGGCACACTGGGCTGGGTGGGAGCGGTCGAATGCGTCGGTAGTCACCACGTCCAGGAGGAGACGTGGCCCACCGGCTGGAGGGGTGGCCACCAGGTCGACACGACGGGCGTGGAGACCGTCGGCCCTGTCCTGGAGCGGCATGACGCCGGAGTGCTCCGCAGCCACGGAGAAGCCCGCCTCCACCAGGATGCCATGCATGGCGTCCCGGAGGTGGTCATGGGCCGCTGTCCGCTCGCCGCCGTGCGAGCAGCGCAGAACGTGCGCAGCCAGCTCCCCCTGCTCGGCCCCGCGCTCACCGCACTCACATTGACGGACGCCCTGGAGGCATGGCGGCAGCAGGCCGAGGAGCCTGTGGACGGCGCTCCGGAAGACCTCGTCCGGGAGGGCGAGGGCGTCGTTGAGTGGGAAGGCCTGGAGCCACGCCGCTGCCCCGGGGGAAGAGGCCGAGTGGAGTCTCGCATCCCGCGCAGGTCGGCCTCAGGGAGCTGCAGCACGGCGGTGGTGTAGGCGGCCTTGTCCACCACGGCCGCGAAGCGCGCTTGGACGCGCAGGTCAGCGGTGTGCGCGAGGTGCGCAAAGGAGACCGCCTGGCCCGCCAGGTCCGGGTGCGCCGGGAGCAGCTCCTGGTGGGCGGGAGCGAAGCGACTCCTGGAACGGCAGCGCGCCCGTGTCGACCTCCACCACCGCCTGCTCCAGTGCACGCAGGCCGTGGACCATGAAGCGCTGGGCCACGGAGGCGGCAGTCTGCGCCCAGCTGCCGAGGTACGCAGCCCGGCACGAACGGACGAGCGGGCGCAGGCCGAGACCACCGTGGCTGAGGGGTAGCGCCGCCTGGTGGATAGCGGCTGGCGACTGTAGGAAGCCCGGGTGGCCCGGGTGGCGGACCAGGGCCGCCAAGCTCGCCACCATGCCTGCGTCGAAGTCCTTGTACACCGCCAACGCCTCTGGGGACGGCGGGGTGGCCCGCGTCAAGTACTGGGGCCGCTGCCCGATAGCCTTGGTCAACATGGCCAATGACAGCTGCATATCGTCCAGCTCGGGAAGCCGGGCCGCAGGCAGAAGATGCCCCGCAAGGCGGGCTCGCAGCTGCCCCTCCACGAAGGACGGCGTGCCAATGGGGACCCCCAGCAGAGTGAAGCCATCTGCTGGAGTCTGGCGTCTGCTGGGCAGCGTCAGGGTCGGTGGGAGAGGGCAGGGAGACCAAGCCGTGCACTTCGACGCCCGGGTGGACAGGCCGAGGGTGGCCAGCTGCAGCTTGAAAGTGACGAAGGCCGCCGCCACGTCTTCCGGAGGGCCGACTATGGTGGTGTCGTCCGCGAATGTGGGGAGTAGGACGCCTGGGTGGGCCGCTGCGGTAGCCTGCAGAGCCCGGTTGTGCGCGAGCGCAAAGAAGAAGCCGGCGAGGGGGTCCCCATGCCGCGTGCCCGAGCGGGACTGCAGGACCTCCACCTGATCACCCCCTGTCCGCCAGAGGAGGTCGCTGGGCTGACCGTACCCC
This sequence comes from Spirogloea muscicola, assembly GCA_009602725.1. Taxonomy (NCBI): domain Eukaryota; kingdom Viridiplantae; phylum Streptophyta; class Zygnematophyceae; order Spirogloeales; family Spirogloeaceae; genus Spirogloea; species Spirogloea muscicola. The sequence continues at coordinate 583,854 of WELB01000050.1, forward strand.
AAGCGGAAAAAGGGGACCAGGGAGGGGAAGGAGGCCCGGAGCTCCTCCAGCTCCTCCGCAATGCAGGCGCACTCCACGGTGTTGTTGTCAAACTGGCCAACATCGTAAAACAACCTGCCAAAAGGCGTTTGCCACGTCGACGGCAAGCACCAGCCAGCCCGGGTGCTGGTCCAAGGTTGCACGGACCCCGTGGACGACGGCCTCGCCCCACTCCGCAGCCCCGCGCCGTACTGGTGTGGCGCCATATGCACCTGCGCCGGCCCCGCATGCTGCTGCCAGAGTATGCGGCTCACCAGGCGGTACAGGACCTCCCCAATGGCAATGGGTCTGACCCCTCCGCTCGGCTTGTCGAGGGCGAGCAGCGTGCTGGCGCACAGGACGCCACGGATGCTGGCCGGCACATTGTCCTTGGCCAGGTGCTGGCAGATCTGCAGCAGCGCGTTGAAGTCCGCCGCCTCGCCCTCGAGGAAGATCTCCCGCAGGTGCTCAGTGAGCATGCGGGAGGGACCGCCGGCGGTTGCGCGACGGCTGGTCTGCAGAGCCTTCTTGAGGGCGTCGGCTTCCAAGACCACCTCCTCCGGCGGGGTGAACGCGGCCAACCACGGTGGCAGGGAGGAGCTGGCCGGGGGGTGGAGGGAGTCCAGGGCCGCCCGAGTGGCCACATTGGTCGGCGCCAGCATCGCATCGTCCAGGGCCTGCACTGCCCGGGAGAGCTCACCCGCGTGGCCGTAGCGAAGAGCCCTGCGGACACTGGCGGCCCAGTCGTGTGTTGCCCCTCGGCCACCACGGTTGGCCGCGGACGCCGCCACGGCTGCGTCGTGCCTCGCCAGGAGCTCCTCCCAGTGCCCGCTCTCGAACAAGTGGACGCGCTCCAAGAGGGGCTGCTGGCCCTGCTTGCGGCTGTCGGGAGAGACCCGCCCGAGCAACAACCGGGGGAAGAGGATGAATAACTTCCACGCCGCCTCGTCCCTGTGGTCCGCGACGATCCGCTGCGTCACCGGGCGGAGCGCGCGGCGGAGGTGCGGGCGCGCCCAGCGCGGAACGTGGCGAAGGAGCGGCAGGGCCGCCTGGCGGTGAAGTGCGGCCAGATCAAGGCCTGCCAGCCACTCCCAGTGATGAGGCGTGGGCGGGAACGGCGCGGGAGGCCTGCCTGGTCTGCCTCGACGACCACCCGCTGCCGCTGCGTTCCGCGCCTGCTCCGCACGGTTGTTGTTACACGCGCAAGTTCGCTGGTGGTTGGACCGGCCGGACCGCGAGGTGAAGGTCTTCTGGCACAGCTGGCACCGCGGCGGGTCGGGCGAGCGAGGTGGGGGCGACGGCGGTGGCGCCGGCTCGCTCGGCGGAGGTGGAGGCGGCGGAGACGGGGGCGGCGTCGATGGAGCTGACTGCGGTGGGGACGACGGCGGTGGGGACGGCGGCTGGGCGGGAGGCGATGTATGCTCCTCCGTGGCCGGTTCCTGGGGTGCGGCTTCTAGGACTGTGGCGGTGGGGTTGCAAGCTGCGTCGGCCACAACGGGCGGCGGCGAGGGCGACGGCAGCGGCAGCGACGGCGGTGGGGACGGCGGCTGAGCGGGAGGCGATGGATGCTCCTCCGTGGCCAGCTCCTGGGGTGAGGCTGCCAGGATCGTGGCGGTGGGGTTGCAAGCTGCGGCGGCCACATCGGGCGACGTCGAGGGCGGCGGCGGCGGCGGCGACGGTGGTGGGGACGGCGGTTGAGCGGGAGGCGATGGATGCTCCTCCGTGGCCTGCTCCTGGGGTGAGGCTACCAGGACCATGGCGATGGGGTTGCCAGCTGCGGCGGCCACACCGGGCGTCGTGCCGGCGGCGCTGGGATACCCCTTGCAATGCTTCCGGTGCATGGAGACACCCTTCGGATTTTTGAAGTCCCGCGGGCAGGTTGGGCACTGCGCGCGCGCGGGCGCCTCAGGCGGGGATGACGGCGGCGGAAGAAGGGGGGCCTGCTCCGGAGGTGGCGTGGTGGCGGCATGGAAGGCGGCCAGGGTGAGAAACCGCTGCGCCCAAGCGAACTTGGCCTGGGGGTACTCGGGGCTCCGGCTCCGGCGACGGCGCCCAGACCGCGCGGGTGGNCGGGCGCCGCCGGCGGGGCGCCGGCGGCGGCCCGGGGTTTAGGAGGGGTGGCGGCGGCGGCGGCGGCGCCCTCGACCTCGAAGCCGGAGGCGGCCGCCAAAGCTCGGCCGGCGCGCAAGTGGACCGCGAATGCAAGGGACCGCTGAAGCGAGACGGCCAACCGCATGCGGAAGGACCTGCGCGAGGGACCCGGCGACATTGAAGCCGGGCTGCTCGCCCTGCTGCCCGTGGCGGCGGGCCGCGGCCTGCTGCGCCAGGCGGTGAAGCAAGTCGAGCCACTTTGCGCCTGGGAAAGCGCTAAAGCCAGCACACAAGGAATCAAGCCAGCTACGAAGCACTCAGTAACCCCTGCACAAGAAGAAGGGCTCGCCCATTGAGGATAGGGGCTGGAAAGCCAGCCCAAAAAACACAAGCCTGCCAGGCTGACTGACTTTCAGCACCGAGTACCCAAATGATGGACTGGCTGGAAGAGCTTGATCTCGGTTTCTTCATGCGTATCGTTCTTATCCCAATAACGATGTTGCTCTGATGAGCCGCCGCCCACGCCTTGCATCTGCGTGCTGGCCGTGCTCTCGCTGCAGCCTCTGGCTTTCGTCAGGGGGATACTTTTCCGGCAGCTAGTCTGTCGGATTTGAGGCTCCTCGCTCGTAGCTACTGAGTGGTACATCCTACACCCGTTCTGACATAAGCATTTTCAGGCCCCTCCGTCATTGTGGCCCCTTCGACCCTTCGTCCATTCTTTTCGGGCTGGCTTTTCAGAGCCCTTGCCCGCATTGGGGTTGACAAACTCATACAACAACAATTGTAGAGCAAGAAGGCGCCAATGGATCATACTAACAAACAATGCGGGAGCATATAGTGACAATGGGACTGATGGGGCTGTTGGGTCAACCGAAAGGACTGATTGTGTAATCTGAGCTAGAGTCCTCCCAACCGGGAGCAAGTGTGGGGGCCAAGGCAGGTTTGCCTTGTGTGCCTTAATGTAAGCACACTGAGGGATCAGAAGCTGCCTTGATGCTCTCTTGGTGGCTGTAGGCAGGCAGACAAAACTGGGCAGGCTGAATCAATGAAGCAAAGGCATAGCAAACGGCTACAGTATATCGTCTGCCCTGCAAACCCTCCCTCTGAGCACTTCCACATAAGACTGGAGGTAGTATATCGATGCTGCAGCCCAAGCTGGTCCAGAGTAGACATCAGCAGCCAAAAGGGTTCACGAGCAAGGCTGAAGTTGGTCACGCAGTCACAAGTCGAAACAGGCGTCCACATTTGGTGGCGAATAGAAAGTTTGCATCTTCAACAACGACCCTGCCTAGAGTTGTGCCCAAGTTTCACTACAGGGATGTGCCTTTGGCTCAGTCCAAGGTGGTCATGTACAGCACTCCGCGCTTTGCAGCACAATTCAGGAAGCACAAGGTCATGTAGCTACAGGTCCTATTTATCAAGCACAATCTGCAGTGTGCAGCTTAACGACCACAAATTGCACTGTTGCAGCTTAATGTCATGCTTCCCTGCATAACCCGACTGCATATAGCGTTGGTGCCTCTCCTCTATACAGCTGCAGAAGGCCCACCCCGTGTACAGACCATGCTCTACTTAGAAAGAGGCTTGGTGAGTAGGCACGCCCCCCACTTCACGTGCACCTTTTGGAGTCTGCAGGGCTGCCAAAGAGATTTCTCGTGACTGCATCTTTTTGCCCACGATGCAGCAAGAGCAAGCATCAGAAACTGCGCTCAGCAGCTCATCAAGAGGAAGCTGCCATTGCATTGTGGGCCTTCATATTGACACCGTACGGAGCTTCCACAAGTATCAGCTGGCTGATACATAGGCCTATGTGCCCTTTGTCCAGTCAATAAGGGCCGATGATCAGGTGGCTGTTGTTCCATATAACCTCCTCATGACTCTACATGCCATATCTTGACTCTGAGCCTAAGAGATGAAAAGCCAGTCAACTTTGTGGCCACCAAGGACATTCTCTGAGCCCGTTATGCCCGCCTTTGTCGTGCTGCATGCGACTGGCATGCCAATCTCTCTGTGTGACCAGCTCTGTTGCTTTAAGGGCTTGAATCCCTTCTCCAAGACTCTGCACGAGATGACATGGCGATACTTAACACACGTATCTATTTCCACTTCTATAGTGCTAACATCAGTCAACGCGGCGAGGCATGCACCTAGCAAATTTCTAGACTTCCTTACCTTAAGCTGGAGAGCAACATCTGAAGTCAATAAGATAACCCTTCCAGAACAGACACTCCTTGAATAGTACAGACCGCAGGCAAGGATCAGATCATCGGCAGAATAATCTGCCCGCACTGGGGACTTATTGATGCCATCCAGCTGCACAACGCAGATCGATGTCAAGTAGCAACGCTTACCACTCAGACATCAGGAGCAATCACACGAGCTTCAGCTGTCAAGCTGTTCACATCTTAAGCACCTGACTATGTCAGACCCTGCAATCTGCTTGCATGGCACTTGCTGCAGCTTACACTGACGGTCTCCCCATAGCATTGACATCTTAGCCAGGGTGCCTGTGCGCGTTCTGCTTGCATTAAGAATCTGGCAAGAATTTCCATCGAGGTAAAGGCACCATCCAGAGTGAGTCAGAATATGCTAACATGCCACTTGCATGCTCTCAGCAATACAAATGTGCTGCCAATGACTAGCAGATCTAGTTAACATCTGCTATGCAAATACACACAGAGAGTTAAGTACATGAAGTACTGACCTCAAAGTCTTTCGAGCAAGGTGGCCCTTCTGTTCATCTAGCCGCTTCATGCTGTCTAGCTCCTGGATGACTGCACAGGCCAGGAGAGATGAGACATGATTAAGCTACTCGCTAGATGTTTCCTGGGCGGAATGCAGAGCTGCTTCTGTTCCTGAAGCAACCTATCACGGACATGGATGTAACACTCACCTGCTTTTGGCAGCAGCAACCTTATCTTCTCTTCAGCCAGCAAGCCAGCACTCTGCCTGAAGTTGCCCGACAAGCTCTCTGGACTGCTTATGGGAGTCACACCATGTAAGCCCCAAGCTACTATCGCTTCGAGTGCGGCAACTTCTTCTGGGTCCAAGAAGATATTTGTGTCCACAATCGCATATTGTACTTGGAATGGACCTCCACCCCTGTCCATTCTCTTCTCTAGGAGGTCTGAAGCCGGGCTTGCGCCTGGTGTCTCCGCGGACATTTGGCTCGTGCACGACCATTGGTCGGACAAATTTGCTTCTTGGAGCATGTGTATTGGCGGAAAATTCAATTGAGACGCCTCCATTACAGGGGAGATCTGCGGTAGCTGGTAGTCCTGCAGTAGCTCTGGGGTTGCCTCCCTCCTCCTCGTTTGAAAATCTTGTGTAGGGTCATGGCAGCTGTTGGGATGATCGTTGGTGCCAGCTGCCGCCGGAGCAGATACCCCTTGCTTGCACAGCCCTGCAGCATCAGGCGAGGGCCCCTCGCTTCCTTCTGCCGCAGCAGTCGAGGAGTGGGCTTCCTTCACGAGCGACGTAGTTGAGGTCCCCACTGATCTGCTCCTCTCAGGCTTGGGCTTCGCTTTCTCGGGTGCCGATCCCGCAGTGGCCTTGGGCTTGAAGCCGAACTTGACGCGCTGCCCAAACAGCCAGCTGGGCAAGCTGCTGACCTCGTCTGACTCCGTCTTCCCATCGGCTGTGCCCGGTGCGTCGGCCTCCCTCGTCAGATCCTCCTCTGAGGCGCTGCTGAGGTCGTCGCTGCTTGCCGGGCCAGCCAGAAACGCCTGCCAGCTCCGCCGCCCCTTTTCGCAGTGCTTCAGGACGTTGGCTTTTACGTTGGCATTGAGGGCCCTCTCAGTCCCCGCCTGTCGGATACCCTGCTCCCGCAGCTGCGGCGGCTCGTAGCCAATGCTACTGCGCCTCCCTGCCACAGCAACCCCAGCTTCGCCGGCGGCTTCCGGCGTCACCGAGCTCTCGGAGCCTCCAAATGCGCCGTCACTGCGAGGCCCTTCGAACCAATCATCCAGCAGGCTGCGACTGCCCGAGTCAGTCCCCGCAGCCTGCAAAGGGGCGTCCACGTTCTGGAGGGCCTCCGAGGAGGCCGCCGCGATGGCATCCGTCCCGCCATCTGCAATAGCCGAGTCTGCTGCGGCGGGAGCTTTGCTCGGCTTGTTGGCCATCTGCATGTCAATCTTCGCGACTTCCAGCATCAGCGCCTCGAGCTCGCGGTCGAACACGGCGGCGGCCGCGGACGCGTCCATCCAAGCGGCGTCGGGGCCGGGCGCCGCCGCCGAGGTGTCCCACGGGCTCATCGCCGCGCCGCAGTCCGCCGCGCTCAACGCCGCATTCGAAAACGAGGCCGGCCGGACAGCGGGCGGGCGCGGCAGGGAGTGAAGCGCTCAGCGGCGGCGGCGCTCGACGGCGCGGCTCGGCGGCNGCCGCGGGACTCGGCGGCGCGCGGCGCTGCTGCGGCGGGCGGCGGAGGCGGCGGCCATGGCGGATGCCAGGGCTGGCTTTGAGCTGCTGCAGGCCGAACGGGGGAGTGACCGTTTCCTTGACGGCAGAGGCCCCGTTGCCCAACGACGACATCCGCGCCGTTATCCTTATCGGCGCCAACTCCACCGTTAGGGTTTGGGTGAGCGCCAGCACCAGCAGCGCCCGCCGCGGCAGGAGCGGCGGCGCCGGTGGCGCCCGCCATGGCGCGCGGCGCGGCTCGCCGCCGCCATCAGCTCCTCGCTGCTGCCCTGGCGGCTGCGCTGGCGGCGGCCTGGACGGCGCCGGCCGTGGCATACCGCTTCACTGTGGACCAGAAGGAGTGTCTGGAGCTGGTGAGACGAGAGTCGGGCATGGCATGCTGCAGGAGCCGAAATGGATGAAAGTAGCACACGTTGTCCAAGTCCGACCTTCCACGCAGTGATCACCTAACATGATGCCTGCGCTGGTGTAGACAAACATCTCAGCTCCATTGAAGCTCCACATTACTTACTCGTCCTTTCGCCGTGTTTCAGGATGTTCCTGATGAAGGGGACGTTGTGACAGGCTCGGTTGTGGTCTACGACTACGACAGCTCCTGGAGGGATGTCCACGCAGAGATTGACATGACGGTGGGGTCTTCTGTTAGTGCCTGTCAGGAGTCGTCCTCAGTTGCACGACTAGGGCATTGCCTAGCAATGGAGACTGTCGACAACCCCCCACTTACGGGACTAAGGAAAGCATGATATTTGTAGATTGCCTTCTTGCTCTGCAGCCAGCATACAGTCCAGGATTCAGGGTCCATTTGCTTGATTCTTAAAGTCATCACCAGGGCATTTGTTCTTCAAGATTAGTGGCAACCACTTAGTCGTATCTTGCAGGAGAGTTTCTGCCCCAGGACTGCCTTTGAGCAGAACATTTTCCTCAGTGTTTTCATCTGTTGTCTAGTGTTGGTGTACAAGGATACTGGACAATCTGGTGTATACTCCAACCGCCTTACAGGAGTCGTGCTGAATGCAGGTCTCTGGCCCTGCTGGGAACCACATATACAACATACAAGGCAAGAGCGAAGACCGCTTTCAGTTTCGAGCTCCAAGGGCAGGCCCGCACAAGTTCTGCATAATCAACAAGTCTCATATGCCTGAGTCTGTCGACTTCCATGTCACACTTGGGCATGAGTTGGAACGACGCACAGTTGCCAAGGACGGTAAGGAACGCAACGACCACTTGGAAAGTCGTACCTTCGAGAGGCCTGCAATGGTAAAGCACTGTGGCAGTCTTGTGGCAGTCTTGTGGCAGTCTTGTTGGCAAAGATTGAACTTAAGCTCCTGCTTTAAGGCCCTGTGTCCCTCACTTCCAAGCTAACCCTGCATCGCACTATTGAAGGGTGTACGGGCTTGGAGGCTTGCTCATATTTTATGCTCATGATGCCAGTGGCTTGCTGCTCAAGAAGACGGTACTGATGCTGTGTTGCATCTTTTCATTTGGACCGTCGGGACCTTGTCTTGTCTCAGAGGACTTCAATCCCCTTGTGTACTCAGTACACTCCATAGTGAATGTTGCAACCTTGGTCATCTCAGACCAAGAATACTACAGATCTCGAGAAGCTCGTCATCGACAAAGTGAGTTTCTCACTGACTAGTGCCGGTCACCAGGCCTGCATAGAGAGTGGTTGCAGCCAATGTGTCTATGCTATACTTGATAGATGATTTCTTCAGGCATAGAATTCATGGTTCTTCGTCATCTCTTTGGTGCAGCAATTGAGAGCACAAGCAAACGCGTGGTCTGGTATGCGCTGGCGGAGGCGGTAACTCTAGTTGGTGCAAGCACCCTGCAAGTCTTGATCCTGAGGCGATTGTTTGAGAAGCGCTCAGGTCCAGGCCGCGCATAGAGGTCCCTGAGCTCTTTAAGTATTGCCAAAGTTTCAGGAGAGCTAAGTGAATCTAAGTGAATCTGCAGGTTAGCCTGCCACTTGCTTTCTCAGTCTTTGATTGACGGTTGTAAGTCATAGCTCCTGCAGCCTAAGATTCATGGGCTTCAGAGTGTCACACAAAGAAATTGACATTTACAACCAGCCTGCACCACCAAACAATGGCCTGCAGAGGATGAATGCAGGCCTATGTGTCTGGCACACGTACAGCCCCTTGCCAAGTACGGAGGCGCAGCACTCAGTAGCTACCAGGAGGCCGCCAGAGGACTGGGCATGCTTATCTGTTGGGTTAAGTGTGACGATCTTACCTTGCTTACTAGGAGCATGCGCCTGTGTTGAGACACGGAGGCTAGATATTGGTAATACATAGGAAGAGAGCGGAGCACTAGGCCAATAACAACATTGGCTGTGGTAAGCCAGGCGAGGGCGAAGCAACACACGTAGGTTGGACCTGCAGCATGAAGTGCCTGGCTAGGAGGCTCAAGAAACTCCCTGACATTGTGGCTTTCATGGATTCGGGGTGGATCAGGGTGTTACTTTGCAGCGTCCATGACCTGTCCTTTCGCAGTATTTTTGTCTCTTCATAGTATATCCGTCAGACCAATCCTGTTGGCAGTTGGTCAGCCTACTTGATTAGCTGGGGCCCCTTACAATGCCGTTGTATGAAGGACGAGCGATGTGTCAAACAAGGCTGGTACTTCAAAGGGGGTGGTCTCAGACCTTGTACAGTCCTTGGGCTGGCGCCTCAAGCCATTGCCTTAGCAGCACTTTTCACGGCGGGATAGATGGGGACTCGGATAGTAAGCCTGCCCCCCGCCTGGCTGGCTCCCGCTGTTCTGACATAGCATCTTCAGGCCCCTTTGTCTGGCCCTTTGTCTGGCGCTTCCTCTGGCCCTCTTCTCGTACTTTGTTCATTCTTTTTTGGGCTGGTTTTCCAGCCCCTATCCTCAATGGAAGGGCCTTTCCTTCCTATGGCCCTCCCACTCAACGACGCCCTCGCCCTCCCGGACGAGGTATTCCGGAGTGCCGTCCACAGGCTCCTCGGCCTGCCGCCGCCATGCCTCCAGGGCGTGCGTCAATGTGAGTGTGGTGAGCGCGGGGCCGAGCAGGGGGAGCTGGCCGCTCACGTTCTGCGCTGCTCGCACGGCGGAGAGCGGACAGCGGCCCATGACCGCCTCCGGGACGCAATGCACGGCATCCTGGTGGAGGCTGGCTTCTCTGTGGCAGCGGAGCACTCTGGGATCATGCCGCTCCAGGACAGGGCCGACGGTCTCCACGCCCGTCGTGTGGACCTGGTGGCCACCCCACAGGTCGGCGGGCCACGTCTCCTCCTGGACGTGGTGACTACCGACGCATTCGACCGATCCCACCCAGCCCAGTGTGCAACCAAGCCTGGGTATGCGGTCGCCTGCGCCGCTCGTGCCAAAGAACTCAAGTACGCAGACCATCCGCCAGCTGACGAGTTCTTCCCGCTGGCCATCGACACACACGGGGCGTTGGGTGCCCGGTGGCTCGAACTGCTCCACCAGCTTGCCCGTCACGCCGTCGCCCGCCGCTTCCATGGGGAGCCGGTGGGCTTCCCTGCAGCTGGGTCGCTCGCCCAGGTGTACCGCATGCGCCTGGCCGTCTCGCTGCAGAGGTCAATGGCCCGTGCGCTGCACCTGCGTGCCGGCCGAGCCCTCGCTGCTGCCTCTGGCTCTGGCCAGGGGACATACTTCCAGGAGCATAGTCTCTCTGACCTGCGACTGCTTAGCAGGGGTTACTGAGTGATTAGTGGCAGCTTTGTTTCTTCTTGTGTGCGCTTGTCTTTCTTAATGCTTCACCTAAGTGCTTCGCTTAGCCCCCTTCCTGAACTGTGTTCATTCTTTTTCTTGGGCTGGCTGTTCCAGCCCATATCCTAATGGGAAAGCTCTCTCTTTGTAGCTACTGAACGCTTGTAGGCCCCTCCGAACCTTTGTCAATTCTGTTTGGGCTGGCTTTTCGCGGCCCTTGCCTCCCCATTGGGAGTGCCACTTCCTCTTGCTCCTGCCGGGGCTCGCTCCGTCAGGCGGGGCAGGTCAGAGATTTTCTCGGGGTGCCCGACTGGCTCCGCAGGACGGGGCCGGACCTGCCACGTCCCCGCACGTGCGCTCGGCGTGCGACTGCCACGTGGCGGGCGCTGGGCGAGCGCGGCGCCGGGCCCCAGGCGGGACCCAGCGAGACCGGGCCGCCCCTCCTCTGCGGGCCTCGGCTCCCGGGGGCGAGCGTGCCTGGCGATGCTCTGAGCCCAGGGGCCGTCAACGCGGCGAGACCCGCAGAGGCGGAAGAGTCCCCAAAGCCCCCAGAGTCCTCTGCAGCTCAAGGCTGGCCGGCTGGGGCGGCTGGGCAGGGGGTGCCCGCCGAGGAGGGCCGGAGACCGGTCGGGCTTGGCAGAGGACCGGGCCCCGGCTCGCGGGCCGCCGCCACCCAACCTCCCACTATAAGTTCCCCCCCCGCCGTTCCAGAGATCGTACCACACCCTCCATCCGGCTCCCTCCCTTTCCAGCCCTTCAGTCTTCTCTCCCTTTCCACGCTTTCGTTTCCCAGCCAGCACCAGCGGCCGTCAGAGCGGCAGCGGCAGTGCCAGCGGAAGCCATGGCGTGCACCACTCTTGCGGTCCTCCTGGCGGCGGCCTGCCTCGTCCAGGCTGCGGCAGCCCTGCCCTTCTACACCGGCCCGGTGTCGATGGACGAGTCCACATGGGTGGTGGCCGACTCCAGCCTCTCCGACAAGCACGAGGGCGCGTGCCCCGCCTTCACCGCGCCCGGCCAGTCCTGCACTGCCACCACCTGCGGCACCAACTTCTTCAAGGCCAAGTTCCACCAGGACATCCTGGATCAGTACGCCATCGCCAAGAAGCACAGCACTTTCACCGTCGCTGACTGCTGCAACTTTGCCCGGTAAGGCACTGCCCTGCACTTGATGACCGCCAGTACTTCCAGACTTGCATTCAGCGGGATCACTCGATCCTTTGTCATTTCCCCGCCTATTACACCCCAAATGGTCAACTGGAGCTCTCACGTCTGTGGTAGACGTACACTTTGAGAAGCATCTTCACCCTCGAAAAGAGGTGGTCTAACATCACAATGACCTGCATTGCATTCTGCAGTGTGACCCCTGGCGCCGTCTACTGGCAGTTCGAGCTCCAGCACAGCCTGTGCTGTGCCCTCCCCGCTTCAGTCTGCTCCTTGGGCCCCGTTGTTGCTGACAACTGCGAGTACCCCTACTTCTTGGGTGGCACCTGTAATCCGGAGGTGCAGGATGACCCGCACTTCGTTGGTGCCCACGGCACTCGTTTCGACTTCAATGGCATCCCCGACAAGACGTTCTGTCTTATCTCCGACAAGGATGTCCACATTAACATGAAGGTCAATGGGTACTATGATGAGCGCACTGCTGGTGCCTCTGCCTTCAAGAATGGAAAGGCCATCCGCACTTGGATCCGTGAGCTTGGCATCATGTGGAACGCCGCTGGTGTTCAGAACAGCGCCGTCTTCACTGCTCGCTCTGGTTCCAAGGACTCTTCCCGTGGTGCTGGCTTCCTTTCAGCTGTCAGCATTAACGGCGCGGAGGTCACCATTCCTCAGGTAACAAACGACTTTCTTGCCAGCATGTTCTATGCTGCAAACAAAGTACATCTGCATTGTCTTTCATTATTACCTCAATAAGTGGAGGGTAAGGTATCCACATTTCAGTGCTATGTATCCCTCTAAATGTTGACTCTGGTCTCATTGGCTGCAGCTTGGTGAGACTGCCGCTTTCGGCGAGAATACTTTCAGCTTGGTCGCCTATGAGAAGAAGGGTCCTTATGACGTGGACTTCTTCCGCTTCGTTGTCCCGGGAGTCATTAATGCTGAGATCCGTCTCCGGGCCGCCCACCCTCTCCTCCAGGTGCCCTTACTTCCTATGGAATAGCAGCAGGTCGCTGATTTTTTGTTCATAATTTGTTTCCTTAGCAATATCTGTCTGTATGCACTTCTCAGACTGAAAGTTATTGTGGTGCACATTCATCAATTAACCAATAATTGCCTTTATGCCCTGTGCAGACCAAGGATGACTCTATGGTCCACATCAACCTTGACCTCATGGATATAAAGTATACCCAAGACATTCACGGCGTCCTTGGTCAAACTTATCGCAATGACCATGCGGAGCGTGCCATCAAGTACACTGCCCTTGCTGAGCTCATGGGCCACCGCCTGGCTGCTGATGGTGAAGGGGGTGAGGGTTTCCTTGACGGCAAGGCAGCTGATTATGAGTCGTCAGCCATCCTGTCAGCAGACTGCAAATTCTCCCGTTACATTGCTGCGCAGCACGCAGAAGCTGGTGCAGAGATGGCCACTGCTGCTGTTATTGAGACCGTCGTGTAAGCCCTTGAGCTGGCCAGCTTCTAGATAGGTGTCCACTCACGTGGTGGCTTGCTGCCACCCTGTACATCGGGCACCCAGCCTCTTATTCTTGGTGCTTGTGCAGAAATAAGAATGTAGAGTGTCTGAGGTGTGAAGTTTGCTTCACCTGCAATAAGAGGGCTAGTTAGCCTCAACAGACCTGGCCACAGACCTGCTTATGCAGGAAGGTGTGCGTGTACCAGAGTTCCATTCTGTCCTGGACATCTCCACTAGCTTCAAGATAGTCTGGTATAAAAATTAGCTCAAGTTCGAAACGGGTTCATTCTTTGTGCTAGCTATGGTGCTGATTGTGCTCCAAGCTCTGCTGTGCTCATACAGGCCTATGCCTGTCATGTCAACTCACCCAATTTTTGCATATCCACTGCGCTAGGCAGACCTCCAAGAAAATGCTATTCTGCATCTACCTTGATTGAAACGAATGCTAGATGTCTAGAAAATCTGACAGGTACGTCCAGAGGTATGTCCGGGATATAATCAGTGCAACTCCGCACCCCACTCCCTTCTAAGCAAGGACTTATACATACTTAAGCACAATGTATTGCTTCTTACATGTCTACCAGCCGACTATGTAACACTGATTAATGGACGCTTAAAATATACATCACTAAGACAGTCCCTGCATAACGTGGTTGGGTTTGCTGGAATTGCTGGGTATACCCCACTTGCCCCCACCTTGTCACTTCACCAATCCAAAAGTACAACTGCATTCCGACTGTCTTGGACCATCAGCTTCGAATATAATGTGTAGGCAAGATGAAGCGGAGGAAGCTAGCAAGCGAATCATTTATGGCGAATGTCAAGTAATTCCCACTGTACAGACTGACGCTACATCAGAAAAAGTGCTCGCCCATAGAGACGAAGGGCTGGCAAGGCCAGCCCGAAAACAATGGACGATCCATCCACCTTTTCTGACATCGAGCAGTCTGTTTCTGTTTCAATTGTGGTCGTCCCATGTGTTCCCTAGGTTTGGTAGTGATTTCTGCCATCATCACAAATGTCAAACTCATCTTAAAGTCCAACTCAAGCTTCGACCTGAATATCAGAAATTCGTGCGGGACTTCATTTGACCAATATCTTCACAATCACCTGGGGAAGATGAGCTGTTTCCTTCTATTTGGGCTGGCTTTTCCCAGCCTCTATCCTCTTTCTTCAGTGGGCGAACCCTCCTCTTTTTACAGCCATCGCCGCCTCTGGAAGAGCTTTTACATTTCTCTCATTACATGCGCACCGCGCGCAATTGTCTCACTTCTCGCTCCTCCCCTCCTCCCCTGGCTGGGTCCGCGTTTCCACTCCCTCCTCCACAACATTGCCAAGCTAGGCTACACACGATGTGCAGATGTGTTCCCGGCTGAGATGTGCTTGCCAGCTGCATATCTGTCTTTCTTGCGACGACGAGTTTCGGCCTGTTTGCAGCGTGCCCAGGCCAATGCCTTGCACCAGAAAGCTGGGCGAGCTCTAGTTGGTAGCAGAAGGGCTTCTTATCTGACATCTAGTACTCAGGCATCGGTTAGCGACCTTTATGTTTTGACCCGCGGTTACTGAGCGGGTCATTCTGCTGTAGGTTATGTAGGTCTTAGATGTGCTTGCCTTTGTACTTGGCCATTTGGCCTTCGTTTGTTTCAAATACACGAATTTCCTACCCTGTTGTGCTTGCCTTCGTACTTTGGCCATTTGGCCTTCGTTTGTTTCAAATACACGAAAACCTCGAGACGCGACGGTAGGAAAGGTGTGTGTATTCAGAGATGGAGGGCCATGTGTGGCCAAGTACAAAGGTAAGCACATTGACGTATGTACATCACCTGTTGCTAGGCTGACCCGCTGAGTAACCACGAGTCAGCACATAGAGGTCGCTAACTGATGCCCGAATACGGGACGGCAATTGACAACCTCTTGAGCTACCAAGTAGGGCTCCAAGTGGTGGCGCCCCGTGCGGGCGGGCCTTGCGTCAACTGCCGACACACAAGGTCGCCTTTGCTCCAACCTGCACGGTCGTCGGTCGAATGGAGTGTGTCTAGCGACGGCTCAGCCCGGCCTGGAGCAAGCAGCAGCTGCTGCCTGCGCGCCGCTGGCGCTCGCCGCGGCCAGCCGGGGCCCCGCGCCGCCCGCCAGTCGACGAGCTCTTGCGACGGCGAGGCCCGGAGGAGGCGCTCGAGCGCGGGGAACGCCAGCCGCTGGCCGCACTTTCGGGCACCCCGGGCCGGCTCGCGGTAGCGGCTGTCTGCCTGCGCCTGCCTGTGCGCTTCTCATGACGTGATCAGCACGCGATGTCGTGACCGGCGGGAGGCGCCTGCTTGACGGAGGGCCTGTCAGCTGGCATGGTGGGCGGCAAGAAGCTCATCAATGACCCTGCCAGTGAGGTCCCCCCTAGATAGCACCCGGATGCCTGCAAGTACTTTCAGCTCTATACTGCAGAAGATGGCATATCTTGAGCAATTTCTCTCCGAAGAGGTCTTGCAATGATAGTCTACTTTTGAGAATGCGTGTGTTGAAGTCAGTATAAGTCGACTTCATGTCTTGGCTGCAAGATATAGCTCATAGTATCTAAGCACAGGTAGCCACCTCCAATGTCCAGTGCTTCGGAAGTTGGAGGTGTCACTTGAGACTTACAGACCTGGACTTAGTGAATCTGTTCAGATGTCGTTGTGGAGATGATTGAAGGGCTTGTTGAGACATACCCACACCTGCAGTACTTGGATGGATTTCCAGAGGTCTGATAAAGACTGCAATCCGCTCACTCTGCACTTGAACAGAGCCTTGACAGGCGTCCTTGATTGATCTATGCTTCTCATACTTGCTGAGAAGAGGCCTCTAGCTTGATTAGACCGCCACTTTCGTGCAGGTCAAGGTGGTGTTGAGAGCAGATATTGAAAGGAAAAGCAATGACAAGGTTGCACTCATTTCAGGTCGGTCTTGTGCATATTCAGAGTAGGCGCTGACATAGATGCATGCAGCATAAGCAGCACGCTTGAGAAAAGGATGTACAAGTGGACCTGAACAGCTCTTCTTGTCAGGGGCCAGCTGTAAACTACCCCCTAAGCACTGGACTCAGATTTGAGATGGTGGACATTTCTCAGGAGGTGGGGCAGGGCATGAGCCAGCTCATGCAGGCTTTGTTGGTAAGGGCATGCTCACAGCAGCTGTTTGTGGAGATGTGTTTACCTCCCCTACGACGAATGCAGTGCTTGCAGTGAGCTTCACCTTACTGCCACTCAGCTTTTCAGATGTTTGTCAAAGTATTAGTGAAGAGGCCAGAAGTACAGAGCAGCTACGCTGCAGTATAAACCATGTCTATAAGAACAGCGTACGCGCTTGCAAGTATTCCCGAGGTCCTCCAGTAACTGGTACCACATTCGCAATTCGCAATGGGGGTGTAATGACAATCCAATCGAATTGCTGCCCTGACACAGGCGATCAGAGCCGTGACTGGACCTCCAGGCTGTCTACTGATTGTGAAGGTTTGTGTGCATTGTGCGCACCTGAAAGTCCTGTCAAGAGTTCCCTCAGAGTCAGGCTCATCACTTGGCTGGTCTTGTCTACAATGAGAAGATCGTCTCTGCTGAGCGTCAATATATAAGCTCCTGCATTGTTTAAGCCAAGCTGTGATACATCTCCCTTCCTTGCTTACATAAGCCTGGCGGTGCTTGATTAATTTGTATAACAAGGACTTGGCTCTTTGCATCCTGCCCAGAATTACACAGGGGACAGATTGAATTTTGGACTTGCTGCAGAGCAAGCCAAAGCTGAGGGGTACAAGGTTGAGGTCAGCTTCTATTGCTAAAACGACAATTTGTATCTGGAAGAACCTCCAGTCATCCGTCCATATTTGCATGTATGAAGTGGCAGACAACATACTGCACCTTTGCATTCAGACTGTTGTTCTTGGCTTGTTGCACTGAAGAGGGAATGTTGCATTGTCTTGAGCTGTAGATGGTGATTGTTGCCGATGATTGTGCCCTGCCTCCACCCCGCGGCCTCGCTGGTCGCAGAGGTCTTGCAGGCACATTGTTTGTCCATAAGGTGAGCACCAGAGGCTCTAGTTGGCACTAGTCTTGTGAATAAACAACTCGTGGCTGCTGCCATGCAGTTGATAATTGACATTACAATGAAACTGTTCAATAAACTGAATTATATACTTGAATCGTTCTCACCATACGTATTTTCTATCCACCCTCCATCTTGACAGGGCGCAGGAGCTGCAGCAGAGGCAGGGTTGAGCCTTGCTGATGTGGCAGGTGAAGCACGCCATCTTGCCACGTTGATGGGAACAGCTGTCGTGGGCCTTTCTAGTGGCTCCATGCCAGGTGGCATCAACCCTGACCGACTTGGACCCGACCAAATGGAATTGGGCCAAGGCATTGTGAGTATTCATGACTAAGTATTCATGACTGTTGACGACTGCAACTCTAGCAAGTAATAAGGGAGCAATACAATTTGAACGGACTTGAATAGACAGCACATAGTTGTCCGACATATTTACGCGTACATTGTGTTGTCCTTCTGCACAGCATGGTGAGCCAGGACTAGCTGTGACCGAGCTTCAGCCTGCAGATGTCGTTGTCACGCATATGCTCAAGCAGATTCTATCCCCTGTAGGTACCAGCTACTGCTGCTTCTTGCTTGATTTTGTGATGCTCAGTGCTGACCTCACAAGGAGCCAGTACTGAGTAGCTGATTTGGTACAGCATACGAAGAGTTCTCAGACGTTCATGTCGTTCCGCATGACTCTTACGTCCCCTGACTATCACTTAGTGAAGCTTTGCTCAACATCTTCCCAAAGCTGTGCATGCCAGGAGACTGGGTACCTTGCAATCAAAGCTGGCAGCAAGGTGGCACTTCTTGTCAATGGGTATACAGACATGAGGCTCATGGCATTAGAGGTCAAATCACTGTTTGCTCTTGCTTATTGTTTTTCTTTCCATCACATTTACAAAAGATGAGCATTGGGCAGATACCCCAAGTCAATGTGAGCTTAGGCACTGCTCTGGAACAATGTCAAAACAGTGCACTCCATTCAGGGCAGCCCCCTCATGGTCATCTCCGTTGTCCTGTGTACCAGGATGGGCGCAACTCCCCTCATGGAGCTCATGATATGCGCTGGCAAAGCCGTTGCAGAGCTGCAAGTGGAGCATGGTTTCTTAGTGGAGCGCGTCTTTGTTGGTTCTTTGATGACATCCTTGGACATGGCTGGTGAGTTGTCTTTTGTTTGTCTTTCGTCTTTTGTAGAGACGCCATGCGTGCCTGGAACAGCAGCTTACATATAAATATTCGTGTGCTCCACATGTGGTTACCTCTGCAAAGCGCATTGTAGTTGCAACTCAGCTTTTGGAAGATGTGATGCATTTGTTGGGATCTTCAATTGAAAAGAAGCCTTGAGCATGGAAGTAGTAGTAAGCTGGGTGTAGTTGTAGACTTTCCAAGGATAGCCAATCACAGACTCCAGCATGCATGTCACAGTTGGGACAATCGCTTGTGGCACTGTCTTTTGGTCGATCGGGCCTACAAGTCATGGACAGCACAACTTAAGGAGATATAGGCCAGTGTGCATTTGTGTTATGTGATGCAGGCATATCAATTACTGTGCTGAAAGTAGATGATGGCGTCTTGCAGCGACTGGATGCCCCAACTTCAGCCCCTGCTTGGCCTGTAGCTTGCTCTGGTAAGCTAAAGATAGGCAGAAATCTCTACTCATTCTTATGTTGGAAAGTACTGCAACTGTAAGCTGGAGCGACTTCAAGTGCAGGCTACTCAGAGTCTGCCACTAGAAGCAGTCAGAAGCATTGACATCCTAACACCAACAAGTTTTCACTTTCAGGGCCACGACCTCCCACTACCGTTCCCATCCCTCTCCCCCCTGCTCCTGCAGATGATGAACCTGTAAGTTAGTATGTGTAAGATTCTTGCATCCATGTTGCACAGATGTACCTTTCTGACTGGAACTCACGGAAATTTCATGCAATTGCCCCAGAATGTCACCCACATGGTATCTGAATGGTTCTATTCTTGAGGTGCTGGAGATCGTAGTGCATATTTTGAGGAATAGAGAGGATTTCTAATATACATCTTATAGCTAAACAAGGTCTTGTTCTCCAGTCAATCTAGTCTATCAGTCAGCTCTAGCTACTTGTAAGAGATTCATCATTGGCACATCATTGATGTTTCTCTTGTGTGTGATGAATTTGGTTTTCCAACAGTCAAGTGAGAGGCCTAAGGAGCTGACAGATCAAGGTCGACTTTTCGAAGCCGCAATCAGGTCCGCGGCAGAGGCGATCATTGAAATAGCTCCATCTCTCAATGATTGGGACAGCAAAGTTGGAGATGGTGATTGCGGGAGCACGGTGAGCAAAGCTCTCATTGCCACAAGAAGTACTGTGTATGAACTTGCATGATTGACGGAGTTGCCTGGATAGACTTGCGTAATTTCTCTGTCTGCATGTGATAACTACAAAACAACTTAAGTCGTGTTTGTCATATTGTGTTACCTGTCCTCCTGTGCACCGTGCAGCTCAGCAAAGGCGCTCACGCAATTCTTGACAGCTTGTCAAGGTCTGACCTCGGCATGAAGGACAAGACTGAAAAGAACAGGCTGCCTAAGCATGTACTTTGCAGTTCATAACATGATATAGCGGTCCAGTTGCCCCTGGAGGCTCGAACCTTGCTTAATTGAGACGTACCTTGGAGTCTCGTGGACACATCTCCAACAGTTATAGAGTAGCTTTCATTGTCTGTTATTGTCTCGTATTTTCAGCGTCGCTGACAGAAGGTGCTCTAATGCTTTACAGCTACTCCCTCAATAGTCCAGCTGCGACGGTCAAAGGCATTGGGGACTCCATCCGTCTTGCAATGGGTGGTACCAGTGGTGTCCTGTGAGCATGATACAGCTCTAGTTGCTCCTGTTCTACAGCTGCTATACTATTGTGCATACACTGGTAGTGGCTGCAGCACTCACGCAGAAGAGTCCTCTGCATCATCTGTGCCACAGGAGCCAACCTGTTCTGATAGTTGACCAACTTACCTGCATGAAGCATCCTCTCCACGATGCGGGTGGTGGTAGACCCTGATTGACACCAACATCAGCTTGTCTCTTACAGATACGACATATTCTGTCGAGCAGCATATGCACACCTGCGCGATGTTCCTAAAGGGCAACCATCAGCTTCTCATTGTAAGCAGACCCTTCCAAGCAGCACCTACATCTCACAGTCGTACTCGCATGGTAGCCAGTGTTTGACCAAGGAGCTCATGAAAGGGTGTGAAGACACCCCACTGCAGAAGGTTGAGATAGGGAACACCCTCACAGACAGAATTGTTCACCTCATGTCATGTTACCAACAGTTTCTACTGGTGCTATGAAGTTGACAGATCATAGGCCTCAATTTGCTATTCAGTCTTGTTTACCCTGTTGTACAGCATATGGTGCATGAACATCTTCCAGCTGATGACCACCCAGTGTTGTACGGCCTCGTCAGGGTCAAGTGCGCTTGAGGCAGCAGTGAGGGCAGTTGGAATTTATGGAGGGGCTCAGGCCGGATACAGAACAATACTGGATGCGCTTATTCCAGCCTCGACAACACTCAGAGAGGTTCTCCAATCACCCAAAAATGTCAGCTTCAATTCGTGACTAGGATGCAGGTGTAGGACTAGCTGTGATGTCTTTGTTGCTCGTGCTTGTAGTGCTTGTAGTACATCTAATGGATTGGCTTGTGTGCTCCTGGTGCATCCTATCCTGTACTACTTTCAATTCATGTGCTATTCATGACCACTGATCATTGGCGCCTTCATTCTTCCAGAGATTAGCGGCTGGTGAAGGCCCCATCACAGCGTTCTTGGCTGCTGCAGATGCTGCAGAAGCTGGAGCAGAAGCAACCAAGGGACTCCAGGCTCAGGTATGCGTCCCAGGCTCTCAGCATCTCTCCAGAAGACTTTCTGCTGTGGGAGCAGATAGCCTTTCAGCTTGACAGCCTCCATAGGATTAGGTTATGAATAGTTCTCACGGGTCCTTGTCCTTGTGCAACAAGCAGTAGATTTCAGTCTCGCCGTGTAGCATGCCTGTGGGTCACGAAGAGCAGACATTGGCAGATTGAGATGTTTAAAATGATAAGTGGCCCATCCACTGCCATCCTCAGAAATGACACGATCTCGAGTATGTGTTCAGGCGGGAAGATCAAGCTATGTACCGCCGGAGGTGCTGCATGCGGTGCCCGATCCCGGTGCCAAGGCTGCAGCAGCCTGGCTTACAGCAGCAGCTACTGCTGTCGCTGCTAATTCCAAGCCGGCACGGTGATTTGTAAAGGCAAGACAGGAGCTGCTAAATCCTTGGTAAAATTGGGGCCTTCAGAAGGTGGCATGGCTTGCATATTGCCCATCTGGAACCTCCAAGTGCAGAAGTATATTTGCAGAAGCATATAGCAGAAGTATATTCTTCAAATGTTTCTGCAATACTTGTCACCAGGCAAGTGCTTCAGCAGTTCTTATCATCAGGCAAGAGTTCCTAAGTCTAGGTTTGACAGTCTCGTCACTTCATGGCACTTCCTGCATGGGCTTATACACCTATTGGGAGCGAACAGCTAAGAATGTGGGTGCTCTCAAGACACGAAGATATCAATGAAAATCTTGCTCCATCTTGAGCTTATCCACAACACATGTGAGAAGCCGAAGGCTTTGCTTCGACGAGTATACAACATGCAGGCATAACGACTACAGTGTTTTCTGGTCTAGGCCGTTCAGACTCAAAACGATGTGTGTTGTACTATGCTTAGTCTGCACTTGTAAGCTGGCTCAACTGCAGCCAGCAAATAGAAGTGCATTCTGCTCTCGTACAAGTACTGTTACGAACCAACTTGACTTTGTTGCAGCTTGAAGTCACAGAGTGTGGTGGCGCTGGCAGGCCAGGGATGGCCTGCCAGCAGTCAAATAGCAACAGGCGGTTGCTTATGCAGAGCAGCTAGCGCCAGCCACCTTGAGTCCGAACATCTGCCAGAGCTTCGAGTGACAGGCAGCATGCTCCACGGTCCTTGCTGCTAGGGGGCACGAAGGCCAAGCTCCAAGCGCAGTGGCTGGCTCACCTCACCCTAGCTCCAGAAAGCACTTACTTAAAACTCAGGCAACCACGCCAGCACTGTGGGAAGAGAGGCTTCTGCCATAGGCCATCACATTGCTCAGCTGGGCTCGAGCAACAATTGCGCCTTGCACACTCAATACTGCTCTTGTACCTCCATCGTGGCCTTTGCATGCGTCCAAACGAGACCTTCTTGCTGAGAGGAGTCACCAACACCGGTCAGAGAAGGAGGAACGGCAAGGTGGCAATGCCATGCCTAATGGGCGCCGGCTTCTGGTGTACGTGGCGGCATGCTTGGTGAGGCCAGTGGGCGAGTCGGGGGGGGCTGTGACGGTGGCGCTGGCGTCAGCGCTTGTGCATGTTGAGGTCGAGGATGCGCTGGTAGGGCGCGCGGAAGCGCAGCCGGGTCTTGCTCGTCTCGGTCCAGCGCTCCAGCACGACCGGGTCGCCGCCGCGCGACAGCGGCGAGAGGTGCGCCGCGGCGGCGGCGGCCTCGGGCGACGCCAGGATGGCCACCGCGTCGCCGCTCATGCACAGCCGGAACTGCTCCACAGCCGGCGGCGGCTCCGCTGCATTGCCGCCGCTGTCGCCGCCGTTGCAGCCGCCGCCGTCGCCGCCGCCGCGGAGCTCGGCCTCGAGCCACGGGCGGCGGCTGTCCTGGCTGTCCTCCAGGAGCTTGGGGAAGAACACGACGAGGCCGCGCTCCGCGACGGCGGGCACCGCGTCCTCGAACTCCTGCACCGTCAGCATCCGCGGCTCGTCGAAGGCGCCCACGCCGCCGCCGCAGCCGGCGCCGGCGACG
>WELB01000050.1:606653-637137 GCA_009602725.1 Spirogloea muscicola
GGCGCAGAGCGGCGGCGGCGCGCATGGGCCGGCGGAGCGCCCGCCGCGACGCCCGCCGCGACTGCCGCCGGGTGGAGCGCCTCGTGGCGTCCAGGTCAGCCACCACCCCCCCACGTCAACCCGGACTGGGTTGAACGAAGAAGAGCCCATCCGAAAGAGAAAGTGCGGCCAGATTGACTGGTGGCTGGGAAAGGCCAGCCCAAAGGGATGGACAAGGTCTGAAGGAGCCGGAGTGCGAAGGACGAGGACGAAAACATCAGCCAGGGGACGCTCGGTAACCTCTAGTCAGGAGATGCAAGTCTGAGTAGCTAGCCGGCGGAAAGACGTCGCTCTGACGGAAGCCGGAGGCCGCCGCCAAAGCTCGGCCTGCGCGCAAGTGAACCGCGAATGCAAGGGACCACTGCAACGAGATGGCCAAACGCATTCGGAAGACTTGAGCGAGGAAGTGAGCACTTTCCAAGAAGCTCACAGTGGCTCTTCCACAGGGGGCGGTAGCTGTGAAACTGAAACAACTCATCAGAATAAAGCGATGGCTGTGAGAGGCCGGCCAAAAAGGGCTGAACAAGCTTAACAAGTCATAATTAAGCAAACAAAAGCTTACAGAAGGTGGAAAAGCGGCTTTGCTGTGACTACTTCACTTGGCTGCCGCCTCTCACATGTCAACCAGGAAATCGTCACACATGGGATTCCTCCACAGCAGCAGTTTGGCCTAGAACTACACTGCCGCGCGCCGTGACCAGTTTCATCCATTCATCCAAATTGCTGCGTTCAGATCCCCTTCTCAAAGGGGCGCCCCTTTCCTACAGTATGTGAGATAGGTGGGGGTCAACTCAGACATGCTCCTGAGAGGTTGGGCGACCCCATGCACACTGACTTGCATACATTGAGTTAACATACTGGTTCAGCAATTCGGCGATTCAGCGATTCAGCAATTCAGCCAGTCTCCCATGAGTGAGATGAGAGAACCTCAAAATTCAATCAGATAACCGGCAACGGCATCCGTCTGGCTGCTGTACAAATGTTGCAGCCAGACAATTACAGATTACACCTGGCTGTCCTCCTTCTGTCCTCTCAAAGGCAGTGCTTTGTTTGCTCTCATTCCAAAAGCACAGATGAAGAGTGACAAAGGTATAGCTATACCCCGCAACAAGGTGTGCAGGTCGGCCCCCAAGCCAGTGTCCTTTAAGCAGGCACAGTATAGGCAGCGCAGGAACCAGCGCATCTTGTGTGCAGCGTGGAGTGACCTGCTACGGAAAGCTCAACCGCCTCCAGGGCGGTCAGCACGTGGTGTCGCCCACTCGACCCGCAGGATGAGATTGTCATAACCGTAACCGTCTAGCTTGTTGATGGCCAGCTGAGCATCTTCTCTGCACCAGATGTTGCAGAAGAAAGTGTGAGTATTCCAGACCCTGGCTAATCTGCAGTCAATCCACATGCAGCCTTGCTCGTCACCTGAGATGCTGGTCCTGGTCTACATAGAAAGAGGCAAGCTCTGAGGGCTAGCCATTGATAAATATGGCCCTTCATGCTCCTCCAGAGGCCCATGAGTAGTACGCCTGCTTCACAGCTGCAGATTGCAAGGATACCAACAATATCTTCATGCGCCAATTGTTTCTAAGGAGCAAGCTTGGCTCAGGCGACCCACCTGTTGATGAAATTGATGAAGGCGAAGCCTCTGCTAAGCCCGGTCTCCCGATCGAAAGCGACGTAGATGCGGGAGATTGGGCCAAATCCTCGGAAGAGCTCCTGCAGATCCGCCTCCCGCGTGTCCTCCGACAAATTTGTGACCCGGATGGAGTTCTCGTCCCGTCCACGCATGCGCATGCTCTCACCTTCTGAGCGGCCTCCTGCACGCATCGACGGTGGCACGTACGAGGAGCCACCCTTGGACGCCGCCGATGACATCGACCCCATGTCGTTCTCGTCTGGCGGCTTCTCGCCCGTGGTGAAGCCCCTGGATGCCGCCAGGTCCTTGAAAGGGCACTTTGATGTCCAGTGATCTCCCTGCGTCCACCAACAGGTTGCTAGCGCCACTTGAGCCACCAACCAAAAAGTGAACACACATCCTACAGGGAGAATGCATGCTCTCTTTGTGGGATGATCCTTAGCATCAGGTTCCCATGGCCTCCAGGATTGGGAGCTCATTGCAGCTTCCAGGAGTGCGCAAGCTTTATGGACACTGAATAGGTGCTCGATGCAGGACATCAGGAGTGTAAGTGCAGACGACCAGGTAAATGAGCAGAAGTAAAACGGGCACGGCAACTCCCACTGTTTGCCAAGGCGTCCTTGGCAAGCTGAGCGCCTCAATAAGCAGACAAGCCAGCATGACCAACGTGTCAGGTTGGGCCTTCGCTGACCTTCTTGCCACAAATGCGGCAGATGATGAGTGACGCGTTGCCCAGAGTGGCTAGGTCCGGCGCCTTCTGCTCCTCCTGCTTGCCTGTCTGCTTGTTGGTGCGCTCCAGGAAGATCTCCTCGGTGGACACCATGGTCATGTTCTCTGACGCGCCCTGCCCGAAGGCGTCGCCGAACTTCTTGAGCTGCCGCCGGCGGATGACCGACGGGCTGAGCTTCTTCACCTGCTTCTTCACGCGGATTCGCTTGGTCACCTTGATCTTCTGCCCCTCGTCGTTCCTGCCACAGGTGCCACGGTGACAAAGCCCCGTATAGTAAGTACGCCACGAACTTACTATCAGTGGTGAGTGGTGTACTGATCCCATCTTCTGATTCCATTTAACGAGATGGAAGGCAACCTGCGGAAGTGACACAGATGGGGCAAGGAGTGAAGGTGCGAGCACGAACCTCCTGTACTCAATCACAATCTTGATGCCCTTCTCGTCAGGCCCGATGACCTGAGAGCACCAGCGAGCGCTTGCTTCAGAGGTTGTTGGACTCTGGCAGAGTTGAGATAGCTGAAGTAGATGCAAAGCCAAAGGGTGAGATTTCACCACGCCAGCGCCTCGTGGCCCCCATGCCATGGGACGAGGGTCCGGCCAGTGAGTGGCGCGGCAACCTCTGGCGGCAGAGCGAGCTAGACAGCGGAGGTAAGAAGACGGGGCGAGGCGGGGGCCGCCATGCCTGCGTGGGGGGCAGGACGTTGTCCAAGCCGCCCTCGTCGTCGTCCGCCGCGTCGCCCCACCGGAACAAGTCCTTGCGAGCCCCCATGGCTGCTGCCCCTGGCTGCGAGCACCAGACGAGGCAGGCCCGGCGGCTGCGGCGCAGAGCGCGGCGGCGGCGGCGGCGGCGGCGGCGGCNGACGGCGGCGGCGGCGGCGGCGGTGGACGCGGCGGGGGCGTCGGGGGTCTGAAGACCAAGTTTTGGGGTCTACGTGGGCTTTCTGGCGGGGGTTGACGGGACGGGCACGGGCCTGACGGGACGGCGTTGCCGGGGGCTTACTCCGAGCGCGAGTCTGGGGTGGGTGCAGGGTCCAGAAGAAAGGAATCAGAGAATAAGTGCTCGCCCATTGAGGAGAGGGGCTGGACAAGCCAGCCCAAAAAGGAATGAACAAAGTACGAGTAGGGGGCCAGGGGAAGCGCTAAGGGAATGGCAAAGGAAAAGGCAAAGGAGTTGCTCGCCCATAGAGAAGAGGGGGCTGGCAAAGCCAGCCCAACAAGAATGGACAGAATCCCAAGAGCCAAAGAAGGTGCCGAAAAAGAAAAGCTACACAGCTAGACACGGAGACGACGCAAAGGAAAGCTCAGTACCCACCAAGGGGCTTAGAGGTTTCGTGATCAGGCACTTATTAAGGTCCCAACCAACAGACGTCAATGTTTGTTTGTGTGTATGAATGTTCTGGCTGCCCGTTCGTGTCCTTCGCCTTTCTGGTGGAGCTTCGCGCTGCTGGGCTGCACATGCACAGCCTCTGGCCCCTTCACAGCCTTCGCCTCCTTCCTCGCACTTCTTCTCAATTTAATTGCTACCCAACTACGATGCCTTTTACGAAATTGCTCTCCAGCATTGAGAGGTGGTGCTGTAAGTAGTCGAGCGTACCCTCTCACACAATCTCCAGCAGCAAGCCTACTGCACATGCATCGCTTCTACACAGCAATTGCCGCTACTGTCGGCTGATCATTGGCCCTCCTAGATTCATTGTATCAAAAATTGCACTACAAGCAGGGGGTGTTGTCTGTTGCAGTAAGACAGTCAGTCTTCCTCCCAAAGCGCCAACACAGAAAATAGCCTCTATATACATCCCAGAGAAGTTGAGCAGTGCTGCAATGCAGAAGATTACTGACTGAAAGATGGTGCCACTTCAAGTCCAAGGCAAAGTGCCAGTCCTGGGGTCTGTGAAAGTATCAAGTACATACTCTCTAAGGGAGGTGTCATTCACCTCGCAAAATCTGTGCGGCCAAATCTCAGGCTCTACTGCCTCAGTACCGAGGTCTGCCACCCTATCTCTATTAGTTCCTACCTTGACCTTCTCAGTCCAATCTTTGACAAATGTGGCAACTCTTCTGTGATACTTGCTCCTAAAGTCTTCCCATACAGGGAACTTGTAGTGATTGATGCAAGCTACATCAGGCGTGGGCCACAGGTAAGACTCATACCCTTGCTGCAAATCAAAGTGATGGACCCTGGTGCACCTCGTTGGGTCCAATGCATCCAGCCTCACGATGGACTTGTGCCTCTCCGGCTTGTCAAGTCGACAGACATAATTAACGCTCTGGCCACTCCTGGGCAGAGTACTTAAGCCAGAAGGCCCAAAATTGTGGCACATGAGCATCACAGCGCCGAGCTGTTGGCCAGCCTTCAGCTCCTTCGCACTTTGACCCAACAGAGCACTCAAGGTGGTGGCATAGCCATCTGGCAGGGGCCCAGCGAGCAGCTCCTTTGGGTATATGAATTCGTCGATGTCAATGAAGGCCATCCACTCACACTCAGCCTCAGCTCTGATCGCACAATGAGCGAAGCCAGCCTCCTGCGTCTTCTGCCACGGCCATGGATGCCTTGAGACATTGTACAGGTGGAGAGAGTCGACCTTCTCCTGCAGGTTGTCGTCGCTGTTGTTGTCGTACAACAGCACCCTCTCAACCCCCAAGAAAGCGTGATACATCACCCACTCCCTCAAGAGCTTTGCTCCATTCCAGAGCATGGTGCAGGCGCAGATCTTGTGCTTCTTTTCTCCAATCAGTTGGCGGTTGTCTGCATTCAAGGTATTGCTGCTAGCGCTCTGCCAAAGTGGCTGCGAATACCTGACAATGGATCGCAAAACCTTCTTGTTCACCTCCACTGAGATGGACTTCTTGTACAAGTACTCCCTGGCTTGCAAAGGAGGCAATGAGCACCTCACATTCTCCATGCAAGCACCCACCACTTCCGTCCTGATCGTGTTGGCAAAGATGCACTTGAGCTTCTCTAGGTTTGGCTTCTTGTCCTTCACATTCGTGAGTCCCTTGACGAACAAGAGCACCTCCTCCTTCAGTATCACAATCTCATAGACGATCTTTCTCCAGTTCGGCACCTTTGGTAGCTTTGTGACTGATCGCAACCGTTTGTCACCAACCTTGATAGTGACCACTTTCTTCACAAGAGTCTCCAAGGTATCTGCATGGCAGAAAATCAAAATTTCAGAAGCCCCTCTCCTGTGAAGACTCCTTATAATCAGCTAGGACCATGTCCAGAGAATTGCAGCTGAACATGACCGGAGGAATGTACCGAAAGGAGACTGCTACCAAGTATGAAAACTAGCAAGGGTCCTACATTATCAAGAGTAGCAAGAGTCCCCTTCAATCAGGTACGATAGTCATCTTCTACTTGCAAAACGTGTGCCCTTGATAAGTTGATCAGAGCAACATAGGAGGCTTACTGGCAGCAGACCTTGTGGTGGTAGAGCACAATGCGTGCTCCAGTCATCCTCAATCTCGTAGACCTCAGAATATACCCTTCCGTCAAACACACACTTGACGTCCTCTATGCTCGGCACCAGGCTCCTGTTGTCTGCCCTCACTTTGAGAATGAGCTGGTCGTTAAAGTAGACAACTTCTCGGACCACAGGGTCACGAAGGCGGGCACTTTCTCCAACAGGCTGATCTGATTCCCTCACTGCTCGCTTTTGTACGACCAAACCTGTAAGGGAAACGACCACGTCTTCTGCAATCAACTTAACTTCCACTTTCAGCTCTAGATGGAGAGAAACTCAACGTCAGCTTGCTGCGACCACACTGCATAGGCAGAGTTGCGACCAACAAAAGTAATGATACTAGTCAATTGGCCATCCATAATGTTGATGCTGAGAGTAATCAAATAAGACCACAGTATCTGAGAAGAAGCGCATGGCAGTCATTCCAACCTCCAAAGAAATCAGCATTGAGGCTGACAAAGATGGAGGCCAAGAAGAGGAGGATGAGGAGCAGGCGCCACTCGCTCCTAAGAGGGGACCTCAGTAAGGGGCCCATGCCCTCCAACGTCACCATCAGACAAGCTTCCGATCGCTTGGCACCTCATCTGGAAGAGGCCTCCTTCCAGGCACCACACACGCCGGCGCTTTCGGCGAAACGGAGCTCCGCATGAAGCTGACCCTCCTCTGCTCTCATTATCAAACCAGCCAGTCTCCAAGGCAGAAGTTGAACATTCAAAGCGCGACGAGTCCCAGGGGCAGCGTAGCAACCCCGCCTGATCACGCGGCGGCGGTGCTAAACGGTCAGCACCGCGGCGAAGCCGGGAGCCGGGAGCCGCTGCAGTCGTATGCAGAGACAGACCGCGGAGTCCGGCCGTCCGCGCAGACGCCGCCGTGCAGCTTGCGGCGGCGAGCGGCGGCGCTGCCGGGCCGACGGGCGCGGCGCGGCGGCGGTGGCGGGGGCTTCCGAGTGTGGGGAATGCGCGCGGGTTTGCGGCCTACTCGGTTCGAAGTCCCGGGCTGGGCGCGCGGGCCGACGGGCCGCTGCTCGCTCAGATCTGACACCACGCCGGATTGTTTCTCCCCGACGGCGCTGGTCTGGGGCNCCCGGCGGCGGCGGCGGCGGCGGCGGCGGCGGCGGCGGCGCGACACCAGGGCTCTGACATGGCGGCCGCGGGGTGTTGCTACTGTGCCGTCTCCGTCGGACTGAGCGGGCCGAGCAAGCCACAGCCGCAGGACTGCGTGCCGCCGTCGTGCCGGGCCTGGACTGGCGTCGCCCGCTCGGGGTCGCTAAGCCCGGTAACGTCGCGGAGAAGCGGGCGGCGCAGGCGGCTGCTGGCTCTGAGACGGGCTGCGCAGTCAGAGGGGCAACCAGCTGCCAGCCAGGAGAGCTTTGTGTCCGTGGACGACGTCCTGCGGCTGGTACGGGACTCCTGTCGCCCGTTCTGAAGACTAACGTATATCAGAACCACGTTCAATACTGGGCCTAGGAACCATCATCTGCGGCTTCATGGACAGGCACAGGAGGAAGGTGAGGGGTACGTCTTCGAGGACGATGGCAAGGACGACGAGTTACTCTCAGAAGATCCCTTCATAAGTTTGGGAGGAGCAGCCACCCAATTGCCAGGTGAGCTCGGTTGATGTGCTTCCTGTCCTTGAGGTGCTGTCTTTGCCGGGTGATGTCTCCACAACGGCCATCATCACTGCCTGTATTTCCTGACAGTGGAGCTCATGTGGTCTTTCCTTCAAGTCAGAGGCTTCTCCTCTATAGCTGAAGCCTAAGCCTTCAGCTCTGTTGTAAGTCCCAAAGTCCACTACACTGAACGGCAGGCCATGGCTGAACAAGAATTTGTAGCTGTGGACATCAGATGCCTTTCATGAGCACACAGTAACCTCGTTCTTGAAGCTCTAGGTGCTCATCTGCCACTGAACGAGGACGTTGGGCGTGTTCTGTTGGCCTATGAGCAAGCACCTTGTGAGCAACTTCTAGAATGCATAAGCCCAGCAGCCTGAGCACTTTAATTAGGAGCATTGATGAAAGGCCTCCTTTCTGACCAGTTTCTGCACAAACAATGGAAGCAGGAAAGAGTGTGATACATAGACAGTCAAAAGCTTGTCCAGCATACCCTTGTCTACTGTGTAGGTTGACAACGATCTTATATGTTCACACCCTCTTGCTTTTGTAGCCATTCAGCAGATGGATTTGAGGCACTTACGCGATGAAATGTACAACAGCGACCCTCTGCTCCTTGATGTGCCAACAGAGGACGAGCATTGTCAAGGCTAGGTCAGTCCATTTCCATTGCCTATCACTCAGCGAGCCTGTATTTAGCAAGTCATTCTCTGCAAGACAAGGCAGCTGCTTTAGGCAGAGAGCTCTTGTACTGCCTGTGTATGTCAGTCGTTGCTAAGTTACACTATACTGAAGACTACAGTAATTTGGTATTTCTTGATAGTGGTGAGCAGAGTGACCACAGTGTTTGTCCTGACTTGGCCTGATCAGACATGAGGAGGCCCCTAAATGTCCCACTCGACTAGGTGCTTCATAGAGCCGTGAAGGCCGCTTGAAGTTGGATATGTGTAGAGTTGCTACAAAATGCCAATCAGGTTAGAAGCCCGAGTCTCTTGCTTATCAGCCTTCCTGGCTAAGGGGCTTGTTTGCAGCAGACTGCAGTAAGATAGAGATTGTGAGCATTTCAGATTGCATGTTGTGAGTGGGAGCCAACTTGTACGTTTATACTGGCAATGCACATACCAAAGAGCAGTAACCCAATTATCAGTGATCAAAGTCTCAAACTGTTACTCTGACTGCTGTTGACAGGGAAAAATGCTAGAGCAATGCAGGAGGTGTCCACCAATTATGCATCATCAGGAATGCCATAAAAGTCGTGGGCGAACCTAGTGCATGGACTCGAGCAGGCACTCCAGAAACTTGGATTATGGTTACTACGTGAGCTTGCGACGCTCTCTTTAGTCAGCAAGAACTACAGAACAATCTCCACAAGTTGGGTCATGTGTGAATGCATAAGTAAGCGTCAAATGTCACAGCCAGTACAGATGCCTTCTGTCATGGCTTACACAGAGAGGCAAAGAGTGGCGACAGTGTGGCTTGTCTGTAGCAATCTCAAGTTGGCAGCAGGGCCCAGTAGAAGCCCGCTGCATAATTGGTGGTCAAGAGTATGACCTGTAAGACCATCGATGATTCTACTTCCTCCCAGCATGTCAGTGGACTACACGGAAATTTCTTTCTGTTACTATTATACAGTATCATATTGCTTTCTATCTAGGAGCTGTTACAAGGTGGATCTGGTGCGAGCTTGAGCCATGTGAATATATCATTAAAGGCTATCTCGACACAGTCGTCTGGCTCTCCGGCCAGAATCTGGTGCCAGCATTTGGGGTAGAGCTTCAGCGTCTTGTCTTCACTCACTGCTGTCTCAAACATCTCCTTGCTTACAGCCGGATCTGCAATTGCTTGTGACAATCCGCATTACAAAATGCTCCAGCACAAAGATTATGAAGAAAGTGAGCTGCTCTTATGCACAGTAAAGCATCACTTGTGATCCAACTCTGGGTGTTCTTCACCAGAACCCACCAGTTACTGTGTCGTCCTCTCCGTGAAGAATAAGGAATGGCGTCTGTACTTCCGCCAGCTTGCTGAGATGAAAACAGGAGTCAACACATTGACCACATGAACCTTTAAAGCTGCATGAGCCATTGCCCAAGTGGGGGAATACTAATGACAAAGGACAAGTGCACCCAGTAAGCATCAGCATGAGCCGGACATCTGCGATGCAGCTCCCATCCGTGAGATTCAGCAGGTCGTATTGTGCCAAGAAGACCTCGAGGTCAACCTGCTGATGTCGGCTGTAACTCTGAGAAGCTCCAAGGACGTCCCTAGCCGGGGCTTCAGCAGGTATCGGTTGGGGTTGTCATATGCCATCTTCCGTTTACTGAGGTCTCGGAATGATTGACTGCACAGTAGATTTGGCAGCTTGCACAGCTTAGATGATGCAGGATCAACAGCCTTTAACCTAGATATCAGAAGCACTTCAAATCATTTCCACCTCAAATTATTACGAGGAGACTGAAGCAAGCTGACAAGCTAAATTTAACAACAAGTTGGAGCAGTGCGCTGAGCTGCTCACTGGCAATGGCAAAATGCTCTGGACTTCAGGAACTAAAATGACATACGCTATGATGTCTTTGGAGGGCACAATCGCAGCCTTGGGAGCGACCAGGGCGACAGCCTGCAGGATCTGGAAGAGCAGCCAGTTTGGCTTCATGCTGTCTGAGATTCGCAGCATTGGCGAGCAGAAGATGGCGCCGTGCCATCTGTCGGGCTCGCGGCGCAGGATGAGGAGCTCCACCGCACCTCCCAGAGACTCGCCGTACAGGAAATGGCGCAGCGAGGTGTACTCGGGCCGCTCCTGCACAGACTTGAAGTGTGCCTCGCAGTCATCGACGATGGTGTCAAAATGCTCAACATGGCATCGCAGGCCTTCTGATCGGCCGTGACCCTCATAGTCGATGCCAAACACGCCGTAACCTTGGGAAGCAAAGCGCACGCATGTCCCCTGCATCACAGACGGCCAGCTACGTATACTTAGTATTCAGCGTACGCGAATTAATGTTGTCCTCGATGTTGGCCACTGCGACAAGGGAAGTATTGTAAAGGACATGCAAATTGGAGGTGTTATAAGTTGTGAGGGTGACAGCCGGCCATTGAACCTGGAAGATCCAGCTTGTATCATTGCCGTAGCCATGGCAGGCGAAGATAAGCGCCTGTGGGGTGCCACTCTCTGGCACTCACAGGGAACCGCAGGCGCAACAAAACACAACGATGAGCTCGCAAACGAGGAAGTCATTATGTGCTGCAGGCAGGGCGATGCTATTATGCTGGCCTTCTGGCATTAACCGGTGCACAAGTAGAGGTGCTGCATTGGCTGCTGGAGGCAGCTTGGCCAGCACCCTTGCACCAACTGCAGTTTGCCCGTGTACCCACCATCCACACCATTGATCTGACATCAGTGTCCTGTTGGGCTCCCACGTTTCTACCTGGGAGCCAGTGCTGCGTGAAGAGCTTCATGCCGCGGCTGTTGGTGATGTACGCCTTGGCGTTCTTGACGCCGTAGCGGCGGTAGTACTCGTCCTCGGGCACGCCGAACGGCGTCTCCGAGCTGCCACGACCAGCGTCGCCCGCCGAGCCCGACAGGATGGCCTCTCCGGCAGGCTTGTCGGCCGGGAGGGCCATGCTGGGTGGCACAGCGGCGACGGGGCTGCTCTGATGCACGACGGTCGATGGCGGGGGGATTGATGGGTCAATAGGGACGGGGAGGGGGGAAGAGCTGGGGAGCCATGTGGGCGATCAGCGGGAGGGCGGCGTTGGAGCAGGGGCTCGAGAGGGGAAGGGGGGAGGGCGGGCAGTGGTGAGAGGAGGGAGGGAGGAAATGGAGTGTTTATGGGGAGGGAACGAGGGAGCGTGGGTAAGTAACTTCGTGTATCTGAAACAAACGAAGGCCAAATGGCCAAGTACAAAGTCAAGCACATCTGAAGACCTACATGATCTACAGCAGATTGACCCGCTCAGTAACGACGGGTCAAAACATAAAGGTCGCTAATCGATGCCTGACTACTACTAGATGCCAGATACGAAGCCCTTCTACCACCAACTAGAGCTCGTCCAGCTTTGTGGTGCAAGGCGTTAGCCTGAGCACGCTGCAGACAGGCCGAAACTCGTCGTCGCAAGAAAGACAGGTATGCAGCTGGCAAGCCCATCTCAGCCGGAAACACATCTGCACGACGTGTGTAGCCTAGATTGGCAATGTTTTGAAGGGAGGGTGTGGAAACGAGGACCCAGACAGCCAAAGATGTCGATTGCCGCTGGCAGGAGCTGATCGCATTGTGGGTAATCGGAGTAATGCTGCGACTTTCGTTGTTCTGCACCGCCCACTGCGTGACCAGCGATGTGTGTTGATGAGGAAAGGGAGCAGGAGAAGAAAAGAAATGGAGTGTTTATTAAGAGATGGAGGGCCTGTGTGGTCAATTACAAAGGCAAGCACATGGAGAGAGGTGTGTGGGCTGTCGGCGGGCCTTGTGAAGTGTGCCGACCATCTTGTTGAAGGAGCAGCTCGACTAAGGGGGCGAGGGCTGTGAAAAGCCAGCCCACAAAGACATGATCAGGGTCCAACGAGTTGGGACTCGTAGAGAACCCAAGGATGCCTGCTCAGCAATTCTCACTTTGCAGCCATAGATTTGAAAGGAGCAGCCGAAAGGATTCGCCGCCTATAGCTGGAGACTGCAGCCAAGGCACGAGCAGCACGAAGATGCAAGGTATGTGCCAGGTAGCGCTGCAGAGATTTGGAAAGCCGCAATTGATACGTCAGGGCCTTAGGAGCCCGTGACGGTTGTAATCTGCTCCCATGGTGCCGTACCGACACTTTGCATCCTGCAAGCGGGTGCAGTAGGTCAAATCATTTAATCCCGAAAGCCCCGCGGCCATTGATGGTGAGGAATCAGACATCCTCTATTCTTGTAGAAGAAGTTTGAAGGCGGCGAAGGCTGCAAAGGGCCATCTGGATGGAGACGAGCTTGTCCCACTTGCAGACTTGTAGACGTCGACAAGGCATGTGAACTGTGGCCTTGTCCGTTGTCTTTGGGCTGGCCTTTTACAGCCACTGACTTTTCTGGGAAGAGCTTCTTCTCTGGGGCTGTTGGCTCTCCCTCTTGACCATCGAGCAGTGGCCTTCACGGCAGGGGTAGCAGGGCGAGCAGCCGATTTGCGCATGCTGCAGGCTCGTTGGCCCTGTTGCAATTCTTGCGCCTCTCGGCATCCCTGCAATGATTCCTGGCTGTTTCTCATCTGCTGCTGCCTGTGCCTTAGCTGCTGCCGCCTTAGGTCCCGGCGGGGCGATTATTTGCCAGTGCTAGTCAATCAGACTGCTGCTCTTGACTAGGACTCCGTGAGTGGCTACTCCTGTTAGCCCACTTATATTGCTGGGTGGTTGGCGCTCGTGTTTGGGCTTCCTCCTAGACCTTGCCGATCCTGATTGGGGCTGGCCTATAGCAGCCTTTGTCCCTCTTTGGGGAAGCCTTCCCAACCGGTGCTTAACTGCAAGTCGTCCTCATTGCTGGCCTGCTCGGCTGGCAACCTGTGCCTCTGAGTAGCTTGGCCGCTCAACCGAGCTGGCGCCTCTTCTGCCATCACCATTGGCCTCGCTGGTGCGGCACGTGTGGCGCAGCCCAGTGTGGGCGTCGACAGCCGCCATCGCGGCCAAGCCTTCCTTCACTGGCACGCTCCCGCGACTTGTGCAGGGCGCCACAGGGTCGAGTGCCATAGTACAAGCAGTGCGCACATTGGAGCACACTTTAATCTGTGTATGGGTTACAGACAATGGACAAGATGCATCTCGGAGACACACACAAAAACATAAAGTCACACAAACGTGCATTCAACTTGCAAGCGGTCCAGGGGTGTGACGAGTACAACAAAGGATACAACAAACTGCCCAGCCCCTGGGACTTATGGCGACTTGACGACTACAGTGCCAGTGAGTTGGTCCTGGCACAGTATAGTTGGTATTCTGGAGCCGCTACTACATGTTACGACAAGCACCAGTGCAACGTCACGAACACGTCACGCGCCACTTGGCCATCTGGCAGCCTGTAGCGCCGCGGTGGAAGCTCCAGCCCCGCTTCTCGTGCCACGTTACAACTCAGTGGACTTGAAGCCGAGGCCATTGGCATGTGGCGATGCCGAGACTCCTCTCCACGGGCCACGTCAGACGCCACGTGGGACGAACATCCCCGCCGTCTCCCTCTTGCATGGCGGCAGTGCCGCGCGTCTCTGCCGCCACTGCCGCCGCCGCCACCGCCGCCGCCGCCGCCGCCGTCGCCGCCCTCAGTGCCATGCTCTTGCGCCAAGCGAGCTTGCGAGCTCTGCCCNCCGCTGCTCCGGCGGGCGAGCGCGGCCGGCCTGTCGCCGCAATGGCGAATCAGCCGGCCATGAGCGGCGCCGGCGGCGGCGAGACTGAGGCGAGGCACTCCAACCGCCTGGCCAAGGAGCAGAGCCCGTACTTGCTGCAGCACGCGCACAACCCCGTGAGATCCTGTGACGCCCTCCCGTGGCATTCAAGCCTCCATGTTCAGCCGCTGTCATTCAAGTGCGGTCATTTCGGTCATTTAAGTCATTTAAAGTCATCTGAGTGCAATCTCCTGAGTGCCGTTCAGGTGGATTGGTACCCTTGGGGCGAGGACGCCTTTGCAAAGGCCCGCGCCGAGGACAAGCCCATCTTCTTGTCGGGTGAGCTTCAAATGTAATGTTCCGCCTGCCGCTGGTCATTGCATGCGTTGGCTTGCCCCTTGGCGAGGTCAGGCGAGCATCGAGGCCGGAAGCAGCACTTCCCTCACGGCTGGCCACGTTTCAGTTGGGAGCTAGCATGCGCGCCCGCCGCTCGTAGGCTTGTTGTGCTCCTGTCCAGCTTGGTACTATTATAGATCAGTAGCAGAGGTTTATGCCACTTCCTCACAAGAGGCTCTTGACAAGAGCGAACAGGCCTCATATGCACTGACCAGTGTGTTCTTCTTCCACGTTGTCAATGGTCACGGCAGTGGGGTACAGTACGTGCCACTGGTGAGCTGTGCACGCCTATCCAGCAGTTTGCCATGCATGATCAAGGGAGGAGCTGGCTTAGCCTGCTCACTGCACCTTGAAAGCCCCGATGCGTCTCTCTGCCACGCTTGCAGCCGGTGCCTGACCTCTCCACTGATGCATGTATCTCCCAGGTGCCATGTGATGGAGGTGGAGTCGTTCGAGAGCGAGGAGGTTGCGAAGATCATGAATCACAATTTTGTCAACATCAAGGTCAGTCACTAGTACATCAGCTCTAGGCTTCTTGCTTATCCTGCATACCAGGTGTGCTTTTCAGCAACTTGTCATGCACCGCGTGCCTTTTCGTGATCACTGAAAAGGAATATCTGATTGTAAACCAGCTTGTGACGTGTGTAATTCTGCAGGTCGACCGAGAAGAACGACCAGATGTTGACAAGGTGCTTCGTTGGTGATGGAGTTCATGTGTGTCGTTGTCGTATCTTGTCAGAAACCATCCTGAAACTGCACACTGTGCCTCCACCTGAAGCTCTTCAAAGCTCACAGTGTGCATGCAGCGTGCACACTTGCCGTGCTTAGTACAAGCGTCGCTGCGCCTCTGCAAGTAGGCATCTGATGTAGGGCCAGTTGTTGCGGACCAGGTGTACATGACATATGTCCAGGCGACGCAAGGGGGAGGCGGCTGGCCCATGAGCGTGTGGCTTACGCCGGACCTCAAGCCAATTCTTGGGGGAACTTACTTCCCGCCAGAGGACTCTTTTGGTCGCCTCGGCTTCAAAGCCATCCTCAAGTAGGTACAGACTGTCAAGTATGTCTAGTCAAGCTTCACATATAAATGCCGATGGATTGTTGTGTTGGTCAGTGGGCGACAATCTGGCTTGTATCACGAGCATGGAAAGTATATTGCAACACCCTGGTGGAGGGTATCACATGTGACGCAGCCAGAAAGTCTTCTTCTGGGAGCAAGATGGAGCACCTTTAAAGTGGACTCACTCCTAACTCCTCAGTCCTACCCTGGAACTTAATCCCTAATCAGGAGCATGCCATTGTCGTGAGAAGGAGGGTGCGCGAGGCTTGGGATGCACGGCGGACGGACGTAGAGGGCAGGGGGCAGGCTGTCATGGAGGAGCTCTCTAAGGCCACACAAAGCTCCGCTTCCACGACGGAGCTTCCACCAGGACTTGCTGCTCGGGCCGTGAGCCTTTGCATGTCTCAGGCAGGCACCTCCTTGCCTGTATGCTTAGTCTTCAGTTGATACACTCTTCAGAGAACACGCTGTGCATAATATAAACATCGGACTACTACCAGTTTGATCTTCATGTCAATTTCACCAGTCCTGACTAAATCTATCATGCTGTCTGGCTCATCAATGTGCACAATCTAAGCGTGCTGGTGTGTTGGGTTGGCTCTCGCAGTTATCCGACAGGTATGACTCGCGGCTGGGCGGCTTTGGCTCCGCTCCAAAGTTTCCACGGCCGTCTGAGATCAACATCCTGCTACGGCAGCACCTGCGGTCGAAGCAACAACGCCGCGACAAGACTGCACAGAGGGTGCTCGACATGGCCCTCTTCTCGCTGAGGGCCATGGCCAGAGGAGGCATGCATGACCACGTGGGAGGAGGCTTCCACCGCTACAGCGTTGATGAGCATTGGCATGGTGTGCTCCTCGGACTTTCCATCACTGACTATACCTACTATTTCCACATTCCTGACTTCAAGCACTGCTGACGTGATACGATTTGATGTACGAGTGAACAAGTTGACACTTGAGCACTCAATTCATAGGATGGGAGAGAGCGATGTACATTGTAATTCCCCTTTCTGGGGAGCTGGGGTGTGGCACTGAATGGCGCTCTGACTGGTTCCTGGGGCGCAGTGCCTCACTTTGAGAAGATGCTCTACGACCAGGGCCAGCTGGCGAACACTTACCTGGATGCATTCACGATCACTCAGGACCCCCAGTATGCTCTTGTGGCAAGAGATATTCTTGACTACCTCAGAAGGGACCTGACGCACTCCCAAGGCGGCATCTTCTCTGCTGAAGATGCTGACAGTCTGGAAGAGGGCGCACAACGGAAGAAGGAAGGGGCCTTCTATGTCTGGAGAGCAGACGAGGTCCGCCATATGAGCATGACTACATCTCATCTGAGAAGCTTCAAGGGTGCCTGTGAAGCAATGCCCCACATGGTTCCTGGACATAGGCTGACACCACTTGCTAAAACCCTCATCTTCTCTATTGTTCTCAATGTTGATGCTAGATTGAAGACGTTCTGGGCGAGGAAGAGGCCAAGGTTGTCAATTACCATTATTACATCAAATCTGAGGGGAACTGTGATTTGTCCTCACGAAGTGACCCTCACCATGAGTTCAAGGGCCTCAATTGCCTCATTCAAAGGCACGAAGTCTGTGACACTGCCAAGAAATTTGGCATGACGGTTGAGAAAGTCGAGGAGCTGCTGGGGGAGAGCAGAGCAAAGCTCCACGCCAGGAGGGAGCAGCGCCCAAGACCCCATCTTGATGACAAGGTTCACTTCCACATCATTCACAGGATGCAACCCTGTAGCCGGGAATATAGATATGATTTCAGTGCAGGAGGTTCCCAATATGGACTACAGTCTCATGAGCATAGAGCTTCCGCGGTGTGCTTGACTGCAGATCATTGTAGCATGGAATGGACTGGCCATTTCTGCATTTGCAAGAGCATCCCGTATCCTCCAGTCCGAGCCCTCAGACATGTGCTTCAACTTCCCCATCATGGGCGTAAAGGTAATCCTTGTGCCGTCGCGCTTGCAGACACTTAAATACAGATAGAGCTTCCTGCTCTGACTAAGCGGCTCATAATCAAATGTATTTGCTGAATGCATGTATATATATTGGAGATAAATCAGCAGTGATGGCACTGTACTTTAAAATTTAGTAATTCAAAGGGGAGGGCAGAGTGAGAGGAACATCACTGGCTGCTTGAAGTCCTGCTTTAATCCTGACAAGCATACATCCATGTTATAATTTCTGTTGCATGTGTATCATGGCTTGACTGCTTATCCTGCAGCCTACTGAGTACTTGACATCAGCTATCCGCTCCGCAAGCTTCATCAAGGCCAACATCTATGACCCCAGCTCAAGAAGGTTGAGGAGAAGCTTTCGACAGAGCCAGTCAGAGGCGTCGGGCTTCATTGACGACTACGCATTTATGATTGCTGGCCTTCTCGACCTTTTTGAGGCCAGCGGTGATGTCCAGTGGCTCTCGTGGGCCTTGGACCTTCAGCAGACGCAGGTGAGGTGTCCTTTCCTTTGCCACATTCTTTCACTCCCTCTTTTCTGCAGTTGCAATGCTTGTCCATGGGTCCGTTACCTTACAACAGAGCTTGCTCCACGCTCATAAAAGAAAGCAGGGAGGATACTCTAGACCTTTGGGAAGCTGCATTTGCACTTTGCCAATGTCCTTATCTTGCTCTTGTCTTCATTTCAGGATGAGCTCTTCCTTGATCGAGAAGGTGGGGGCTATTTCAGCGTGGCAGAGGGAGACCCCTCAATACTCCTGCGCATGAAAGAGGACTATGACGGCGCTGAGCCCTCCGGCAACTCCGTTGCCGCCACCAATCTGCTACGGCTATCGGCTATGCTCACAGGCGAGCTTGCTAAGAAGCTGCGGAGCACTGCTGAGCACACCATGGTTAGTGATTATGTCGAAGCCTCTCACTTGTACTTAGTACTCCCCGTCCTTGTTCCTGGGTCAGCAGGTTAGCTCTGAAATAGGAATGATGAAGAAAGGATGAGGCGCCTCACTCCAAATCCTGATATGTCATACCTCAGCACGTCGTTAAGTAAGCATGTCAAGAGCAGCCGCTGACAGTATGTGCACATTGCAGGCCGTCTTTGAGGAGCGATTGAAAGAGATGCCACTAGCACTCCCCCAGATGTGCTGTGCAGTGGACCAGCTTGCCTCACCAGCTAAGCGCCAGGTGATCATTTCAGGGGACAAGCAATCGGCTGTTGCCAACGATCTGGTCAACGCCGTTTTCTCAGTCTACGAGCCAGATCGTGTGGTAAGTTCCTTGTAATATAAGTAATATACCTCCTGTGATGACTTTAAGCATTTGTACATGACTTTGCAGATAATGAATTTGCAGATGCAGATTACCTCCGCAATAAACCACACTGGGCACAAAGCCATACTGCGCATGTGCATGTGACGGCCTATATGGGAGTCAGAACTCTCGGTCGTGGCAAAGTCTCACAACCCCTGCAAATTTTCAGGTCTTAATATAAGCATATGTAAAGCGGGGCAAATCACTCTCATGTGCAAGTAACGAGTGTGCAGGTGCTGCAAGTGGATAGCTCAAATGAGCAGGACTGCAGCTTCTGGGGGGAGCACAATAGCTCGGTGCTCACAATGAGCAAGTCTGACGCATCTGGCCAGCCGGCTGCCTATATCTGCCAGAATTTCACCTGCCGCGCACCTACATCGAATGCTGCTGATGTACGGCGGTTGCTTCAGGAGGCACCGGCAGAGCCAAGAATCTCAAGCCTGAGTATTGGGGGCTTGATGCAGAGGAAGTCGTGAGCAGTCTGACTAGGTCAATCCGTTTGGTCACAGCTGTGTCCCAAACTTGTCACCCTTTCTGCAGTATTGAGGCAGTGCAGGCAGACAGCCAGGTGTAAGAGCACCAATTACTGCGCTTCAGGCATTTGGCCTGCTCTATAGAGAATGTGTTCAGCAGCATGCTGCAAGACAAAGAATGTGCACAGCAGCATGCTCCAAAAGAGAGGCAACAATTTCCACCAAAGTTGGTTGTCGATCAGGACTGGGTTTGTCCTTTAATATTCTGAATGTCATTAGGACCTTCTGGTACCCACGCCAAATCCGTCATGTACATGTCACATTTTCATGTCGAAGGCCATACTTTTAAGCTCGTGTATGCAAGGTTGATAGAAGGAATCAGTGGTGTACGTGCAATTTTTAGACCAAGCTGCATGCTGAAGCCTGCGAGTGTGGCTGGCATCTGCCACCTTGTGCTTGATACCAGATGGTCTTATGGTCGAGATGGGTAACAGGCTTCTGTCCGAAAGAAAGCGGAGGTCCTGGACAAGTTGCAGCATTTGGATGTTGTGTAGGAGGATCAAGCGCAAGAACTGTGTCATGGTGAAAACTTGCCTTGTTGTATGCATAGTGCCTGAGCAGTTGTGCACAAGGTGTGCGTAATGCAGGTGCATCAAGTATCACTATGTCCTGTAGCTACTATTCCCTGTGTGCTTTAACACTTTCCCTGGCCCCTTCGAAATTTATTCATTCATTTTTCTGGGCTGGCCTCTCTCAGCCAGCGCCATCTCCTGGAAGCGTCCTTTCTTCATCCAGAGGGTGCGATGGATGTGAGAAGCAGTTAGTCCAGAGGGAATGGTCAAGGTATGAATGGTCGAAAGCCACTCACTTCACACAGCTATGATAGAGACTACCACGAATAAGGGCTAACAAGCCCGAGTCAGCAGCCGCAGGCCGAAGTACCTTGCAGCTGGAAAAGAGTCACCCCAACGGAGCCCAGAAGTACCGACTAAAGCGGCTGAGTGCCTTCTGAAGGGTACCATGGGGCCCGCGATCAACCACAATAGAGACTGCAGCTGTGGCGAAAAACTGAGAGAAAATGTTTGGCCCATACAGGTCTCGAACCTGTGACCTTCGCGTTATTAGCACGACGCTCTAACCAGCTGAGCTAATAGGCCTCAACGTGTGCACTATTCGTCACCTGAACGGTATAGAAACATCACTGCTTAAGGGTATGGAGGCTCCACCCTTGCGTCAAAAACCCAAACCCGCTCCGCCGCCGCTGGCTACCATTCGGCGTGGCCACTATGGCGGCGGCCAAGTTGCCGGAGCTATGCGCGCGAACTCACGCGTCGGGCGTCAAGCGCGGCTGCGGCGTACTATCTGACGTCTCGGCATGGGGACGGCGGCGGCGGCGGCAGCGGCAGCAGCGGCGGGGGCCCTCGCCACGGTGTCAGGCAGCCAGCCGCAGGCGCTCACTGAGCAAGTCATGGCCGCTTGCAGAGGCCTGCAGTGCTCGAGCGGCCGCTGATCTCTGCGGCATGCTCAACGAAGCTTAGTGCCTGCTAAGCTTGCTGTGCGGTCTCCCTGCTCGACGGTGCTGTTGCGTGAGTGCTCCCCACACTTATGGCCACCCTTGGAGGTTATTCCGCTACAATAGCTCACTGTGTCCGCCTGGTTACACGACGACATCTCTGCAATCAGTTGGCCGGCACCAACAGAGGTCTTCGAGGTAACATGACCTGCCCCTTTATTGTCATGTCTGGCCACATGCCAAGCACACTTAAGAGAGCTGCCTGAG
Source organism: Spirogloea muscicola (assembly GCA_009602725.1). NCBI lineage: Eukaryota > Viridiplantae > Streptophyta > Zygnematophyceae > Spirogloeales > Spirogloeaceae > Spirogloea > Spirogloea muscicola. The sequence goes on from WELB01000050.1 coordinate 627,438, forward strand.
CGCCGCACCGTCGCGAGCTTTCAGTACAGTCCAGGATAGATTGCTGTCTGTGGGATGTGAGGAGACTTTCCCCAGATGATCGACGCTGATTCAAACTGTGCGATTACGACTCTACGAGTCCAAGCCAGTATACTGATCCCACTTTAGCACAGGTTGCATTTGTGTTGTGTGTTTACGAGCTTTTGCCAGCGAAGGGTGCGTACATATCGAAATGATGATCATACCATAATCCAACGCCTAATGTCTTTGAGGACTTTTAAGAAGAGCTTTTTAAGTCTGACTCGAGATGCGCAACCCCAGACTGGCTTAGCATTAGCATCACTTAGCTCGATCATCATAGCTGGATTGGCAATGTTATCAGTGGGGCTAGTCCCATCTAAATGCACATTTGCATTTGAATATCTCAGCAGTCATAGTGTGCGATGAGATGTCTATCAGGTCCCTGTTATTTTCACTACTTGAGAAGGAGCAGTCACCAATGAATCTCACTTGTGCAATATCAAAATTCCTCAAAACGTCCACTGGATCATCTTCGCTTGTCATACACTGTATGACTTGCAGTGGTGCCGGTGCTTTCAGGGTAGCTCGACATCATAGGCCAAGCTAGAGGATGTAAGGCATGACATTGACAAGTCAGCAGCTCCACAAAGCAAGGTGAGACTTGTATCGGTATGTAATTGGTTGCACTGCATCTTCACCCTGTGAGTTGCATCAGTGGCTACTGTCTGACACTACTTCCCTTATGCATCTTTCGCTAGCCAAGTGTGCGGCTACAGGTGATGGGCAATCGGCATGCCCTCATTGAAGAGACGGCTATCAAATGCCTCAGCCATCTGTCATCCTGGGTGGTATGTGCAACCAACACATATAAGTGACGGTCTCCTACTAATCCTGTGGCAATCCTCTTTTACTTGCAGTCAAGCATCCTCTCTGACATGTGCATTGACAGGCTTTCTGTTGGGCTTGATTAGGCATGCGCATCAAAGTCATCCGTGCCCTTGTGAAGAGGCCTTCTCAAGTGATGACGAAAATTATGTTAGGAAGAGTCAGACCAGCAACTGCTGTTCATGGTGCACCACATAAGGGATTTTCTGATGAGAAGGATTCTCAACCGACCTTCTGTAGGTGTATGGTGCTGAGATGCTAATTAATATCATTGCCTTGGCCTGACAGAACCTAACAAGATCTGGTTTGCTGAGGGCATGCAGGCCACCTCGCTTGGTGCCCAGCAGCACACTAGGCGCCTTCGTGTAACAGACTGTCTTGGCTTCTTAGGCAGCTCTGACAGACATGGATCAAGGCATATGAAGGACCACTGCAGGTAAACCTCCATTGGAGGTTTGCCTGTTGATGCTACTCTTTCCAGGGGTAAGAGCAAGGTCTTAACCTTGCCTTCCTTGATAATGTAATTCTTTTATTGGATCAGCTGCTACTCAATTTGTGCAATCTGAGCCCATGATTCTGTTGCATTTACAGTGACTGTCGTGTAGCAATTCGTTCAAGTGGTGTATCCTCAATAACTGTTAAGATACATCACACCTCTTGACAAGTGCAACATAGTTGCAGCAGCAGCATAAAAGCAGTAAAACATTGAGTTTGCACCAAGTACTTGTGACTAACAAACAGTGGCAATTGTTGTAGTTTGAGCAAAGACGTTCCTCTTGCCTCTTGCCTACCCACCACTTAGTATATTGATGATTGGCGACCCTTCTCCCAAAAGCCGCTCAGCTTGTCATGCCGATGTGTATCATGATATTTGTGAGTGTATATGAGCGTACAGGCGTAACGCAATGTATGCTTTCTAATCCTCGCAACTAACAAAAGCATTGACCCCTTAACAAAGGTGATATGGAAGAGGGCAGGTCTTACGAAGGTAATATAGGAGGTGGTGAAGGAAGCTGTAGCAGCCGGAATGAAGTGAGATGAGCTGGCACACAAGCTTGCAACGTGGACATATCAGAAATGACGAGAGAGTCTAGCAGGAATACAAACAAGCTGAGGCAGAATACTCTTGAAAATGCACTGACAAGGAATAGTGAGTGCATCAGCGGATAGTGGTTGACGACTATGCTGCCCAGTAAGTGATGATCAGCTCTTGCTTGTCAACAATTAGCATTTAATCCCTTGACAAGAGAGAAGGCGCGCGGTGCGCATGAAATTAAAGCGAGGCCAATTCAAGCCAATACATTGTTCAAAACTGACAAGACTGAGTTGCGTATGCACTTATCTCTTGCAATGGTGAAAGCGCGGCTGGAAGTGACCATCTATGGCACAGCAGGGCTCAAAAGGCATGAGAACAGGCCAGCAATTTGCTCCTTGTTTGCAAAACGCTCAAAGTGCGAATTGCAATTGTTCTCATGAACCTGTCGATCAAGCGGGTTCTCAGGTCGTGCCGCTGACCTCCCAACCTGGCCAGTTTGCAGAAAGCTGCACTTGCTGCCCTTCGAAGTGTTCGATTCTACAACTCAGGATTCATTTCAGGGTCCACTTCAGCTTCCTCCTGCTTCTGAGGCAGCTGCAGCAGATGGGCAGGGGTAAGTGCTGGGACTAGCCACAGCCATAGCGCAGGCACTTGGCTTCGCGGGCGAGTGCCGGCAGCCTGGACCTTTCATGGCCCGCGACGGCCTGCTGGCGAAGCTGCGCCGGTCCGGCAAGGCCGTCCGGGACGCGGGCAGAGCCGTCCAGGTGGGTCCAGCTCGCTGCAGCTGCCATGGCGTGCCAGTGGCGGCGGGCGAGGCTGCGGCCGCCGTTGCGGCCAGGACCTTCCTCAATACGGCGGCCTCTCATGCAAACTAGCGGCGCCGGAGCGGTCGCAGGCCGTCTTCGAGCGGCACAACGTGGTGCTGACCATCGGCGCGTCCCTGGCGTCCGCCGGCGCTGCCTGGGCCGGTGCGTGCGCCCTTTCCTGCCACTACTCTACGGAGCTATAAGCGCCGAAGCAATATGATGACCACGTTCACAATAGAGCTTGCGGTGTGCAGCGGTAGATTGTGGCTGTGGTCATGGTTATGGCCGTCTTTAAGACTGCAAGTTGCAAACCCCCGGAGCCTTTATGCAGTTGCTCGGAAGGAGCTTGCAGGATACACTGCACGGCAGTTGCACCAGCGGAAGCTGGAGGAGAGGCTCCGCTCGATTGAGCACACGGTGCGCCGCCACACCTGCTGCTGCAGTTGCTGCTGCTGCAGCGCCGCCCCTTTCCAGCTACTGGTGGCAGAAGCTCCGGGGCACGACAGCGTAGCATGCAGTTGACTTGACAGGCCTAGCGGCCAGCAGCAGCTATTGATGATCCCAAACTCTTCATCCCATGGACGCCACCCATAAGCCCTGCCTCTTGACCCTGTTAGCACTCATGCCCGTGATGGCCATGCAATGCAGGTGGCAACTGCCCACAACGTAGAAGAGGAGCACGTCAAGGAGCTGACTAGATATGCACGAGTGGGCGCCGGTGTGAGTTACCCGGCCTGTGCTGCAACGGCGGGCACGGTGGCCATTGTCAGGTGCATCACAGCACACTGCTTGAGCCAGGAGGGCAAATAAACCCGCACTCAAGAGTGTTGCAGAGGGAAATTTCACATTGGCTCCTGAAACGTCCCAGCGCAAGCGCCAACGAGGTTGGATGCACACGTCCTAATTCTAGTGTAGTGCTTTGCCCTCACAGCTATGCTCTAGGCTGGAGGCAGGGCCGCGCATTTGTGCTACGGCGCTTGCAGCGACAGGGCCAGCGTGCGACCCCTGGTAAGCCGCACTTGCTGCAAAGCGAGTGAGCTCAAGATTGCCAAGAGGGCGAGGTCTGACGGGGCCTCTCTGCAGCTCGAGCTAGCAGCCAAAGAATGATTGGTCAATTCAAAGCAGGTGGGCACCTGGCTGAGCACCATGAGCCCAACTTGGACGAGGAGGCAACCTGCAAATGCAGGTGTCGGCAATGTCATATATGCGCTGTGATTATGCAACACTAGGCGTACGAGTGCGTGTCTGTATTGTGTAGAGAGCCTAGAGATCATGATAAGAGGTCAGATACTACAGCTAGGACTAAGTTTCCTTAATGAGTCATTATCTTACCCAAAGATCTGGCGGTCGGGTCAAGTGGGGAGGAGGCTGCGCGGAGCTGCTGCTGGCTGCGGCGGAGTCCACATCAGGGGAGGGGGAGCTGCTGCGCAGTGTCCCAGAACTTGGCAACGGTCTTGGGCAGGCCGAAGCACACTATGACGAGCATGTAGATGCAGGTGACGATGAGCGGCGCCTTCAGGAGGAAAGAGGCGAGGCCGATGGCCGCGCCGCGCACCAGAGACCGCGCCTCGGCGGCCGCCGAAGCCCAGTCGGCGGGTGGCACGACGACCTCGCGCAGGATGTCGCCCAGGCTCCAGCCCTCGCGCATGACCCGCTGCACGAAGTAAGGTCCTGCGGCAGACCCCATGACCAGCCTCAGCGACAAGTGATAGCCCGGGACTGGTGGCAGATACAGGAGTGGCTGTCTTCAGCCTGCGGCGGTAGCACCAGCAGCGGCGGTGCAGAACCTGCGGCGGCGTTGAAGGCGATGTAGGAGAGCCAGCGCACGGCGCCGGGCTTCAAGTTGAGGAAGTAGTCCTCAAAGTGCCGCGCCGGCACCTGGCACGTCGCGGCGGCGAGCAGGTCGGCGGCCACCGCCACGGCCAACAGGCGCCACCCCGGGCGCCGCCTGCAATGGCGAGCGCCGCAAGATAGCCGCAGCCGTCCGCGGCCGCAGAATAAGCTTCAGTCTGAGCCCGCAGCGTAGTGTTAGCAGGACTGTGGCGGCGGCGCTGTGGCCTGTGGATGGCAGAGAGAGAAGCCTCGCCAGAGGCAGCCAACGGCCTGCATGCCGAAGCTACGGCGGCGGCGGCGGAGGCGGCGGCGGCGGCAGCGGCGGCGGCGGCGGCGCCAGCGGAAACGGAGGCGGCGGTGGTGGCGGCTCTCGGTGCCTCGCCGGCGCCGCCGCATGGAGTTCTTCGCGGAGAGCCGGGCCGCCGGCGAGGCCTCCGATGGCGCCGCCGCCGCCGCCGTTTCCTTTGCCGGCACCACCCTAGTCATGGTGAGAGCTCCGCCGCGGCCGCTGCAGTGCCACCGCCGCCGCCGCGGGCGGGGCCTCGCCTGAGCCGCGGCCGTCGCCGAGATCCGCAGCCGGCGCCGTCGTCGCACGCCAACGTGGGGCAGCTGGCCGCGGACCTGCTGGTCGCGACGCTGCCAGGGCTCGCGCGCGTCGGCTTCCTGGAGGACCCCGCCGTCCTGCCCTGCGCCGGCAACGACCCCTTCTCGCCGTGCCCCACTGGCGCCCTCACCGTCGCCATGGAGGGTGCGCCGCCCTTGGCCCCCACACTTAAGGGGTCAGGACTTCAGGACCTCAGGATTTAGCTTGTCAATCGACCGAAACCCTCCTTTACCAACGCCGTTGGGGTGCCTTGTGGCACAGCAACGAGCTGGAGCCGTCAACGTCTGCCATCTCTTCTGGCGGCGCCTCTGATCTGTAGCATGATGGTGCACCAGCCAGGGGACGGACTGCTGCTGAGGTTCTCTCGTCTCGTCGTGGCAAATGCCCTCTCCGTTGCAGTGTTCCAGGACGGCGGCAGCGGCGTCACGGTCGTCCAGCAGCGGGCGCCTGTCCGCCTGGTACTGCTGGCCCCCATTCCCGCATCCCTTCCTTGCAGGAAGACAAGGAGCTGCTAGATTCAAGGGGCCCAATTGATTTCGATATTGCTGAAATCGTCACAGTTGCCGGCTGCTGTAGGGCTTCGCGGAGGACTTTGCAGACCGCTTCGCGGCGTGGGCGGTGGCGGCGCGCTTCCGGGAGGTGGTCATCCTCTCTGGCGCAGATGCTGGCAAGCGGCTCCCTGAGCAGATGCACGGGTCAGCAGTCTCGGCCATGCCTCTTGTGGCGCCATGGCCGCCTGCTGCATGCTAGCTCGCTCGCTCATCATTAGGATCATGGGGTTGAGGATACTAGGACTACACCAAGCTTGTCTTGATTCTGATGCGGTCGGTTATGCTTGTAGGGCCTCATTGACCGCAGCAGAGGCCATTTTGGCCACAGGGAGCAGGTGAGGATCTTGTCAACGGCGGCGCCCGATGCGTCGGACGCGCGCGCCACGGAGCGCGGCTGGCGAGCACTGGAGCAGTACGCCGAGGCGGCAGCAGCCGCAGCAATAGCCGCGAGCTCCGCGCCCATCTTGGCGGGCTCAGCAGATGCTGCAGCTGAAAGGCCCTCCGCAAGCAGTGGCGGTCGTGGCGAGCATATTGCCGTCACCAACGATGGCGATGCTGAACGCGATGATGGCTTTGGCCCCCGGCCGCCTCCCGGTGTTGAGCCGCGATTGCAGATTGAGGGGACCATGTTCTGGCGCATGTTCCACTGCTGCAAGGTGCCAGCATTGCTCCCTACCACATCGTGCTGCTCAACACACTCACAGAAAGATGCACTTCTCCTTGCGGCGTGTCTTTTGGGTCCACTGGTGTTGCGGTGCCTGAGATAGCGCATGGCGCTTGCCCAGGCCCGCGGCCTCAATGTGCTGGCCCTGGTCCTCTTCTGCTCGGAGGGCGACAACGTGACCGACGCGCTTGCTATGGCTGACTGTGTCGACCGGCTGCTTGGCCTGCTGCCATCGGAGGCAGACGGCGCTGTCCCAGGTGCCTGAGCTTAGTGGTTTGTCTGCTGCTGTAAGGGTTCAAGTACATGGCAACTTGTAGTAAGGGTCCAGGTTTCAAGGACAGGAAAGTAGGGTCAGAACTTAAGGTGTAAATACTAGAATCTGCCTGGTAATTAATGGGCTGTATTGCAGGGCTCAAGCTCCCCTGATGCATGGGTGCCCTTCTATGTGTACAGGCACGACAAACATCCCCGGCATCCGATGGCGCATTCCCCCATCCTGGGCATCCGTCTATGGCCCTCCACCAGATACCAACCTCTTCTGACTCTCACTGCTTGTTGATTGCGGGCCACCACAACAGTCTGCAGAACATGTAGTGTCTGCTGCTTTGACTGCCTGCAGGGTTCTCCTGTCAGAGCGAAAGCTTCACCTTCTCCACCATCCCTGTTTCATCACCTCAAATGCACTCACGTTGCACGTTGCGTGCGACCAGACATGACCGACTGGACATTCCAGCTCTTCGATAATCTTTGGCTGCTGGCTGGGAAGCACTTTGAGCGGCGTCTCTGTTGGCTCTTGCCGATGCTTGCCTTGATTGCGGCCACATCAAGGGAGTCACCAATGCTGACAGGAGCCTCAGCCCAGCTGCACCCAGCTGACTATCGTAAGATGCCTCACAATTGGAAGTCGAGCAGCTCTGCAGGATTTTGTGCATGCTCACAGTAGGTTGGAGCCTGCAATTGTCCATATTGTTGCTCATGCAGCAACCTCCACTCTTGCTTCAGTCACAATTGCAGTGGAGCAGGTTGAGCTGCCGAGTGGCAATGTCCGTGTGTACACCAGAATAATGCTACTCATTGCCGGATGGTCAGAGTGGTGAAAGTATGGGCTCAATTCAGAGGAGGACGCCGTGCAGAGAATGCTCCACGCTTCAATGCTCCCATATGCTTTGTTCTTGCGCAATTCTGCCAGATCTTCCTTCCGGTGCGCTGCTAACTAGATGGTTATTAAGTAATATCCCTACAAGGTACTTGCTTAACTATGCGTTCCAGAATTTTTCGGCCCTTACGGACTTTGTCCGAAAGAGGCTGAAAAGCCCAGAAACAATGGACAAAAGACAGTCTTTCCAGTAGAGGCCGATGGCTTTGACTGGCCAGCCCAGAAAAAAGTATGAACCAAGTTCGAAGGAGCCAGAAAAGCGGTGAAGCACACAGTAACTCAAGTGGCCACTATCCTTTGTTAACCAGCCGCTGGTCAGTGACACCAGCCTCCGAGTAGCGGGTCCCCCTGTTTTCAGGACCCTAGCCTCTCTGATTTGCGGCTGCTTAGCAGGGGTTACTGAGTGATTTGTAGCTGCTTTCTTTCTTTGTGTGCTTTGTTTTCTTAGCGCTTCCTCTGGCCCCCTTCTCGTACTTTGTTCATTCTTTCTTGGGCTGGCTTTTCCAGCCCCTATCCTCAATGGGCGAGCCCTTCTTCTTGTCTATAGCCAGAGAGAAAGCGCGGCCAAAATTGACTGGTGGCTGAGAAAACAATTTCGTGTATTTGAAACAAACGAAGGCCAAAGGCCAAGTACAAAGGCAAGCACATCTGAAGACCTACATAATCTACAGCAAATTGACCCGCTCAGTAACCACGGGTCAAAACATAAAGGTCGCTAATCGATGCCTGAATACTAGATGTCAGATACGAAGCCCTTCTGCCACCAACTAGAGCTCGGCCAGCTTTCTGGTGCAAGGCATTAGCCTGAGCACGCTGCAAACAGGCCGAAACACGTCGTCGCAAGAAAGACAGATATGCAGCTGGCAAGCCCAACTCAACCGGAAACACATCTGCACGATCTGTGTAGCCGAGATTGGAAATGTATTGGAGGAGGGTGTGGAAACGAGGACCCAGACAACCAAGACGTCGAGTGCCGCTGGCAGGAGCTGATCGCATTGAGGGTAGTCCGAGTAATGCTGCAGCTTTCTTTGCTCTGCAACGCCCACTGCGTGACCAGCGATGTGTGTGGATGCTGGTCCCTTGTATGCCTCCGTTACCACGACGTCGACCAGGGCCCGTGGTCCTCCACCAGGTTGCACGCCCACAATGTCTAGTGTGCGGCGATGATGACGTCCCTGGGCGTCCGTGGTGAGGCATGATATCTTTGACTTCCACGACTGCACGGTAGCCGGCGTCGCGCATCAAACCCGCCAGGGCATCGCGGAGGAGGTTGTGAATGCCCACCACTTCTGGCCCAGTGGGGCATCTCAGCATGTGAGTGGCGAGCTCAGCACCCTCTGCACGGAAGCCGCTGAGAGAGGCCAGCCCAGAAAGAAAGGGCTCGCCCATTGAGGATAGGGGCTGGACAAGCCAGCCCAAAAAAGAATGAACAAAGAACGAGAAGGGGGCCAGAGGAAGCCAGAGGAAGCGCAAAGAAACCAAAGCACACAAAGAAAGAAAGCAGCTACAAATTACTCAGTAACCCCTGCTAAGCAGCCGCAAATCAGAGAGGCTAGGGTCCTGGAAGTGGGTCCCCTGGACAGAGCCAGAGGCAGCAGCAAGGGCTCTCCCGGCACGAAGGTGAGCGCACGGGCCATGGACCTCTGCAGCGAGACGGCCAAGCGCATGCGATACACTTGCGCCAGCGACCCGGCTGCAGGAAAGTCTACCGAGGCCAGCCCAGAAAGAGGAGTGGACAATGTCTGAAGCAGCTCGGATGGCGCAGAAAGCAAGGTGGTGTCCTGCTACCGTATTTTCTGGTGTCCTGCTACCGTATGCGACTGTCTATGTCCCTGCAGCGCTCCCAAGCGCTTGCTTTGCACCGCCGCGCTGGTCGCGCCGTTGCAGCAGCCTCTGGCTTGCGCAGCGGGGTTGCTCTTCCTCCCACGACCTACTAAGGGATACCATGTTTGGCATTGTGCGAGAGGCGGGATATCATCCGGCGATGGAGGTGTCTGGGATCATGCCAATCTCCTCAAGGCGCGGCAAGCCATACGTGCGGCGTCTGGACGTGGTCGCTACCCCGCGGGGCGGCGGGCCTCGTCTGCTCTTGGACGTGGTACTGATCGACGCATACAAGGCTGGCGCACCAACGTCAACCGTGTCTGGCTGGGCCATGTCCAGCG